>OY390715.1:23442402-23786030 GCA_959613365.1 Balanococcus diminutus
TATCGAAATTTTTTTTACAAAATAAGGATCTCCCTAATATTATACAAATACTTAAGGAAGTATAGGTATAGATGATGAGGAGAAAAAGGGGCTTGAAAGACATTTCTCAGCTCATGTGGGGAGAACAGGCCTTTAATAAACACAGTTTTTATTGGAGGGGAGGGGTGCACAAGATCTAGATTTTTTAAAAATGGTGTTAAGTTTATATTTCTCGTTGTTTTCATTTCATTCTTTTGTTTCTAATCTTTTTAATCTTTTCCCCCATATTTTTTAAGATTTTACTGTTTTGGTGGTTTTGTTTTTTCTAATTTTTTTGTCAATTTTTTGAACACTTGATTTTTTTTATCTACCTATACTCGTACGTATCTAATTAACTATCTTTTTTTTAGTCGATCATGAAAAATTTCTCAAAAGTGAATTTAAAAGTTTCTTAAAAGAAATTCTTATTTTAAAAAAAATCCTTTTTTTTTTCTAGAAAAATTTGAAAAAATACTTTTAAAGTAATTTCTCTTGGCAATTTAAAAAAAAAATATATTATACCTAATACACTTTTTTTAGTAAATAAAAACTAAAACACTAACATTGTTGGCAATAATTTTTTTCCTTTTTTGAATTCAAGTTTTATTAAAATTTTAAAAATTGTTCAAAAAATTCATTTCTTAAGAAATTTTAATAAAATATTGTTCTGAAGTAGAATTACATTTCTACCTAGGATGAAAAAAAATAAGAAAAAAAAATGTAAAACTGCTTTCAACAATTTTATTTAAATTCGTGTTTCACTAAAATTGAAAGATTCTTTTTCAAAAAATTTTTGGAACATGTCAAAATTAAAATAAATTCTTAAGCAAACTTATTTATGAAATTTAAAAAAAGAATAATTTTTGTAGAAAATAATCCACAGATCTCAAGAAAACTTATAAATAAAGATATATCTATTTATAACAACAATTAAAAAATTTGACTTTCAGAAAAAATGAAAAAAACCAAGACGTCCTGAAGAAATTATTCTCAAGTAAAATTTAAAAAAAAAATTGAAAATAGAACTTTAAATTTTTTTTATTCTATATCTGGGCATAATTATTATATTATTTTAAATTACATTTTTATTAAAATTTCAAAATGTAAAGTACATAATTATGTACCTACGTCTTCTTTTTCTGGACTTTTTTCAGAAATATTGCCTAAAGTTAAAATTTGAAAAAAGTGTTGTGACAAAAAAAAAATGCAAAATTGTTTACAAAATTTAAACAAAAATAGAAATTTTGATGAAATTAAATTTTTTTAAAGAAGATAGTTATGAAAAAATGTTTTCAACAAAAATTAAAAGGAAGCAGTTTAAAAGAAATTTTTGGAACACATTGCGCTTGAACTAAGTACCTAAATAAAAAAAAAATGTTCTTTGAAAAAAATAGTCATAATTTTTTTATTGAAAATAATTTTTGTAATTAAAAAAAGGTCAACTATTAACTTTTTTTTACAAGAATTACAAAAAAAAATTTCAACAAAAAATCAAGTTTTTTATAACTCCAAAAAAACCTTGTTTTTCAGAAATTAAAAAAAAAAAATGTTTGAAATAATGTTCTAACAAACAACAAACTTGCTTATGAAATTAAAAAAAAATCTCGATGTTGTATTAGGGTAATTCTCAAAAAAAATACCAAAACACCTTAAGGTGACATTATTTTTTAAAAATCATATTTTTCAAAATTTTTTTTTTTCAATCAATAATATGCATGCCTCAGTCACCATTTATAACGTTGGGCTCAATTCATCTCCCCTCCGAGGGAGGTACAACGTTTATCCACATTCGTTGTGCACTACATAGGAATTTCTTTCGTAGTGGCCAAATTTATGAATGAACATTAGTGTATAATTTAGCGGTATAACATTTTTTTGGGTCTATCATCGAGGCTTATCATTATTCGTCGTCAAAATAGAGACTCGTTTCCTGAAAACACGGAGAAAATATTCATTTATTTGGTAATTACTTGAACAAAAGACTGAAAATTGCTTTCAAATATTTTATAGTAGCGAAATAAAATAGAATTGTTTGAATGGAACATGGAACACAGTTGACACAAATCATCTAGTCTAAACATGAAATAATTTGTTTCAAATTTAATGTATGAATAATGTGGACCTGCAAAAGCCTCAAAATTTTACATCGTGGGCATTTTTTTCTATGTGGTGGTCCACAGAATCGCAATCGCCACTACGAAGGAAATAAAAATAGCATCCACGACGAAAGAAAAAATTCAATTAATCCATGTCATTCAGCTAATGGAAATATTTTAAAGCAATTTTTAGTGGTTTAATGTTCAAGTACTCGCCAATTGAATATTTTCCCCGTATTTTCAGGAAAATTCTCCCTATTTTCACGGTGAAATGATGAGCCACTACGATGGATACAGAAAAATGTAAAACTGGTAAATTATACAAATTGTACCTCATAAACTGCCTAAACTAGGCCAGTATTGAAAATTTTATCTGCGCACTGTATTCTCGTCATGGTACTACAACAGTGTAGCCACTTAGCCGCATCAAATATAAAATCAGGAAGTCAGGAGAATCAATTGAAAAATGACCACTACGATGGAACATGAAGTAAGTTCACGAACTTCTGACTTCTGTGGAGGTCATATGGATGGACTTTTGGTCACCGTGAATCACATCAACTATTGCTCACATACCACACAGTGATGTTTTAATTTTGTTTTTCAGAAAAAATTGTTAATATTGAATATATCTGAAAATGAATATTGCAAAACTGAAGCAGTTTCAGCCACTACGAAGGAACTTTTCCCCTCTTTGGGCCATCGGGGGGGGGGGGGGGGGGGGTTGGAGGAGGGGGCGTGCATATTATTGTTTAAAATGACAAAGGGGATGATATGCAATGTATTCATTAAAAATTTTTTTTTTTTAAAATGCTCAATCTTCCAGATATGTACTGGTGACTGAAATATGTCGTTTTTTTGAGAATTACCCATTAATAACTTGGAAGCATATTAAGTATATTTCATAAAACAAATGTTTTCAACTTCTCCTTTTTTTTTCTTTTTTTTTTTCAATACATTCGCGTTTATCTACTTACCTAGTTGATTTTTTTAAAAATCTTCTTTGAAAAAAAAATTTCAAAAAAAAAAAAAAAAAATTGTTGACAAAATTCTGGAACAAATATTTTCAAAGAATAATTTTGAAGAAATTAATTCACGAGCAAAATGTGAAAAAATCTGTTTGAAAAAAAGGTACCTACCTAACTTGAAATATGATTTTTTCATTTTTAAAATTTTAAGTTTTGAGTAAAAAAATCAATCAAAAAATTAAAAAAAATTGTCCAGCATCAAAAATTGAAAAAAAAATGGTTTGCAAATTTTGGAAGTTCAATCCTAAACTCCGGTGGAAAACATCTGAATACATCACAAGTGAATCTGCCCAGAATGAGTTGAGACCATTGGAAGGGATTAGGAATGCAATGGAAACTGTTGCATATTTTGTTGAAGAAATTGAAACTGCAATCTAATGCACTTCTGCGTTCATCCACTTCACTCGCATAGGCTATAGCCTTACAAGAATGAGAGCTTTTACATATCTAATTACATTTGAAATTATCCGATGTACGTACAATACACGTTGATTGTGTTATTTATTAGGCTACTTTTCAAGGTTATCTTTTAGCAGACACCGTGCAAAAGACAGCTAGACGTATTTTATGACCGTTCGCATGTTGTCGGCGATAAAGTAGGATTCGCTGTGCTGCGTCAAAGCCGCATCCTACACGAGGAAAATAAATTTCCACATCGGAAAATACCAATGTAAGATGGTGTTTTTTGCACGCCTCGTGCCAGAGCATCTTGTACAAAAGCGAAAGCGATGCGTAGTTGCGTACTTAGGTGTCTGTAATGTGCAGATAAATGGCATTTTTCACTCTGAATTTTGTATCGTGGATTTTTTTATACCAGGTACTCTGAAGTATATTTTATTTGTAGGTTGATTTTTTCCCCGCTTGTCTCGTTTGTTGCTGTGGTTCAGAACACCGACATCGTTTTCCCGCGGCCAAAGTTGTAAAATGAAAATTGAATTTGCATAATAACGTGTTACTGTAATCTATGAACTAAGATTTATACAACGCGCCACCTGTTTTTTTGATTAATAATGGTTTTCGTTCGCTTTTGAATGGCATTGTTGGCTCGGTAATTGTGTTAGTGCGAAGTCATTCTTATGCAGCTTTGATCTTTTACAACATTGTACCGGTTTTCGATATTTCTCCTAAGTTTATCGTCGATTTAATCTGGATCTTATTGGGTGTCTATGGTAATATTTGGAACGTCCAAGTGTCTAAATGGTATCGGTTTTACGTTGGAGTAGGTAGTTTTGCCATGAGCAGTTTCGAGATTTGTGGAGAGGATTTGGCTTGGAATAAAATCACAGATTTATGAGAAGTCCAGTTTTTTAAATGTTTTTCTATTGAAACGAATTTTTCGGGTTGTTCGTTTATGACGCGATAGGGTTTTATTTTTTTGCCAAAAGATTAGGAAAATTCTTGAAAGTCTTCTCGATTTCCATTGCATGGGATGAGACTTTCCTAGTACTATGTGAGGTGAGACCTTCAAACGATTCTTTTAAAATGTCATTCCCATGTTAATTTTGATCATTGCTGCTGAACCAACCCTGATCTTTAAAATAACTTCCAAATGGCCTCAGTCATTCATTGGGATAATAATACAGAACAAAATGCGGCGACACTTTCAGAAAGCTGCAAAGACAATAAAAAAATTACAACGCATGGTCGGTTTATTTGAAATAATGTATTTGCAGACACCGGACATACGCTATTTTTATCTACATTGAATATGCGTCTTTAATTACATGTGAATTAAGCCCTCTGTAATTTTACGATGTGCAATTTTAAAAGTATTATTGCAAATAAGGCATAAAATTATGAAATAGATGGCTCGAATTTTATGCAGTTCGTTCACTTATCATGCCGAGTAACTACCTAAAATTAATTATAGAACACTGGTCCATGCAAAATATCTTCTGGAATTTTTTTGATTTGGATTCTTCGTGGAATACAGGAACAGGAATAGTGCTACGATCGCAGATTAGTGCGCGTGTAATATGACAATGACCCATCGACGTGAAACCATATCACTATCTGATGTCTGCTTTGAAAATGAAAGTCAAGCGATTTCTTCAGTTCTGTTGGTGGAAAAATTCGCAATGTCATCGAAAAAATTTCGATGAATTGAGTTCAGGATGTGTTGAACGGAATAAAAATTTGCCTCCGCAAAGTTCATAAAATTTTTCAGAATTTTACTTTTTTTTAATGTTTACCAATTTCTTAAAATTTATCAGTTTTTTTAAATTTGCAATTTTTTTGATTGTTCGTAGTTCGTTAAACTTTCAGGTTGGATATTTTTTTTAGTTTTTTACTCAATTAGGAGACATTTTCAAATCTAAAATAATTTTTTGATTTATTGAAAATTTACAATTTCATAAAATTTGCAATCAGAATTTTATTTAATTTTGAATATATTTATCAAATTTTTAAAATATTACGAACTAGAAAGATTTACCACATATCAAAAATTGAGTCAACAATACAAAAATATACTAAAATTTAAAAATGAAAATTTATATTATTAATTGATTCAATTAATTTTTAAAATTTCTTAAAATTTAAGAAACACTAAAATTTCATTTTTATTAAACTTGAAAATTTTTCCAAATTTTCTAAAATTGTAGGTACGAGTAAATATTCTCAGTAAACTGGATTTAAAAAAAAGATTTTTAAATTTTAAGAAGTGAAAATTTTTTGACAATATTGTAGAAATACCATTGTCACTAACAATTTATCAATAAGTAAATTATTTGTCATTTAAAAAAATTTCCATTGTTGAATTCTCCCTCGAATGAGAAGATTTCAGTTTTCAAATGAAAAAAGATTTAAAAGGAACAAACGAAAATTTTCAACAGGAAAAAGGCGAAAACAAATGAGAGATGCGAAAAAAATGGTAACTGTTTTTTTCATTAGAAGTGTCCCTCAGCACTTCAGCTACTTCAGCAGAGATCGAACCAATTCGATATTTTTAAATTTTCAATTTTTATTTCATGTACCCCTCCTTGCTATTTTTTTTAAATTGTTTTTTTTTTTCAACTTTTTCTAAATTTTTAGATTTTTTAATGCATTTAAATTCTCACTCTTCTTCGTGATATCTCAAATTCTTTCAAGTGTTCATTTTTTTAAAGTCAATTTTTGAACTTTTTCTGAATTTTTCAATGGGACATAAATTTTTTGATTTTTTTTATGATTTTCTACTTTATTAAGTTTGGAATATTTCCGAATTGGCTCACTTTTCTGAATCTTAAAATTTTTTAGTACTTTGGAATTCTTACTTTTTTTGTGATTGATTGATTTTTTCAATTAGTTTTTTTTTAAATTCCTATTTTTCATGAACTAAGTACCTATCAATTTTTGCAGATTTTTTTTTTAATTTTCAATTTGGCAATTCAAATTTTTAAAAAATGGTTTTCCAAGTTATTTAAATTTTTAATACTCGTATTTTCAAAACTGTTCAATTTTTTTAATTTTTCTGAATCTTTAAATTTTCATAGTACCTATCTCCAAAATTTTCACTTCTTAGGCCCAGTTGTACAATATTTTGTTAAACTCGACCTAACTTTAAACCGCAATTAGGCTGTGGGTGCACCATATTCGCGATATACACAATAAAACAAACGTTTTAGCCAATTACGTTTCACCAACATTCAAAAAATCTTCTGGCTAGCTGTATCCGTACGACTTAAAACTTTGTCTTTTCTTCAAACTATGCTCAAAAAGAAGAAAACACGTGTTTTCAACAGTTAAACTGAGCCTTAACTAAACCGCCGATATCGGCGAATTAACTTCGTAACACTGGTTTAAGTTATATATTTTGATATTTTCACTTCCAACAAAATATAAAAATTTTCTTATGTACAAAACTGGAAGAAATGCCACTTTAAAAAAAAAATCGCTGAAGTTTTCGCACTGAAAATGTTTTTAAAAAAATTTATTCATCAACATTTTCAACTTATTTTCATATGAAGCCGTGATAACAAAGAAATCAGTTAATTTAACATCCAAATAACAATCAACCACGTATTTTCGGTGGTTTTGCTACACCTAAATTCGGCCATATTGTATGCCCGATGGAATATGATTGGTTTATTTTTTTTTTTGGTTCTTTTGAATGCAGTGTAACCTCAGCTTTTCTAAACTCGGTTTAAATAATTAAACCTAGTTTAACTCACTTGGTACAACTGGGCCTAAAGAGATTTCTCAATTTTTTCAAATACCTCGAGCAGCACAATCGACAAATTATCGAAATAAAAAATCGACAGAATATCGAATTCGATAAAGTGTCGCGTTAGTTCCGCATAAATCGTGAAATTATCTTTCGATATATAGATAGATTATCGACGAATTATAGTTAGCAAAAATTTCGAGATTATAGTAAGATATTTTGTCGATAATATATCTATAATATCGAAAGATAATTTCACGATTTAGGCGGAACTTTTGCGACACTTTATCGAATTCGATATTCTGTCGATTTTTTATCGATTTTTTTATTCCGATTTTTCGTCTTTTACTAGCTTTTTTCTATAATTAAAAATCATTAATTAGCATAATTAATACATTAAACTATGCCTAAACACATTCATGTTACGGTAAGAGGATCATTTCAGAAAAAGTCAAATAAAATTATAAAAAATCTGCCACCCGTGGGGCTTGAACCATCTACCTCCTGCATGGTAATCCTCTTCCTTAACCACTATGCCATACCTTATCGTTGAGGAATTAGTAATAAAACGCTTATAATAGGCAGTTTAGTACTTCCAGACGTGTTGGACTTAGAAAAATTTTCACCAATTTGGAAATAATTTCAAATATCGTCACAAAATCGTTGAAAAATCGTTCGACAAATTTCAGATTATTTGTCGATAATGTAGTTTCAAATATCGTCATAAAATCGTTGAAAAATCGAATTCGAGAAATTTCAGATTACGTGTCGATAATAAAGTTTTAAATATCTTCACAAAATCGTTAAAAAATCGAATTCGAGAAATTTTAGATTATTTGTCGATAATATAGTTTCAAATATCGTCACAAAATCGTTAAAAAATCGAATTCGATAAATTTAATATTCTTTGTCGATAATGTAGTTTCAAATATCTTCACGCAATCGTTAGAAAATCGAATTCGAGAAATTGCATATTATGTGTCGATAATATAGTTTCAAATATCTTTACAAAATCGGTAAAAAATCGGATTCGATAAATTTAATATAATTTGTCGATAATATAGTTTCAAATGTCGTCAAAAAATCGGTAAAATATCGAAGTCGAGAAATTTCATATAATCTGTCGATAATATAGTTTTAAATATCTTTACAAAATCGTTAAAAAATCGAATTCGATAAATTTAATATTCTTTGTCGATAATGTAGTTTCAAATATCTGCACAAAATCGGTGGAAAATCGGAGTCGATAAATTTAATATTCTTTGTCGATAGTATCGTTGACGAATATTGTCATAAAATCTTAATAATATCGAATTCGATAGTTTTTAGATTTTTTGCCTATGAAGTTGTACCGATAAATCTTTATAATATCGTGAGAACATCTATAGATTTTCAAACGATTTTTTATCGATACGTTACATCTTCCGATATTATCGATCGAGTGTGCCGCTCGGGACTTTTTTTTTCATTTTGATGTTTTTTAAATGTTTCAATTAATTATTAATTTTTTCTTTTCAAAATTTTTTCAACATTTTGAATAATTTTTTATTTTTTGACATTTTAAAATTTTTATTCTTTCAGATTTTCTGAATTTTCTAACGAAGTAAGTAGGTAAGAACTTAAGAAGCTACTTGATTGAAGTTTCTCAATTTTTCATGATTTCCCAATTTTACCCACCAAATCTATAATTTTTTTCATTTTATCCTAGGTAGTCCGTAGTCATGTTTTTTTTTTTTTTTTTTTTTTTTTTTTTTTGAGGAACTTATTCTATTTACCATTTAGATGAGATGATTAGGATCATGCTCGATCAAAAAGAAAACACCGAAGTACCGCATCCCATTTCTCAACAATTCAACATTTAAAAAACAGTTCCCTAACTTTTATCAGATTCATTCAAAAAAACGTCGATTTACGATTTATGTCGGTTGAACGGTAAATTTTACAACGTCAGCATCTCCATGCAAGACCGTTAATTCAGTCAGTTTACGATCACCCAGTCGTCATCGGAAGTCAATCAGGATAATATTTTTCATAGAGGCGGCGAGTTGAAAATTCTGACACTCGTATTTGGAAATAGTAAAACAAGTGCACTTTCGGCGATACGAAGTCGTTAAGTGAAAGACCAACTCGTAATCGAAATTTTATACGTATCCGATAGAACTTCTCGATAATCTGGGGTAAAATAGTTGAAAAAATTTCTTCAACTCGAAGATGTTTAAATAGTCGTTAATTTGTCCTACAGATAGGCCGATAGATAAAGTTGTGTTACTTGTCAAGCCATAAAATTCAAATCAGCTCGATATCTTTATTGATAAATCGATCTTCGGCATTCCTCGACTGACGTGATTGCTTCTGTAAAAAGATTTTTGTCACTCGATACCACTCGTAATTTCGGTTAAACTGTCTTTAGCCCTTGCCGTATACCTCAGACAGGTGTCATTCATATAGAAAAGATAGAAAAGAAGGAGCTCGCGTGTGCTTTAATCTTTAACAATTTCACCGACACCGGTTGAACAGGTCATTAGATCTGCACATGTAACGTGTACCTACTACCTACACGTTTTCGAAGAATCAATTGAAAAAATATGTGACCGCCTGAATAGAATTGCACGAAACTGCATCGTCGCGTCGTCTTGATACCGCTACATACCCGTTGCACGAGCATATGAGCATGGGACAGGTACACGAGACCCAGGTACCGAATCGGATGAGTTTATTTGAAACAATACTCCTCCACTTCCACTCTTGTCACTTCATAATGCAACGTATACTAAATGGTCTTCGACGTGGAATAATTTTCCATTTAAGAGCAACTTTATCTACACATTCGTGCAAACTCTTCTTTGATGGGCTTAATTTGCAACCTAATGGCACTTCAGAAATAGGTGTAGTTTCCGTTAGAGAGTAGAGACGTCGTTACTTTGCATTTTTATTGATCCTTCGAATTTTGAGACAATTTCGACTTTGTAATTAACCCACGTCATCGTGGTTCAAGTTCAAATACGCGACAATGTACCGACGAGTATTTATATATAAATGTACGAACCAGTTGTCAAATTCCTAGAATGTAATTTATCCAGAGCTTGGCCAGCTGCAAACAATCGAACTGGAATGAGAATTTCGAGAAATTAATTTTCAAAAGTGTCTCAGGGTTACGATAAATTTACGTTAATATCTTTAACAGCCTTTAGTTTAGAATGGAATGCGCCCAACAAAATAGACCACAGCTGATATACCAATATAGAGGATACTTTGCCAATGATCTGAAAACGCTTCCTGTATTTAAATATTTTAATAGTTCTCGCGACTTCTGTGTGGGTAAAAATACGTTTCTCTTATTGACACTTTAATATAACACCAGAAAATTCATAAATGTCATTTTTTGTTCACATCTTTGTATAGTCAAGTAAAATTAGACGAAAAATGAAGCAATAAATTGCATTTCGGTTAATATGAATTTTTTTGATTTTAGAAGTTCTTGTGTACTTATTCAATTTTCAATTTTTTTCGTAGATAATTTGTCAAATTTTTATTACTTATTAATTTACATATCTACATACTTTTGCAATGTTTAAAAAATTACCTACTTAATATTTTTTAGAGATGTAAAGGTAAATTACCGGTAATTTTGAAATGAAAATTAACAAAATTACCGCGGTAATTTTCATTTTTTTTTCCAAGTATGAAGCACCCATCTTATTATAAGGTTTTAAATCGTCACTTGAAGGAATTTTATTGTCGAAATAGTAAAATTGTAATCATATTGGTGTTTTCAACCTTTATGAGTGTCTCTTCACCTCACAAACCATCGTTGTCTACACCATTTTGTTAAAATGCTGTTCTGTTTGTTCATGACTATTGTCAGTTCTCACAAATTATTAATTCTATCATTTCTATTATCAGCGTTTCTAAAACCTCGTTATTAATACCAATTTTTTTCGAAGTATTTAAAATGTGTAATTTTGGTAATTTTCATTCTACTCATTTTTCGTTCAAATAGTCCCGGAATAAGTGCAAAGTTGTTTTGGAACCTCCCTGAATCAATTTTCAAAATGACGAAAATTACCGGTAAATTACCGCGGGCAAAATTACCGGTAATTTTACATCTCTAATATTTTTTTTTTTGATTTGCAATTTTTCTAAATATTTTAATCGTGTATAATTTTTAATTTTTTCAAATTTCCAATTTTTTTCTTCACTTTCCAATTCTTCTGAAATTCTTAATTTTTTATGTAGACGATTTTTCATTTTTTTTCTGAATTTGTCGATAATGCATAATAGGGAGGAACGAAAATCAAAAATTTTCGATTTTCAAAATGTAATACCGCGCAAAAGTTGCGTCTTGGGGATACATGAAAAAAAAAAAAAAAAAAAAAAAAAAAAAATTCAAATCGAATAATATCTTCCGATCGCGCAAGAGCCCTCAAATTTCTAAAAATTTGCAAAAAAACAATGAAAAAAAAATCCAAAATGTTACAGAATGGGTTTGATGCCTTTGGTTGGCAAGTATTATCATCGTTATTAATATTTTTTGAAAAATAATCCAGAATTCATCAGATCATCGCATTTATGAGACATTTAAAAAATGTCACATTTTACGGGTTTTTAAAAAAATTAAAAAAAAAAATTGATTAAAAATTGGAAAAAAAATTTGTAATTGAAATGAGTTTAACATACACAGTTTCGCCCAAAAATACAATTTTTGACGATTTTCCATGCTTACCTTCATTTTCAGGAACCATCATTTTCCTCATTTTTTCAATTTTTCGTAGTTTTTGAATAATTCTCAAGGGTATGGGTATGAAAAAGATAAAAAATTCACTGTAAATTGTCTTTTTGGGCGAAACTGTGTATGTTAAACCCATTTTAATTACAATTTTTTTCCAATTTTTAATTTCTCTAAACATGAGAAATTTCAGTCTAAAAAAAGAAGTGATTTTTTCACGAGAGAAATTTTACTAAAGAAAAATTGAGAAATTTTCTCTCTTTTTTTTGGCTCGAAATATTTGACAATAATCAAAATTATTTTCTCAAAAAAAATGGACTGTTTTTTCCCCTCCAAAAATAAGAGATTTCATCCTAAAAAAATATTGAAAGATTTTTCATACAAAAATTTGAGAAATTATCATTAAGTATTTCAGAAAAAATGAGAAATTTTTTTCTACAAAAAATTGTGAGGATTTTCCCTTCAAAATATTTGAGAATAATTAAAATTTTATTCTTAAAAAATGAGAGCTTTCTTTCTATGGATAAAAAATACTTTTTCTCAAAAAATTAAAAAAAATTAAGATCTCCCTCCGGCCCTGCCCCCATTTCCAAAAAACACACCACAGACTCCAATAAAGTCCTCACCTATTCTCTTCCCTTTAGTGTCAAAAATTCTAGCACGTGTAACACCCCCCCCCCCCCCCTTTAAAAGTTCTTCAGCTTCAGCTGTGTTCTTACTAAAAAAAAAGTTCAAACGCCTAAACGTTAAAGTACGTGAAATTTCCTACGAAATCGTTTCATTTATTTCTTTCTACTATCTAAGGGTGAAATTGTGTCTTATTTGGGGAAAGGGTAGAGTTTTTCGATTTTTTTTTCACCCTGTACATTTTAAGGTTTGTTTTGCGCCACCCGTTCATTTTTCGAAAAAAATGAATAGGACTTTTTTTATTGCAAATTTTGTCTACTTTAATTTTAGTTTAGACCTTTTCTCTGTTCAAACGCATATTTGAGACATTTGGGGTACTTTTCGAGGGATAAGGTCCAGGGACTTTTTGGTGGTAAATCAGAAAACCAAAAAGAAGATCAAAAAATCAAAAAATTTCTTTTAACCTATAATGCAATTTCATTTCTTTATTTTGCTTGCCTATTAGGTATAATAGGTTTATGTAGAATCGGAGCACAGCACAACACACGTATTCCTAGTACTGCAGCTTTCAGTTTGAAAATGAACATCTTCTGAGAATCTGACTCTTCTGTCTTGTCTTCTTCGCGGCCTATAGCAAGATAATTATTCATTTTGATAACCTTCGACCATATTAAATACCTCACAGAAAGCGCGTACCCGCCTATTTTTAGGATTGTCTGTATCAAAAAACCATTATTACAAGCTGACGATTATACCGCCTGTGTATCAAATAGCAACGCGTAACAAAACCTTTAAATTGATTATAATTAGTCGAGATTTACGTAATAGTTTAATAAACATCGGGGATTTTAATCAATTATCGCGGCGTCGTTTAACATTTTGACCTAACAAATTACTAGTTTGTGTTCTCGCTGGTGAAAAAAAAATAAGAGAAAAAGTTCGGAAAAAAAAGCGCGTATCAACCTGTTACATTACAGATTAACGTTAGGCGTTCCGTAATCAGATAAAACTCATTTCCAGTCTGTTGATCTTGATATTTTAGAACTGGAATCTGGAAGCAGCGCTACCTTTGGGAAGTTGCAACATCCGTATAAGGATGCCGTACCATCAAGTTCAGTACCCACGTGATGAGAAATAGGCAAATTACCCTTTGATATTTTGTACGTTTGTTTTTTTCATTCCTAACTCCATCTACATAGTTTGGTTTTTAGCTACTAATTGCGATCTACACATTACTTATAGGTGTGTAGATTGAAATATATGGAAGCTAACTAAATGTTTCATCCACTCGCAAGGACATCGCTCTTGAATGCAAAATCGTTCATTAACCTTTTAAATAATTAACCCATTTACCGATATCGGCGAAATTTAGCCAACGAATCGTCGCTTCGACGCGGTGTGAACGACACGTCATTCATTCGTAGCTAATTTTACATCGATCAGCTGTCTTACTACCGCTCGCGTTGTCTTATCG
Organism: Balanococcus diminutus; assembly: GCA_959613365.1. NCBI lineage: Eukaryota > Metazoa > Arthropoda > Insecta > Hemiptera > Pseudococcidae > Balanococcus > Balanococcus diminutus. Next base: position 23,456,516 of record OY390715.1, read on the forward strand.
AATTTTATCAGACGTACTAAGTAAGTTTGCCGTCTTTGCATAGGTTTATTCTAGTAAGCACGTTATCATTTTGCACGATCAATGTACTGGGAAGTATTCGTATTGATTTGAATCAGTCTGTCTGTCGTAAATCGAAATTCATTTCCCTTCAACACAATGACATAGGTACGTAATAATGTTTACGTCTATACAGGGTGTCCGGTGAGTGGTCTGCCAAACTTGAAATTTAGATATAACCGAGTACGACTAACAAAAAAGTTCATGTAAGTACATATATTGCCTAAGTTTGAAAATGAAGGAGCTACAAAAGTTTGAAAATCGGTATTTTACCTAGCAAAATCGATTGGCAACACTGCGTTCAAAAAAAATTTTGACACCGGCAGTGGATAGATTACCGAAAAAGCAATAAAAGTTGCGATCATATTCGATTGCCTATCTTTGAAATTGAAGGAGTTACAGCAACGCAAAATCCCAGTCAAAAATATTGCCTACCTCAATTTATTACGGTGCAGTTGTGACACGAAAATTGCGAAATTCGGTCAAAAAATACATGAAACAGATGTAACTTTTTGAAAGGAACAAAAAACGTCATGTGAAAATTTTGCCTATCCCTGAAAATTAATGCGCCACTGAACCTTGAATTTTGAAAATACCAATTTTTAAAGCTTTGCAGCGCCTTCATTTTCAAATATACGCAAATTTTTGACATCACTATTTTCTTTCCTTTTAAAAAGTTACAACTGATTTGTGCAATGTTTTCACAAAATTTTGAAATTTTTGTACATCACAGCCCCTTCAAAATCGAGATAGGCACCATGTGTACATGAAGATTTTTGTTAGTGGTACTCGGTTATATCCAAATTTCAAATTTAGCACACCACTCGCTGGACACCCTGTATAAACCAATAAAATGTTGCTGGTTTCATTTGTTAAAAACCTTCCACAAAAATTTATGTCATCCATCCTTAATTTTTCCCATCCTCAAATTTTTTTTAAAGTTAAATTTTAAAGAAATTACCAAATTTTGAAAAACTGAGGAATTCGAAAAATAATTAACAAATATTGTACAAATGCTAAAAATGGACATTTTGACAGCTTTTGAAAGCTAAATTAATTTTTTAAATTCAGATACATTTTTTTAAAATATTTCAAACGTTTATTTGTAAAATTAACAGATTTCAAAAATTTGGTAAAATTTGAAAATGGAGAAAATTTTGTACATTTTTGATAGTGATAATTTTAAAATTGATTTTAAATTTCAAACATTTAAAAAAAATACAAAAATTGGAAAACTCTCAAAATTTGATAATTTTTAAATTTTAATAAATTTAAAAAATACCTATTTTTGAAAAAGGTCCTGTTGAAAGTCCTGCAAAAGTCTTGTTTTTAAGCTTTGAGATTTTTTTGGAAACTATGGATGTCAAAATATAAATATCCACTTGAACCAAATTATTTAAACTGGCTGAAGTGAAAAGAAGAATTGATCACACTAAGAGAACTTGAGCAACTCAGCTCTTATCAAATTTTCAGTCACTGTAAGAATTTTGCAAAAATTTGTCTAATACCAAAAAATTATTAGAATAAGAAAATACCTCGAGAAATTTGAAAGTGATCAAATAAGTATTAGTATAATTTTTTCCAAGTCATACCAATCAAATGAGAACCTCGAAATTGAGCAATTCAGCTCTCATCAAATTTTCAGTTTCACTTTTTGAATTAATTCCCAAAAATTCGTCAAAAATCAAAAATGATATAAAAGTACATGCAATTTATCTTCGAAATTTTTCGATTCGACTTTATTCAATGTAAAAATGATTTGAAGAAGAAGATCGAAAATTCAAACAGAAACAGCTTTAATAGTTATGGCGACAGACTGTTGGTGGTATTTTCACATTTAATTAAAATTTTTGCAAAAACCAACGCCGATTTGTGGACAATTGGACATAACTGGCATATTTTCGCAAATCTAACGGAGATTTCGGGTCCTAAGGGTAAAATTGTACATATTGATAAAAATTCGCCATCTCTACAAATATTTTTCTTCGATGTTCCCAAAGAAACAGTCGCGATCTAGTCACGTTTCGTAAATGGTATTTTAAATGAATCGTATTCGTATTAGAATCACTGTCGGAATTTGAAGGCGAAGAATGAGTTTTTTGCGCTGTTATCCGAGGTATTCGCAATTTGCGAGTTTTTGCCTATATTTTTCAACGATTACATGGCAGTCTGGGGCGTTTACGATGCTAAGCTGATTCGTCAAATGGGACAAGAATTCGGTTCCAGGTCGGTAATCGAATGATGGTCGTTTGACCACACGTACATTTAATATGAGGCTACTTTAACGTATCTATTGCATCATTTCATTACTACTTATTTACATTATTGGTTCATCCCTCTTGGGTATATAGGTATTACTTTCAGGCTTACTTATTTACTCATCTTGGCTCGAGGTCGTTTTTAAGAGTGCTCGTCGAATTATAGTAGGCATGTAAGCTTATGTAAATAAGATTAAAATAATATTTAAAGTGATCTTCTTCTGGTGTTATGCTACTCTGGATAAGTTAAGCTAATAAAAAAAGAATGAAAACGTTTGCTAAAAGTTCGCAAATGATCGAGTTACCAGGATTTCTTACTTACTGGACCTACCAGCCACGTGATGTTGATATTTATCAGGAAAATTGTTATACAAATAGACTTTGGTTTGCCACGATGGCCCTTGAAAAATAAAAACCGACCAATGAACCGCAGAGTCTGAAGTGATATTATGTATTCAACCCACTTGTACCTTTATTTTTATATAATTGGCTGAGCAAAACAATACGAAACAAGGTCACGAACGGCTATAAATTAGCCTCACCTTATATACAAATCAATTAAGAACGTGTGGGCCTACCGGATAATGGGTTTTTAATGAGATTGAAAAATAAATACTCTATAATAACACTTAGGTACACTAAAGTGCGAAATAGGTACTTTTATATTCTATGCAACAACGTATATGATTTGATAAAAAAATTGCGACGTTTGTTTTTAAATTATAGCTACGTTTATGGCTCGTTTATGGCTCGTAGTTCATTCACATTTTAATTTTTTTTTTTTTTTGGCGATCTATTGATAAAGAATTTAATCATCCGATGTGGCGCCTTCGTACGCTGATGCTCGTTTGTTTCCTTAAAATAACGTTATAGTTTTATACATTGTATGGTTCAACAATCAACTTTGACTTCAGTTTAATTTATATCATCACGAGATAAGGCTACTCGTACGTTCTGGGTGTAAAACATTTATTTTTTGCGCTCGATTAAAATTTATTACAGAAAGTTAATCATTTTACCGATATAAATACTTCGATAGTATACTTTTTTACTCAGTCAATCCGGAAGGCAATATAATTAATGGTAATTTGGTGCTAGTAAAATCACCTAACATTTCTTTTTAAAAGGCGAACGGTTTTTTCTGCTATTATGGAGATGAGCTATAGATTTTAAGATAGCGTTGGTAAAATGGATGATGAAAATTTAATACAATTTTTTTATATTGTAGCTATAACTACTAACTAATCGCTAAAATTATAAGAGATCGATATCTATATGATGATGAATAAATCAATTTATCAAAATCAAAGTATCGAAAATACAATCGATTTGAAGTGTTCAATTTATAAAAGAAATGTCAAAATTGTTGATTTAGGTATAGAAATTGAAAGTGAACGAAAAATTCAACATTTAACAAAATCAAAAAATTCGTCGCATGATGAAAATTGAAAAAAAATTAGATGTGCAGATCGGTTTATACTTAGGTACCCGTTACTTTTATTGAGTTGTCCAATTGAAAAAAAATTATTAAAATTATTCATTTATCGGATTATAAAAATTGATCGATAATCAAAATCATAAAATTCAGTGAACAGACAAATTAAGAAAAATAGGTAGCCTAAAAATTCAGAAATCCAGCACAATCAAAAAAATTATCGATTGATCGAAATCGAAAAAATAATCAAAAATATGATCGATCTTTCAAAACTAGAAATTTTATTGAATTGATTTTTGGTTGATTTATCGAAATTGGAAAATTGATAGATTATCGAAATCGAAAAATCTATCGAATAGAAGAATAATGTATAAAAATTGTCCTTAAATTAAAAAATCCAACAAAATCAAAAAATTTATCGATTGATCGAAATAGAAAACATTAAACATCGTAAATGTGGTCGATTAATCGAAATTGAAAAATTTATTAGATAAATCATCTAAATTAAAAGATGGTCGAAATGGTGTGGATTAATAAAAATTGGAAAAAATCGAAAAATTTATTGAGTGCAGGAGAGCTTCAAACATTGTTTTTTCTTGGAGAATTGTTTACCAAAATTGTGTTTTTAGGAGATTTCACTTAGATTTTTTACTGTAAATTATTATTACCTATAATTTTTTTTTTTAATTTTCCCTGAAGTACATAATATATATATTTTTTTTCAGAATGAACACTCTATCGATAGTGAAAATTTTAAATCACTTTTCTCAACAAACTTTTTTGCAAGAAATTTTTAAGTTGACTCAAAAAAATTGCAAATTAAATTTCTTACCTACAAAAAAAAATGAAAAATAAAAAAATAAAAAAATCTCCGGAGGAGAAAATTTTTAAAGATAAGTAAATTTTCTTCGGAAAGAATCTCTGTGAATGATTATCCTAAAAAAGTAAATCAGAAATGAAGTCTCCTCGAGGAGATTAATTTTATCACACTTTTCATCTTGGCGCCATTCAACGAATTTACTACTATAAAGAGAATGTCAGGTTGATACACTAATACTATAAGAACGATTAAGTGTAATTTTTATTTTATCTAATGAATTATTTGATATTCTAACATTTTTTTTTGTTTTGTTTTAGGTGAGTATTGGCGATTTTTCGATTACCTACTTGTTGCGTGAAAGAGGAATGCAAAGTGTCTTCAGTTTGTGTACATATTCGAAAAAATTCGTAAGTAAAGCAAATTCGTACTTTTTTGCAATGTTTTTTTTTTTTTTTTTTTTTTTTTTAAATCGATTTTTATAAACTAGGTAAGGTATTTAATCATGTTAGGTCGAAAAACTGAGCGGTATAAAAAAGTACCTAATTTCAAATCCAATGCAATTTTTTCAATTTTTTTGGAAGTTTTTTTAATTTTTTAAATTATTTTAAGAGTATATGTAACAAAATATCCGAAAATGCAGTGGAACCTCGAGTATCCGATTTTCCGATTATCCGAACAAAAAACTGCAACCGATTTCTTTCGATTATCCAAAGTCCAAAAGTCGATTAATTTTTCACTGTACGATTTCTCTTTATTTTTGGTACAAACGACTACTACCACTTCTTGATGTTCTAAAAAATTCAAAGGTTTTTTTAAACCAAAAAATTCGAGAATTAAGTAGGTATAATTTTTTTTCATTCAAAAAAAAACTGAAAAAAAAAATGGAAAACAATTCTACTTTGAAAAAATTTTCCTCCAAAAAAGTAATTAAATAAATGAATAAATACCTAGGGTAGGTATATATATATAATAATTTGTTTCCCAAAAAAATTGAAATAATTTTCTATTCCAAAAAATGAAAATAAAATTTGTTCCAAAAATTTTTTAAAAGGTTCAAAATCCTAAAAAAATTCAACTCCACAAAAAATTGAAATTTATGTATTATTCTCTGGTTAAAGTGTTTGGTAACTTCAATATTTTTTTTCTTCCATTTTTTAGCCAATTTGAGGGTACGTAAAACAAGCGGTGTGCAAACTCACCCTTAAGATATTTACGTCTAGATCAAGATTCTTTCCATTTGAGTGATCTGACTTTAGATCAGATAAAAAGCAAAAGGATGTGACATAAAAATCATAGATTTGATGCTCAAATGTCATAATTAATTTTTCTATATCAGGATCGTGATCTTTAGATCTATTTTTTTTTTGATTTTCTGGTTTATATAATTTCCCAGGGGTGTCCTGTTTTTCTGCTTAGCAGGGGGTACTTTTTGTAAAACATTTCGTTTTGCAGTGTAAGTACGAGTAACATGAGAAAAAAAAAAATCACAAAAAACTGAAAATCTGTTTAAGACATTTTTTGGAGTCCTTTAGACATTAGATCTATCGGATCTGCCCAATACCGAGTAAAAATGACGAATTAAAACAAATAAATATATCTTAATTTAATTTGAAAATCCTCTCTAAAATAACCCACTTAAACGTACCTTACCTTGCCTATACCCATTTACCCAATATACCCATATGACACGAGACTTGGGTACACAAAAGAACCCATAGCCATACTTTCATAGAAATGCGATCGTAAAAAAAGGGTACTAATTTAAAATACCCAGGAAACTCCATCGCGAGATGATAATTCCCATTCGATGGAATTTTATCTAGCAATGATAAACTTAAAAATGGTGTTTGGACATCTCATTTACGTCATTTATTAGTACGTCGGAAACTACACCAATACCGCTTTCGGACCCGGGCGCCTAATACCCATTACCCATCTAAACCTTGGTGAACTTGTTGAAACACTCGTTCCCACCGATTGATCATCCTTTCGCATATTTTAGCGACAAACGGAACCTTAATAGTTTAGTAGTCAATTTTCATTGGAATCGATGTACCAGTATAATATAATCACACGTCGAGTATATGACAAGCGAAGACTGGTTTGATGTGTTTTTTTTTTCTCTTTCGCGTGTAGACCTAAAATTTATCCTCGTTTGGCTGAATGGCGAAATTTTAACATTGATACATTTTATATTATATATAGAATCGAATCGAATAAATAAACGAGATAATTAAATATAAATATCTTCGCTAATAAGTTACCTAGCTGAGTGAGGAAAAAATCCGGTATTTTTATCCAAATAGTGCGGTGTGTTTTGAAGGATTAATTTGTTTGGAGAAGAAGAAAGATGCGAATGGTATTTAAATTCTCGCAGACAATTTATATGGAACTAGGAAGCAGTACGACGAGATGGTAAGAGTAACTCGTCGAGATGGAAATGTAGTTCAATCGTGTCAGGTGAAATCATCCATTAGGTGTTTGAGTTTCTAAGCTGCGTCAATTAGGTATTGGTCGCGTGCACGTTATAATAACACAGGTGCTGCACTTATGTGCAAATCCGACCAAGTAAATAGTGTGGGTACCTTTTGGCACATTTATAAATCATCTAAGGCGATGATTGCCATGTTATTTTTTTCAATTCGTATAGTTTATATTGGGAGACCTACCACGTTCCTCAAATGGTAGCTCACTGAGGTAGTGACGATAACGCTGACGCACGCAAAGTACATATTAGAAACGATAAAAATATCTTAACGCGGATATTTAGTATTTAGTGTAAAGATGTATGCTTTATCTATATATGTTCGAACGGTAATATAAATTTCGTATATACGTATCGAAGAAGCTATTTAGATAGGTATAAAAATTCCTAGCTGAAAAAAGAATTCTCATTAAATTTAGAAACTTACGCAGCAACTGGCATCTTTTCACCGCATACCAGTTGGTAAAGCCATTAACATTGTAAGGTAATCCCTTGATTCGGTGACAAAAACCAATGGGTCCGGGCAAGCAGACGGAGGCGGACACAGCCACGATGGTAAATGCAATGCAACATAGTTATGGGATTCGATTCCACGATAATCGTTCGCACGTATTTTTTTTCTAAAGTAGCTCGATCGTAAAAAATTACACGAGGTAAAATCCACAGAATGAAATTTACGACCAGCATTAACTTAGTATGTATTACACTCTAGGATACATTTTCTACCAGTCGTCATCGTCAATAAGAGAAAACTAGATACATAAATATTATCCTAGGTCAAGAAACAGGTCCTTTTATTAGTATATTAGCCAATGCAACATCTCCTACGTGTTTGTAATTTTGGCAACGTAACTCGTATTCGCCAAGAACTATCTAAGGCACTTTGTAAGATCGCATCGTCAACTCGTACTTGAATTTTTGCAAAAATTTTCATCTAGAGCGTTCAACAAGAGAGCATTCGGTATAGAAATGTCACCAATTTGGGCGACAGGCGACCATTATAGCATTGTAGAAAAAAAGGCGTAGCAGTCAGGCTGCTACGCGAGAGCCGAATTTTTTAATGCGCTCTTTCAATAACTGAAGTGGACGAAATGAGCCTAAAATTCGCTTTTTGAAGTCTGACAAAGGGTGAAGATGAGTGATCTAGGAAGCTGAAATTTTCAAATGTTGGAAATAATTCATGGATCCCCCTCACTGTACAAATTTCAAAAAATTTCATTAATTTGAACCAGTTTGGTTTTAGAGGAATTAAAAAAAGAGTTCTGCCCTGAATTAGAGCTTCAAAAGGTTAAAACTCACAAAAGGCATATCAGTACTTTCTAGTTTCTCTACCAACTGTACATTGCAAATTTTGGCCTCTCAGGGCATTTCATTCGTGTTGTAAGCTGCTGAACACAACATAAAAAAGTTACTATACATCAGTGCATCAAAAGAGGTTCAAAGGCATTTAACATACAAAACGAACACCAGGTCCATAAAATAAATATAAGTTAAAATGTTGAAACCTCTACACCATTTTGGAGAGCCTGTAACTTGGTCATCGTGAAAAAATTGCTCTAAAATTCACTTGATGGAACCTAAAATGGTGTAAGGATGATCTAGAGAGTAAACATTTCCGTGGATTTAACTTCTCAGGACCACGAGCTTAACAAAAAAAGAGAGCTAAAATTGGCAACAATTTAATCCCATTGAGCCTCTAAGGGAGTCCTTAAAAAAAAAATCTCGACCTCGATGGTTAAAATGCCCAACACCACAACAGATGATCTTGTGTAGCAAATTTTGCTCCTCTTCGTCATTTGGTTTGGGCCTGTAGGCTAATCAATGTCATAGGAACAAAAAACAAGAAAATTTTCAATTTTTGACTCCATATGCAGGGTCAAAAGAAGTCCAACTATTGAATAGCATAAAAAGCATATTAGCCAGGGCATAAAGTAAGCTTTCAATTAAATTTTGAAATCCTATGTCTTAATGAACGTGAAAGAAATGACCAAAACTTCACTTTTAATCTTCATCTTTGGTGTACATTTTTTTTTAAATCCATAACTTTGGACTGAAGAGGTCCTAGAAAAAAAGTAACCCTCCAAATTTGAGCTTGAAAAGTCAAAATCCCCAAAAAACATTGTAAGCTGATCAGAGGGGAAAACATACGAGTGAAAAAGGGGTTAAAAGGTTGGATCCCACAAAAGGCACATCAGGGACATAAAGTGAACCTAAGATGGAATTTTGAAACTCCCTATACCAAGTTGAGAAACATGTGGCGCTGGCCTTAGTAGCCTGAGAAAAATTATCTCAAGACCATTTTTGAGGGCCAAGAAGGGGTTGGGATTAGAGCTGTGCGCCGCCGAGTCGAGCCGCCGCCGCCGACAAATTTTCCATCAGCCGACGCGCCGCCGCCGCCGATTGAAATGACGGCTCAGCCGCCGGCGCGTGTCTTAATTTGACCCCTCCGCCTCGTTCATCGAAAGTAAACAGGCTGTAAATAAAGTAAAATTGTACACTCACTACTCGGTACCATTGCTGAGCAGCTCTCAAGCTCTTTAGAGCTAAGTTTAAGCAGCTTACAATGAGGTAGCTTTGAAAGCTGTAGCTCTAAAAAGGAAAAAAATGCCCAAAATTGCTCACTCAGTCGGCTATGCCGCCGAGCAGCCGCCGATTTAGTTGTCAGCGGCGCGCCATCTACGCCGCCGCCGCCGACCAATTTTTGAGTTTGCGCCGCCGCCGCCGATTTCTCATCGGCGCACAGCTCTAGTTGGCATGACCTAGGAAGATGAAATTTTAATATGTTGAAAATAATATGAGTCTTCATCGCTATTGGAAATTTTGAAAAATGTCATCAATTTGGACCCATTTAAGAGGTTCTAAAAAAAAATAGTCTCGCCTCAATTTGAGCTCAAAGGTCAAAATCCTCAAAAGACATAATAATGGCCTGTACTAATTCTATATACCAAATTGTGGTCCTTTAGATCTTTGTTTGGGCTGTAGACAGCTCAATATACTTACTAAAGAAACAGGAAAAACATGAAAAAATTCTTGAATTATTTTGACCTCACACAAGGGTAAAAAAGAATCCAAAGGTCGAAAACACACAGAAGGCTCATAACAGACATAATTGTTTCTATGGTGAAATTTTGGGCACCGGACAATTTGAATTTCATTATGCTGGAGGTACCCATTTTAAGAGGTCCCCCCAAAAAAGTCTTACCCCATTTCAGTTTTGAAAGGTCAAAAATCCCAGTGACCTGCACCTATTCTACATATCAAATTTTACCCTCCTAGGTCATTGTTTGGGCTGTGAACTGATCAATATACTGAAAAACAGGAAAACACGTAAAAATTCTTGATTTAGGGGTCCAAAGGTCGAAACACACAAAGGCACATCGGGGACTTCAACTAAATCTGTGATGGAATTTCGTGCCCAAGACCAATTTGGGGAGCCTGTGGCCTGAAGTCGTGATCGATTTAAAAAATGACCCGAAAATCTTTTTTTTGAGGACTAAAAAAGAGCGGGGATTACCTAAGTTTCAGTATGTTAGAGATCACTAATTTAAATTTTTTTAAATTTCATCATTTTGGACACTTTTTTGAGGCCCTCAAAAAAAGAGTCTCGTCCCAAATTTTGAGTCTCAAAGGTCAAAACCCTCAAAAGGTACATCAGTGACCTGTAGAGATTCTACATCCCGCACCTTTGGTCCCCTGGATCAGTATTTGGGCTGTAGAAGTGTATAGACATAAATAATTCAACGTACCGAGAAATAATGAAAATTCTAGATTTTTGACCTTACCCAAAGGTCAAAAGGAGTTCAAAGGTCGAAACGTGCAAAAGGCACATCAGGGAACATACAGTGAATCTACAATGGAATTTTGGGACGCCTATGCCAATTCGAAGGAACTGTGGCTTGGGCTCGATCTATCTCAGAAAAATGGCCCAAAATCCATTTTTGGGGCATAAAAAGAGGCGAGGATACACTAGAAAGCTGAAATTTGAATATGTTCGAGATTATAAGAGGTTCCATTTTTAGTACAAATTTCAAAAAATTTTGTCACTTAATTTGGGCCTTTCACGAAGTCCTCACTGAAAATGGGGTCATCTCGTAAATTTCAAGTTAGGACCTCAAAAATTCTAGGATATATTTTATCCTCCTTGGGAACCTCACTGTGCAAGATTGACCTCATTCGACCCATCAGACTCGACGCTAGAAGCAGCAAAGTAGCGGAAATCTTACAGACAGATACAAAGATAGTGTTGTTATCCAGATGTACATACAAAAAAAATTGTGACATAAATTAAATCCTAATTTTTATGATCCTCAAGTCCAAAAATATGATCAGAAATCATACTTCCCCCACTTCTAAACCAGAGCCCAGCGTAATAGTAAGTCACAATTTTTTAAAAATTCGTCTAAAATGACACGAGCACTAATTCGTTTATTCCTTCCTCGCCATCAGAACCAGTTTGAGGTTATCGATGTGTGCGTACGCTACGATCGGAAGATATTCCAAAGAGAGACGTATTGGTCACAGAGTAACGATGATTCTTTATTTTATTGACCGGAGCTGCGTAGAGTTATCAATGAAAGAAGGTAATTATCAAAAGGCATAAATCATAACAGACTGACGGGCCGGAGTATTGAAAATATATATTTTAATTACGCGCGTGGACATACCAGGGTAATATATCTTACCGTGGCGCGAAGACGAGCGAGGCTTTTTGTAATAGGAAATTTATTACGATTGTTTGAAATGCATGTACATGCGGTTGAATTGAAAAAAAAATGTACCATCGAGAAAAAAGACCCGTCTGGGTGCGATTGCCGCCGACGCGACAGATCGAGAGGCAGCATCAGCGGTCAAAATTCAGCCACCAAAGGAAACCTATTCGAGTGTGCGGTGTCTGCCGACTATACGAGTACTCTATCCCCCTAATTATCCAATATATAGAAGAATTATATTTCTGCGACGATTATTCGTTTGACGAATACAGAAATGCGTACGATTCTTTTTGTAGTACAAATACAAATCGAACCTTGAAATGACAGCATAACACAAAAATTCACCCTTGTTCCTATACAACCTTTACCCTCGCGTAATATGATTCGCGATTTTAACGGTTCATCAAATACAGTTTAAGGAGCATGTTTCGAAGAAGAAAAAAAACGGATAATTTTTATGATTTGCTCAGCATTGAATGGGCGAACGTTAATCATTTTCAAATGTGAAAATAAATTATATCATTGTTCAGGGATACCTTCTTACGTCTTTGTGGGTTTTTTCTCGTGTCTCGTCCAGAGTGATTTCCTCTCTAAAAAGTGAATGGTATTGGAAGATTGAGCGAATTACAGTGTTGGTTTTTTTCACTTTTTTATTTATTGATTCGTCATGTGTGCGGCGATTTGCTAAATGCGTGAGGTATCTAAAAATAATTATTACTAAATTAGGGGGATATCGTTGCCGAAATTTCAATCTGCACATGAACACGCGATTAAATCTATCGAGAGCTAATTTTAAAATTATTATAGCCAGATTCGAATAAACAGCGGAACCATTAAAAATTTTTTTTTTTTAAATTTGGTTTCTGGATCAGTCTGGAAAGCAATGATGACGTTGATCGATAACTATGAGAATCACGATGTATCGAATCAATTTTTCGCTGCAGAAATGTGCAAGTTTTGATGTAAAATTAGGGTCTGTTTCAATGCGCAGTCGAATGTATTTATCAGCTAGGATGATTTAATCGAATGAAAAAAAAAACAGATTTGTAAACGAATTTCAAAAAAAAAAAAAAAAAATGAAAAAAATGAAAAAATGAAAAAGTTTTTGAAAATTTGATTTAAGTAAAATGTTAAAAAAGAAATGTTTTAAATTTTGCTGCAAGATACAATTTTTTAATTTGCTTGAAATGAGTGAAATTTGAATTTTTTAAAATTCTGCTCAAAATTCAAATTTTAAAATTTTCCTTTTTTAAAGGAATAATATCGAGTTTTTTTTTCAAAAAACAAATTTTGTTTGTGTATAGTTTCAATTTTTTTTACAAATTTTTACTTCAAATCTACATTTTTAATTTTTTTCTAAAACAAATTGTTAAAAAAATTTCAAAAATAAATTTTAGCGATTGTTTGCCTTGGAAATGTTTTATGACAAAACAATTTTTAAAAAATTAAATGATCATTTGAAAATTTTTATTTAAAATCCAAGTCTTTTAAAAGAAATCTTTTGATTTTTTTCAAGCGCTGCTTTTAAATTTTTTTTTAAATCAACATTGATTTTTTTAACGATGAGTAGATTTTTTTTCTTCAAAAAACAATTATTTTTCATAACTTTTGTAGGAAACAAATTTTAATAAATTTTCCAAATTTCACTATTACGATGAGAAAAAATCCTAGTATTATTTTCAAAATAAGTAAATATTGAAAAATAGTTTTTTCATTAGAAATAATTTTAAGAGTTTGGTTGGAATCAATTTCTGAAAATTATAAAATTCAAATTTTCAATTTTTGTTTTTTCGATTTTTTTCTCAAGAGCAATTTCCAAGTTTTTGTAAAAACCAAATTGTAACATTAAAAAAAATTTGCAAGCAATAATAAACAAATTTTTTTAAAATCAAAAAATCAATTTTTAAAAACTGTTAGAAATAATTTTTGAATTACGTTTACCTAAAAGTCAAATTTTCAACCTTTTTTTTAGAACAATTTTTAATTTTTTTTTTTTTTTTTTTTTTTTTTAAACAAATTGTAACAGTTTTTAAAAATTTTGTAATGTTTATAAATTTTTAAACTTCAAAATTTATTTTTTTAATACTTTTACTATAAAACAAAAAAAAAATCGATAGTAAACAATTTCTTAACTTTTTTTGAAGTAATCAATTTTAGCTTTTATTTAAAAAATAATTTTAAAAGATTTACTAAAAATATAAATTCTAATAAATTTTTTGAAATTAACGTTGGATAACAATTTATGGGAAATTCACTTGAAATCCTCATTGATGCTGAAAAATAATTTTCAAATGTTCTAAATTAAATTTTACTGTTTTTATTAACTTTTTTTTCAAGAACTATTTTCAAGTTTTCTTTGAAATACTTGAAAAAATACCAACTTTAAAAAAAATTGGTGATGAAACAACTTGAATTTTTTTTAATGCAAACACTTTTAGCTAAAATGCAATTTTTTTCAAGAATACTTCTGAAATTTTAAAAAAAATATTGCAACAATTATTTTGTTAATTTTCAAATTTGTTAGGTTATGATAAACATTTTTTTCGTTGCAGATATTTTCAACTTTTTTTTCCAAAAATCATTTTTCAAGTTTTATTGGAATTTTTGGGAATATTTTTAAAAAATTTTAAATAATTTTTGAAAGGTGATGTACTTAGAATCTTCAATTTTAAAAATTTAATTTTGAAGCAAATCATTTGAATTTTTTTCCAAAACAATTTTGGTTACTAGTGAAATAATTCTAAAAAAATTTCAAAATAAAAATTTCAAAATAATTTTTAAGCTTTATTCTAAAGAAGAACTTGAGAATTTTTTCGAGCACAACTTTCAAGTTTTGTTTCCATTTTTTTTTTCTCGACAATTTCTAAAAAAAAAAAATCAAAATGACCTGAATATTTGAAACTTTTTTATCAATTTTTTTTCTCGAGTTTTAGGTATTGAAAAACATTTTTTTTTAATTTGAAAGTTTTTTCCACTAAATTTTAGCAGGTAAAAAATATATTATTTTACTTTGTAGCAAATCTTTCAAAAGTACCTACCTAATTTTTCAGTTTTATTATATTCTATTAGTGAAATAAAGTGGTTTTTTTTTTTAAGCAAACTTTTTCAACTTCCTCTTTAACGATAAAAAATCTCCCAAAACTGGGTCTTTTACTCGTATAATTATAACCTGAAGAAGAAATTAATTTTGAATAAAATTTGATTAATTGATAAAAACCTCTCAAACCCGGACACCTATATCACGAATTCAGAAATATGTAAAAAATAGTACATTAAATACCGTTAATAAGATGCACCTCTAAGATAAAGTATTCTTATCAAAATAGGTATACTTATTAGTGAAAACACCTCGCCGAGGGAGCTCACGATGCCGAATATTTTTATTGAAACAGGCAAGCCACACAATACTCCACGAGAACGTTCTATAATACGGCTATAATCATTATCTCGTTAAATTGAAACTCTCATTCAATAAAAAAAAAACTGGATTGAGGGAAAAGTGGTTAATTTTGTCGATGTCGACATTAAATATCGCGCCAACTCGTAACGTCTTGAATCGCGGCTACAACAAACAAGCGCGATAATTATTTTATAAACAGTGAAAATTAACACTATTTTGATATGCTTAGGCCCGATACTGGTTTTTCGGATTATGAATGTTTGAGGCGTTATTATACCGTAGAAGAGGCCGGCGAACGTGTAATTATAGGCTCGTAGTTGAACTAGTTATACGTGTGCTGTAATGTGTACCTATCGAGTGGCGTATCTTCTTATGAAGTCCAAAGTGTACCTATTTGTATTTATATTTGCAACAGTTGCAAAGATAAATTATGAGAGAGTTTGGAGAGTGTACTAGAAACCGTCTTAATTGATTTAAATTTTTTTAGACTTTTCTTGGAGAAAAAATTATCTCGTATGTTTGAGAAAATTAATAATTTGAAAGTTCAAGTCTTATCGTGGGTTGAGAGAGAATCAATTTGCCCATTTAGCATCTTAGTATGTTTCTGCTTCGTCAAAGTCTTCCGCATTTTCCCCCTTTTTCATCACGAAAATGTAACGATGCATAAAGACATTTTGATACTTTAATTATTGACGTTCGATAGCAAATGCCCCTCAAGACACTAAACAAATCATTAATCACACACAGACGTGTTGATTTCTAATTTAGCAAACAAAAAATTATACATACTCATTAAGATTTTATTTGCATATCGTTTATCGAGTCCAATGACGTCAACCAACTGGCGTCAAAATTTTAAATTAACCGCTGCCAAAAAAAGACCAATCAAAATGTGCATTTTACCGATTACATAATTTCTTTCATCGATGAAAAAATGGAGAATCCAATTTCAACACATTCCACTGTGGTCTTGCCTTTCTTGTGAAATTCAAACTGCCCCAGTGAACAGATTTAACCACGATGCTGGTATTGCTGGTCCAAAGTTCAATGATATGAAGCTGATTAGTGATTATGGTTACATTGAAAGTCAAGATTGTTCTTGTGCCAAATGTTCCTATTTACAATGTCATCGTAAATGCATTCTTACATTTAAACATCTCCTCGTATCGTTGATTTCTTAGCAGTCGCTTTTAGTGTGATGTGATACTTGGTATCTCGAATGTAATGAATATGCTCCGTATCCAGAGATCACTATCTCGTCTATCCTATCATCTCTAACAAATTTTGATAGTTAAACGCCTGAGAAATTTTCTAACATTGTTAGCGGAGGTTCGACGTATGCAAATTGTATCATATTATGGCGAGGAAATTTCAGAATGTGGTAGGAATAGAAAGTATTTTTTTGCTCGAGCTTGAGGAATTTTTTTTTGGCAACCTGGTTTACCTGAAGGTATATTCTTGCAGGTGGAATAAATTTTAATCGATGTTTTTAGGAACTGGTTCTGTTTTACAGAAATTTCACCTCCGGATTGGGGATGGGAATGTCCAAATTTTTTTTTCAGGATTAGGGTTTTTTTTAAATAAAAAATACCTATTTTAATTTTCATGAAGGGAAAAATTTTCAATTTTTTGAGATTGATTTTTTTTTTTTTAATTTCTCAAAGTTTCTGAAGTGAAAATATTTTTTTTTTAATGTTTGTTTTAGCATAGTATATGCTTTTTTTTTAGTAAAAGACTTCCAATTTTCTGGATATTTTTTCAAATTTCTTTTTGGATATATAAAATTTTTCATTTTTTGAGAATATAAATATTTTTCATTAAAAAAGGATCGTTTGGGGGAGGGGGGGGGGGTGTAAGTATTTCTCTAAGAAAAGTTTTTTCGATTTTTTATTTTTTTTTTTTGGAATATGTACCTAAAACGATTTTTCATTTTCCTTTTTTTCTCTGAATGAAAAATCTTTTAAATAAAGTATCTCCTGATTTTTTTGAATAAAAAGTCTATTGGAAAGATTTTTTACTTCTTGAGAAAACAGTTTCCAAATTCTTGGGAGCAAAAACTTTTCAAATTCGAGCTCAGCGCTGCCAAAAACATAACAAACCATATGTCACACGATTTCTTTGATTTAGTCAATTTTTCTCCATATTTGGTGGTCGTGGGGGGCTTGAAAAAGGTCCTAACAAAATTGATGTTATATTCGAACTCAGCGCTATTGAAAATGTAACAAACGATATGTCACTCATTTTAAACTTTTTTTTTTTGAATTTGGACCAAAATTTTGGGGAGGCGTGCTCCTCAGGAGTTTTGAATCTCCATCAAGAAAATCATTATACAAATTTAGTATAGTAATTTTTCTTCACAGGAATTTTTTTTAAATTTTTTGGTGAGGATCCTAGAATTTTGTGCTTTCTTAAAAAATTAGCTTTTCTCAAAAAAGCTCAACTTTCAAATTTTGAAATTTTTATAAGTGATTTTGAATGCCCTTTTAAAGCTTCTTCTTAAGATTACGTTTACCAATTTTTGATACCTAGCACCAATCTCAATGTACGTCTCACTAAAGTTGGGTATTGAAACAAGAAATCTCATAAGTGCGAAAACAAAAAGCCCCCCCCCCCCAAAGCCTCTCGAGGTGTCATGGAGAAAAAACGGTGGTTTTCTGGCTTTTGGGATTAGAAAGACTCGTAAAAAAATTCTGAGCGAAAGTGGAGGGTCCACGGTCAAAACGTGGCCTTATCGACATGGACTGACCCTGTTTGTTTATTTCTTCGTTGTCAAAAATATTTACACAGCTTATGTAAATAAATATGACTAATACGTTGGTACTTAGTTGGTACAATGGTATCTATCGATTTTTAATTAATTTTATCTCCAGAATAATCTCGCACAAAGATGATTTCGTGGCCAGGAGAAGATAGCCCATTGTGTTAGTGTAGGTAATATTTTGCCCAAATAACAACTCCTGCTAACTTTTTGGGAAATTATTAGACAAGGCGATTCGCCTCTACATTGAAATCTGATTCGTGACGTGATCTTAGCAGGGAATTCTGCTCTCTGTTGGGTTATTAATGAATTTAAACTAAAATCATGTATGGGTTTTAATCACAAATGTCTCATCGTAAATATACTAATAACTGGTTTTAATTCCGATGCAATTCTTCGCGCATCTTGAGTTACCACGTGATATGACGGGTGAGGTGGGGAAGGGTGTGCAACTGCAGATACATACAATGTAAGAATAGAAAATGAAAGATCTCTTTCGTTTCAAAATTTTTCTTTTTTTAGATTTCAAATCTACGTATTTTATCTTCTCTATAGATTTTTTTTTTTTTTTTTGCTAAAATTAACCCTGGTGCATTCGTTAAAAAATATCATCCGTCAGTTTGGCCCCGCGAACGTGTAAAAATAAATTCCTTCGTAAATTCTCTCAAAGGTGAAGGTAGGCCTAATTAGATGCTCGTGAATGTAACACTCGAAGTGTGAAATAATCCAACTAGTTGCTATAATAACGCATGAAGTAAGTGTCGAATCATCGAAGCGTATTAATTTTGGCAAAATACCTATTTATAATTTGGCTCTGGTTTTCATCATTGAACTTCAACTTGAATTATGCACTTGAGAAGTTTTGGAACATTCGGACAAAAAAATGTGAAATATTCGAGGCAAATAATGTAATTTCGTTTAAATAAAAATTGCAGACATTCTTTTATTTTTCCAACAATATAAAATTTTCAAATTTATCCTGAAGTGAATTTTCGAATTAATAAGTAATGTCTCAACCAAAGAATTTTGCATAAAACTTCAGTGAATTTCCGTAAAACTTCGAAAAAATAAAATGAAAGAACAGTTTATCAATAAAAATTATTTTTTAAAAACGAGTAATTTTTTACAAAGTTATGGAGTATATATATGGGGAGGGGGGAGTTTAAGAACAATTTTCACAAAATATTAAAAGAATTTAAGAGAATTTCTATATACCTACACTTAACTTGAAAAATTTTTCACAGACTTGTATTTTTTCAATTTAAAAATTTTTTAAAATCAAAAAAATGTCTACAAAATTTCAGAGAATTTCCATTTTTTAAAGAGTTTTTACTAAATTTTCAAAGATTTTTGTTCCTAAATTTCAGTGTATTTTTACGAAACCTCCGATTTTTTTATTAGTACAAAATTTCATAAAATTTTCAACAAAAAAAAAATTAAAATTAACTCAAGTTTTTGAGCCTTTTTTACAAATTTGAAAAATAAAATCACAAAATTATTTTTTTTTGAATCCCAGAACGTTTTTTGTAAAATTTTTATCGAATTTTCACAAAACTTGTAGAGGTACCTAGGTGAGAAAATTTTGCACAATCCAACAAGTTTGTTGAAAATTTTAGAAGATTTCCTCAATTTTTTTTACGAAATTAAAAAAAAAGTTGAGTATCAGACGTATAATCTTCAAAAATTGGGTGGGGGGGGGGGGACGCGGGTAAGTGTAATTCAAAAAGTGAAAATTTTGCACTGCTTTGAAAAAGAGCTAATAAACGTTTTATATTAATTTTCAAAAAAAATTCTGAGAATTTTTTCAAAATTTGAAAAAATTTTCCCAAAATGTCACAAAACTTCCTCAAATTTTTAGAGAAATTTAACAAAATTTTCGAAGAATTTTTCCAACAATTTCAGTAAGTTTTTACAAAATTTCAAAGTTTTTTTTTGGTAAAATAAAAATAATGAAAAAATTCCAAATCACAAAATATTTCAAAATTTCTTTCATAAAATCTTCAAAAATAAAAAAATAAAATCATAAAATGGCAATTTTTTTACAAATTTGTAAAAAAAAAATAGAAGAATTTTCATAGAATTCTCCATAAAATTTCTAAATTTTTGTGAAATCTCTGATTTTTCTTCAAAAAATTTCATAAAATCATCAAAAATTGAAGAAATTACAAAATGTCATTTCATTTCTATACAAATTTGAAAAAAACTTATAAAATGTTCGAAGAATTTTCACAAAATTCTCTACCTACAAAATTTTCTGAGAATTTTTCAGAACTTGAGAAAATTTTACAAAATTCCCGAAGATGATTTGCAAACTTTTCAGTAAACTTTCTCAAAACGGTTCTCCCCAACTTTACGAATTTTTTACGAATTTTTTAAAGGATGAAAAAAAATTTAGAAAATGATCAGATCACAAAACTTCAGAGTATTTTCATGGAAGCTCATTTATTTTTTCTTAATGCCAACAATGGCAATTGTTTTTCTATCTGGATTTATGCAAACATATCCTGGACGAGGTCACGAGCTCATGCATTTTTCACCATGAAAAAATGGGATGTGCCCCAGTACTCAGAGCAGACTTTTATTTTCTCTTCGTGCCTATTGTTTTTATTTTAAAAATAGCCTCATATGGGAGTAGTTTAACCATGTTTGGCGTTTAATCCAAACATATTTAATCTCTTGACACGAAAGAAGTGTTTAAGCCTTTTGAGTGATTAAGCACACAAATGACATGATCTCTTATTAAATATGCAAGTATGCATCGTCTGGAGGTCAATTCTGAAAGCAAATTTTAATAAGAGCGATGCACGTAATCTACCAACGTTACCGGTGAACTATTGGGATTTGAATGACGTACGACGTTGCATTTATAAAAGTACCAAATGAATAGGTAATGAAAAAAAGTGCATCGAAAGTGTAGGTACAGTTGTACTCCTACGATATGATGTTAATAATCTCTATAAACAAGCCTTTGGAATTTACCTACCAGAAGCAGAGCTTGTCTACATGGACTGGTATTTGACTAAAAACTTATTTGTACGTATCTGTGCAAACTAATTGCAATTTGAACATGAAAAATAATTGGCCCAATGTCGGCGTACATCTTTTAACGTAAGATTCATTTAAGTGTAATTTTTTGCTCCGTCGTCGGAATTTTGATTAATGAAGCGTATTAGCTGACAAATTACTTATAACAATAATGTGCTAAATAACACGTACGGGTAAGGCACCGATCTGCCTACTAATCAAATTGTTCTCGTAATCGTACTCGTCATAATGGCACTTGAAAAGATGCAAAATGAGCCATGTACTCGTACTTTGTTGATAACTACCGGCCATAAATTCGGTGGTTGCTATTTTTTTGGCATTCTGACAACACCTCAATCGTACATTTGTTGTATAGGTCACGCTATATTAAACAGCTGATTGTTTCGTATGCGCTTATGGTTTATGGATATCTGAAATTGAAAAATGTTCCTTTGGCCGGTTCCAGAAATATGATCGGTTTCTAGACTATGGTGCTGATGGCGTCTCCAGCAACAGCAGTTCCAACGGGTGGGAAGTTACTATTTTTATATAACGCGTGTAGCGATTCATTTTATTTGCTTAACTAGCTCGTAGATTAGTATAATGAATGCTAATGGTGACGAGGTATTATGTAATTTTCCTCTTCCAGCCTTCTGCCACACGTATAACATAAATTCTACGCTATGTGATGTGTGTAGTATATTGTAATGCAGAATGCCGGAATTTCTTACGAT
Organism: Balanococcus diminutus; assembly: GCA_959613365.1. Taxonomy (NCBI): domain Eukaryota; kingdom Metazoa; phylum Arthropoda; class Insecta; order Hemiptera; family Pseudococcidae; genus Balanococcus; species Balanococcus diminutus. Next base: position 23,478,196 of record OY390715.1, read on the forward strand.
CTTATAACTGATAAATCGAAAATTTCATTTTTTCGAAAATTATTTTCCATTTTTATGCCTTTTGAGGTGAAATAGTTGTGATTTGTGAATTTATTTTGGTGTTAAAGCGGTCACTCGAAGAGGTGGGGTAGATTTGGTGTTGTTAGAAGGACCGATTTGTTTATTTTATTTTTTAGAAAAAATGAGTTTTTATATTTTTAGTGAGATGGTCTAAGTCTAAAAATTTTCAAGCCATAATTTTTTATTTTTTTCAACAGTAAAGTTACAGTTTTGAAAAATAAAAAACCAAGTTGGAATGTTTTTCAAATTTTGATTGAACTTGAATTTTTTTTAAATTTGTTAAAAAAATTTTCTCGAGTATTTTTTATGAATCAGCTAATTTAAAGATTTTATTTTGATTTTATTGGAAATCAGTCATTTTAAGATTCATTTCCAACTGATTCCTTGATACATACGCAGGCCACAGTGTGCCCTAGTTAAATGGTCAATAAAAAAAGTCACAGAATTTTTCATAATATTATAGGACTTGAAAATTGATGTGAATTTTTCACGTTAGGGGTTTCGACTAAAAAAATTATGAAAATTAGGCCTAATGCAAAAAATTAATCGTTTATCTTCGCAATAAAAAGAAAATCTCACGCTATACAATTTTGATTCTTGGCATTTTTTCGTGGAAACCTCGTTGTTCGAACAATACCTAAAACGCACGATTTAAACAGGTTTTTAATTTTAAACAAATAATCATTTTGAAATTTTGATTAAAAAACTGAAAATCAGGTCTAAAACTTTTTTAGAAACTAAATTTTTGAAAAGTTATTTGAAGTTCAATTTTGAAAAATTTCAAAGTTTGTTCAAATTTGAATTTTTTAAAAACAACTACTTTTTTGAAATCTTGATCAAAATTTGTTTGAATAACATCTATTTTTTTATTATTATTATTTTTTTTTGTTGAAAATACCCATTTAAAAGTATTTTTAAATAGAATAACATTTTTTTGAAGATTTCTTTGGAAAATAATTTTTAAATTTATACTTGAAAATAAACTTTTGAAGAATCTCAAACTTTGACAACTTTGTTTAAAATGAATGATTTGAAAAAATATTACCACTTTATTAAATCTTTTTCAAACAAAAATTTTCTAAGGAATATAGAAATTCCAAAACATTCGTTCCGATTATTTTAGAAACCCTATTTTTTTTTAAAACACATATTTTCAAAATCTCATTTTTCAAACCAAAATTTTTCTTTGAAAGAAAAATTCTGATTTTTCATTGTTTTTATATTTTATTTAAGTAGATATTATTTTTTAAACATAGGTAATTAGAAAAAAAAATTGTAAATTAAATAAATGAAAAATCATGCGAATGTCTCAAAAATTTCAGAAATTTTACAAAAAAATTGCTGGAATGTTGAAAAACTTGAATACCTACCTAAGTACGTTTTAAAAAAATAGCAAAACTGAATTTTTAAAAAATAATAATTTTGAAAATTTACCTCAGAAATTTTTTAAAAGAATCTTAAACTTTGTCTCAACTGAATTTTATTTCTAAAGTTTTTTCAAACCAAAATTTTCTAAAAAATCTAAGTATTTTTTTTATTTTTTTGAAAATTACAAATTTAAGTAAATCATCTTTAAAAATCTCATGCAAACCATAATTTTCTAAAAAAAAAAATCCATTAAAAAAATTATTTCGTTATTTTATGTAGAACAGTTTTTCAAACATTGGAGCGTTGAAAAAACATTCAAAAAAAAATCGTAATTAATTTTTACAAAAATTGTTCCAATTTTTAAATTCTGCTGTTCAAAAACTTTTTCAATTTTTAAAAAATCGTCTAAAAAATTGAAAAAAACACGTATGACGTAACAAAATTTCTTCAATTGTGTCCAAATACATACCTAATTAAAAAAATATCCCAACTACATACAAAAAAAAAAAAAAAAAAACTTTTTTGGGGAAAATTGATCTACTACGTATTTGTACAAAATAGTGAATTTCATAACAAGAATATCTACTCTAAGAAAACAATACCTTGGTAAGTTCCAAGTCAACCCTATCACGATGAAATTATAACGGTCAAGAGTGCATTTTTAATAGTTCTACTAACCATAGACACATGTTGAAATGCCCGTTTCAATATTTATCGTACATTACTCTCATTCTTCTTGTAATCACTTTCGTTTTATTTTCATCACTGTCTCCGTGTTGACTGCACATAACGTAGCTTTTCATATGTACCTACTCGAGATATACGACCTTATTGGTTCAACCATAGTTAACAAATAACTGATATTTAGTCATAAGACAGATTATCGAAGTTCAAATCGTAGCCTATGGTGAATCACGATCTGTCTGGAGAAATATTTTTCAAAACATAAATGTAGGTACCTGGTCAGCCAGACCTATACTCTATAAAAACAGCGTATAAAAATTATCGCGTAACAATAAAAGATGTTCGATGCTGTTAGAAAATTTTAATATATTTTTTTTAAAAAACCCCATCAACAGGTTCGAAATAATTCCACATGATGCAATAATAAATACTTACTTACCTAATCATTTTTTTTTCTTCAAAAAAGCACAGATATTTTTATGTTGCAAATAACCTAGTCAATCCATCATATAGAACTTATATCGAGAATTTCCAAATGAATCCTGGGTACTCGTAATTGGAAATTCTCAGCTGATGAAAATTTGTTGATTTTTTTTTTTTTGTATTCGACTACTTGGAAAATACGTAATAATAATATAATATAATTCGGTTATCGTGGTATTTTATTTCTCTTGTACATAGAAGACGTTTCGAATTAGGATTTGCCGCCTTAAATTATGTCTCTATTATGAATACAATGGAAATATTATCGCTTGAATTTACCCAGGTAATCTCATAAGTACAAAATTTAATACTGTTTGTATATCCCCATATACGACTACAAGATAAATATAAATCAAGAGTACATACTTTTTTGGGGGAATAATTAATCTGATACTTTTTGATCCTCGGGGAATGCATTGTAACGGTAAATAAATCTCGAATTTAACTCACCAGTGTGTCGGCGCGAGATGATTTCTATTCCGAATCATATTAACATCTTCATATGCTACGCAGGGCACCATTGTTTTGTCAGAGCATACGTATATATCGTATTAGATAAAGATAGATAGGTGTCTTTGAAATTTTCATAGACGCCGTTAAGACCAATAAACGGTTTCAAATTGCCAATTCAGTCAGTTTTTGCTGCTCGAGATGTTTTCGGGTGTATTATACACTTGCACGTGTATCAGGTGGATACTTAGATATGTTTATGGTTTGATTAAGTTGTCAAGCTGCGGGCAATATTGCTGACATGCGGGGATCATCGTCGTGATTGGTAATTGGCTTGTATGTTTATGATTCCGATTCGTGTGAGCTGACTACTCACCTTTTACCTCTTCGTAATGTACTTAATCAGCTTGCGAACAGGTACGATGTGAAAAATACTATAATTCGGACTCGCAGTGCGTTTTACGTCGTCCTCTAAGTATATATTCGTAGTAATGATAATGACCCTTAAACCTGGTAAGATATTCGATGGATTTGGTTTGGCTATTAGAATATTATCACCTGAGTCGACAATCTATCTTTCGATCGAATATCCAAGCAGCCAATAAATCTGGCTACTCCGAATATTTGACTTTTTTCGGTTCGTTAATTACCCGGAAGTGCGTATGCGTATAACCAGTTGAAATGCATTCTTTGGAAGATAAAGTACCACAAATGGGTGCCAAATTGAGTAATTTTATATACGCGTAATGCAGGCCCACAGTTTTATTAGAGGTTATTTATATCTAAATGTAATAAAAGGAGGCGTCCTAATCTTAATGGGATTGTTTATAAAATGCCAAAAATTTTCTTTTCCGCTTTCTTCACCTACTTTTTACTTTTTATTTCCCATTTCTTTCCTTTTTGCTCAACATGTAGAATTGGAATTCTTGGAAAAAATCATTTATGAAAAAAATTTATTGAGTGTATATTACATTTTAGCAAAAATTTTCTAGGAATTGAAATTTTAAAAAAAGAATCTCAATTATAAAAAAAATGAAAATTTGTTTTTCAAAAATTGAATTTTTCTCAAATTTCAAAACTATTTTTATTGAGTGTTTTTTGAACAAAATTTAAAAATTTTAGCGGAATTGAAAAAAGAATAACATGTTTTTTGTGTAAATAATTAAGAGAAGAAAAAACATATAAAAAATCCTGGCTTTGAAGTACTGGAAAGCTGAATTGAAGATTTTTAAACAGGATTTTAAAAAACCATGTTCAGTGTTAAAAAAAATTAATTTTGCTGCCAACAAATTTGAAAAAAGTTGTTTTTAAACTTTTTAAAGAACATTCTGTTTAGGTATAGGTAAAATTTGAAAAAATTGAAATTTGATTTTATTAAACTTTGTGTTCCCTCAAAATGTTGTTAGAAAGCTAATTTTTGAAATCTTCTTCAAAATGACGTGCAATTTTCAGTTTAAATATAAAATGACCGAAAATTGCAGAAAAAAGGAAAAAAATTTAATTTAAATATGATTAAGATCAAAAATTGAAAAAAGTTGATATTTAAAAAGAGGACTAAAAATCGAAAAATTAAGCAAAGAATTCAAGAAATGGAAAATTAAAAATTAAAATTGAATTGTAAGTTGAAAAAAATTAATAACTGAAAAAAATCATTTTGAAAAATACGTGTACCTACTGAAAATTGAAAAATTGAGATTCAAATTAAAAATGACTAAAAAAATTGTTATTTAAAAAAAGTATAAATAATATAAAAAATTAAGTTCAAAAGCTGGAGAAAATTCGAAAATTATGAAAAAATAAAAAAAAAACGAAATAAAAAAGATCAAAAGAAATTGAAAAATTTAAAAATGAAGATGTATCAAAAATAAATTGAGAGATAAATATCTGATAGAAAAATTTTTCCAGTTGAACGATTAAGAAATATAGAAAATTAAGAATTCGCATAAAATTGAAAGTTTGAAACAATCAGCAACTGAAAAGGCTGAATTGAAGATCGGTGATAATTCATAATTGGAAAGTTGAAACAACTGTGTTTAAGTAAAAAGCGACTGAAAATTGTTTTTAAAAATTGATGAATAGGTAAGTAGGTATATTGGAAAAAATTTTAATTTGAAAAATTGGGAAAAATTAAAAATTGAAAAAAAATTATCTAAAATATGGAATGTTGAATAATAGGGATAAAATTGAGTTTGAAAAATCAACAACTGAAAAAATTGAAGATTTCTGAGAACTGAAATAAATAAGTTTGAATAAAAAATGACTAAAAAATCACCAAAAAAAATGAAATGAAATGAAGTGCATAATATTACCTATGGGAAAAATTTTAAGGTTAAACCATTTTTAAAAAAACGAAAAAGTTGATTTTGATAAAACAAACTAAAAAATTTGAAAAGCATTCAAGTTGAATCTAAATTTTGAATAAAATAAATAATTAGAAAAAAATTTAGATCAAAATATTTTTAGAAGTCGAAAATTGGAAATTCAAATCGAATTGGAAATACGAAAAATTAAGGACTAAAAAAATTTAAATTGAAGAGCACTGAAAATTATAAAATTAAAAAAAAATTACTTTACATAAAAAGTGAGTGACAATTGTAAAAAAAAAAAAAAAAAAAAAAAAAAAAAAAAAAAAAAAAAACAGGTCGAATCCAAAAACCTTTTGAATTCTTAAGACTCATAAAAATGAAAATAAAATATTATTTAAAAATAATTAAAAGTTGATAAATTGGAGTTTGAAAAAAAATTTTAAAAATGAATTTTAATAAGGAATTACTGTAAATTGGGAAAAATTGAATTAAAAATATGCAAGTTGTAACAAAAACATAATTTCTGCCGAAAACTTAAAATTTGATAATTTGTAAATTTCAAAAAAAAAAAAAATTGAATCCGTTTTTTAAAGTTTGATTCAGCTGGATTTTTAAATATGTAGTGAATTATTTAATCTTTGAAATTTTCAAAAACCTTTGAAATTTTGTCTAAAAATTAGAAATTCTTGTACCAAGGTCCCGTTGGATTACAACTAATAAAGCCCACTACCGGAAAGGAGAGCCTAATGTGGAAGCCAGTTTACATCAATCGAAAAGTAACCTCAATATTCATTAATTTGATCCTTCATACACCAGAACTTTTTTTTTCAAATTTTTAAGACCACTCAATTTTTTATATTTTTTTATGTAGTTACAAAAAATTAAATTTTTTTTTTGGTGAATATAGGACCAAATTAACTGATTTTGGGGATTGGTTTAAATTTAATGTTGAACTTATTACCTCCCACTTTTCCTTAGATCAGAGCCAAATTTTTGGGAAATGAACGTTTTGGCTTCTGAGCCTGCGCATTTACAAAATAAAAAATAAAAAAGTAAATAATCTCAAAAAAAAGTCTCTCGTCGTTTTCAACAGGATACGAATTAAAACTTGTGTCAAGAGTCGTTATAATTTTGAGGAGAGCCCATTTTTCGAAAAAATCATCTTAACATTCGCAGAATATTAGGAAGCATTACACAGACACCACTTGGATTATATTATTATGAATGGGGAGACGGTTAGGTGTTGAAAATTCAAATGCTTATCTGGCATAGAGTACACTTCTGCCAACCACACCATCATCAAAAGTCCAATAAACGACTGAAAATGAAAAATTACGCTGACTAGGCGAATTCAAGAATTTTCACATTGTAATATTATGTCATCGAAACAACAAGTGACATTCTTAAACGAACAATCCACTTGTACTGCCAGACCAACGAAGAAGTGTCGACTGATTCCCAGTAAAGCCAATATTAACGCGAACTAAATTAACTTTTCATTTCTCACCGGTGAAGAGTCTACCGACGGTAAACCAATGAGGGAGAAAAAAGCGAGAGCGGTACCACACCTTTATGTCACTAAATATGCGATCTACCATCTACTCGTGGTAAGAGAAGGCAAGGTATACCTGTAATCTAATTTGAATGCGTGTTCGGACTTCGGAGTGTGGCCGCTTGCGCTTGATGTATGGTAATTTCATTATCACCCGCTACGTGCAACCAATAAAGATATATTCGTCGTAACTGACTCGTACACATTCGAGTAGGTACATTGGTTTCAATTTTGTAAACCTCTGTTTTTTTCTTTCCTTTCCATATCCTCGAACTGGAAAATTTGTTAGATTTAATTAAAACATTGTTGTGTTACGAATGCGAAACCAGTTCGGCGCTGGCGGTGTTTTCTAGTCAATTTATACCCGAACGTGTGAAACTGTCTGTTTAATCGCTTCGATTGGGGTGTTTTAATTGGACTACCGATGTAATTTGTAATGTACAAGTAGGAGTTTCGATCGATTCGAGCAGATGAAATGGTGATTAATAAAAGGAAACTTGCTGTTACCGACATGTTGACGAATTTTCGATCGTTTGATCGACGCGACGCGACGCTGCGCTTCGAAGGAGGAAGATTTGTTTGTTTTTAATTCGAAATGAAGTTTCGAACAAATGTAATTTAAGCTGCGATGTGAAATTTCAAGCATTCATTGTGCTGTGTAGAAGTCATCGAGGTCGCGAGTTCTGACATTTTGTACTCGTGACAGAAAAATCTGTAGCGGGTTTGATTGGAAATACGTGTTTTTTGAGTATTTGGTTATCGCAGATTTTCCAATCCAATTGGTATAGAATTCAACTATCAATTTTAATTGATAAATTAAGTGCTAAATGAATGCTGTATCTAATGTTCCTCTTGCGATGACCTATGATTGGAAAAAAACTGAGAGAAGATTCGACTGCCGTCACGTATGCCAATTTTATGGTACTTGCGAGTAACTTATGGTCACATAAAAAAAACACGAGACAATTTCTACTCTCAAAAATAAAATACATTTTTCGAAGAAATTTTCATGAAATTATTTTTCAAGTAAAAATTTGAAAATTTTACCTGGGGATTAAAAAAATGTAAAATTTACAAAACGAACAAAATTTTGAAAATTTGGCCTTATGCAGAAAATTTAAATAAATTATTTTCCAGCAAAAAATAAATTTGGAATTTGAACTAAATTTTATTATTGTTTTCAAGAAAATTGGAGGAAATTGTATCTTACTCAACATACGTTTGTTGAAAAATAATTTGACATAGTGGACTTTCAAAATTTTGAAGGATTATTTGTTTCAACAAAATATTGAAAAATTTGGTTGTGCACTCACCTATTGACTTTTTCAGCAGTTTTCGTAAAATTAAAAAAAAAAATGAACAAGATTTTGTAAAATTAATTCTGAAGCGAAAATCATTTTTAAAAAAAGAAAAGTAAAATGACATCAAACAAATTTTTTTAAATTCCTATTTTGAACCAAAGTTCAGAAAATTTGAAAAAATTGTTTTCGTTTAAAAAAATTGGTAAAATGTTTCTGAATCCATTTAAAAAAATTGTTGTTTTTTAGTAAAGTTAAAAAAAAATGTAAAAATATGACAAAATTGATTTAAACGAAATTTCAAAAATTGATTATTTTTACAGAGTTTTGTAGAATTCTAGTTCGAGCCAAAATTTAAAAAAATTTCTGTGCATCAAAATTGAGAAATACCTACTTCCAATAATGTGCGTTTTGGAGAAAATTGAAAAAAATTGTATTTGAATAAAATTTTGAAGACCAACGACTAACTTTGTTTCAAACAAAATTTTGTAAAAGATCGATTTTGGGCGTATCTAATTCTGAAAATTTTGCCTTTTTAAAAAAAATTTAAAAGATGAACAAAAGAGTTTTGACCTTCAACAACATTTAAAAAAAAATTGAAAAAATTTCTCAACGAAAATAGTGTTTGAATAAAATTTTTAGGAATTTAAAAAAAAAATTGAAAAATTTTATTTTGCCCGTGATTTTTCAAAATTCAACTTTTTGAACAAAATGTAAAGAAATTTAAAAAATTTAACTTTTTGAAAAATTTGCATTTTTTTTTTTTTTTTTTTTTTTTTTTTTTTTTTTGGTAAAATAATTAAAGAAAAAACTGAAGAAAATTTTTTAAACTTCAGGTTTGAAGAAAAATTTGAAAAAAAATGTCTTCAAACAAAATGTTACAAAATTCGCGTTCAAACCAAAATTCAGAATAATATTTATTTTGAAAAATAATTTTTTTGACAAAATTTTTGGGAGAAAAGTTGAGAATTTCATTTTTGTAAATAATTTGTGAAAATGTTTCTGAATCAAATTTTAAAAATTGAAATTTCCTAGTGAAACTAAAAAAAAAATGTTTTTTGAAAAAATTTCACGAATTTATTGTTTTGAACAAAATTTTAAAAAATAATTATTTTACTGAGTTTTGTTTAATTCAAGTTTCAATTCAACCAAAATTTGAAAAATTTGTGTTTTAACAAAATTTTCGAAAATTAATATCTTTTTGATTTCCAAAAAAAAAATTCAAATTTCAGAAAAACTTATGATTTTTAAAATTTTACTTTTTTGGGAAGGGGAGTTCCTCCATCCCTAAATGAAGTTTCCCCTTAGTTGGTTTTTTCTCTCAACTGTCTTAAATTTTGGCCATTTTTACTTCAAAAAAGAAGAAGGGTTCTGAAAATTTTGTCAATTCAAGTCGTTCTTCTAATTCTGAAGTGTCATTCTAGATCCAGATCTGGCTCTGTAACAACTCCTGCGACCTTCTGAACCTCTATGCTGATTGCGCCATTAAAATGATGATCTCGTTCACTTAATTCTCTGCATTTGGCACCTACGAACTATTCGCAAATTGAAGAAAAATCGAAAATTAGGACAGCTTTTTTATTTTTTCGCCATTCATAAATTTTTACGAATTACATATTCATAGAAATTCAGGACAATAAATAATTCTGAAAATTTGAAACTGTAAAAAAATTCGAATTTTTAGTATGTCGCGTACGTGATTTCAACCTCGTCGATCGTAAAATGTTTGATTGGCGTCTAGTCTACCCTCCAAATTATTCCGCATAAGAAATGGTATTGACGTGTACGAGTACATAAAATGAACACCTACTTGAAAACCCGTAAAGCTATAAAATTCCTTAACATGGTAATAGCCGTTGATTTTAATTAGAATGGTATTGGCGAATTAGTACAGTAAGCTATATAAGTTGTAGATATACACGTGTTTTACATTTTCTGATCTACATTGAATATTTAATTCCAATCTCGGTGGCGATGGCGCTCATACCTACGTAGACGGAGATAAATTCTTGCGACGCTTAGATAGGTATTTTTCTCAACTTGCCCTGTACTCGATCTTGGTCGAGTTGGAAGCAGATTTTTGAAAAGTCATTGGAAAGCGGATCGAATATCTCGGGTTTGAAAATCTCCCCGTGATAAATTCGGTAAACAAAAGATTACATCTGATTTATCACTTCGTAAGGGTATTAAAGAGTATTTTTTCAAGGCCGATTACGACGTATCAAGTTCTCTGTAGGCAAAGTATGAATTATATTTGGTCGGGTGTACCTACGAGTATCTCTATGGTAGGTACATACGTACACTTGAACGATGATCAGTGGAACGTACGTTTATATCGTGACCTAGTCGTGAAAATGAACCACAAAACGAGATTCTTTTTATAAATAATTGTGGAGCAGCGCAAACACTTTATGAAACTGGATCATGGTATTAGCTACTGCTAGACTGGTGTATCTTTATCAGCGATATATTTTACCAAATGCTCGGACTGGGTCTGCTGCTTTTGAAGATCGGCTATTTTTCCGAAAATCCGCCTGCTGCATCACTTGCTCTCCTTGAATTTTACCAAGTCCACGTACTACATAGATTACTTAATCAAAAATTGGAGGGGAGGGAGGGGTTCAATCGAAATGTTTATAATAACCAAAATTATTCCTAAGACTTTAAGCTACAACTTTTGTTTGAAATTTTTTTCAATGGGGTCTCTTACACCCCCCCCCCCTCCCCCCTGTAATAAAATAATACGAGTATCTACGTTGTATTATCCGAAATTGGTGGGGAGGGAGGGGTCTAATCGAAAATTTTATAATAACCAAATATATTTCTAGGACTTCAATCTACAACTTTTGTTTGGAAATTTTTTCAATTGGGTCCTTCCCCCAATTTTGAATAAGTACCTAGTACCTACACAATGTTATGTATAGTCGGAGGGGAAGTAGGGGTCCAATCGAAATTTTTATAATAACTAAAATTATTTAGGACCTTATTCTGCAACTTTTGTTCAGAAAATTTTTCAATGGCCCCCTTCCCCCTTCACTCCTTCAAATTTGTATAATTATCTATATGTAGAGTTTTATGCGAAATTGGAGGAGAGGTAGGGGTCAAATTGAAAAAATTTTCAAACAAAAGTTGTAGCTTGAAGTTCTAGAAATAATTTTGGTTATAACAAAAATTTCGATTGGACCCCTCCCTCCGTTCCAATTTTGAATATTAAGTATCTATGTATTATATACTGGACTTGATAAAATTCAAGGCAAGCAAGTGATGCAGCAGGCGGGTTTTCGGAAAAATAGCCGATCGTCTGTTTGAAGATTCATTTTTATTTGTAATTTCAAGTACCGCCGTTTGAAACTTTCAGTCAATATTTACCCTGGTTAATTATTACAGACGTGATGTGTTTATTCTCGCCGTACGTTTGTGCAACGTGCTACTTATTATGACTCTAAAGTGGCGCTTACCTGTTACCATATAAACGAGTGCGACGTAATATTTGCAATTTTTATCATCGTTGTATACGTACATTTTCTAATGTAAAATTTCCACCAGGACGCGTGATAACAGGTGTCTCTGGTTGTACAGTCTGAGACCATCTCGAAGATGGGGATCTACGCGCCATTAGCGTGAATCCTCTAAAATCTAGTAAATAACCGAGATTCTGGACTACGTCTAATTCATGTGTCAACATATTCCAGATAAGCATAAAACACAAGGGAACCGGTTGAGATTAGACTTTGAAAAAAATCATTAGCATACCGGGACTTATTGTTTGGCTTTTGTGAGCCACAGTCCCGACTACCGAGCCGCGAATTCATTCCCACAAGATTTCGTTTTCACGGTTAAAGAAAACAAAAGTAAAATGGCTACTGCGAAATGGAATGACTTTTACTGATGTAAATTTCACAAAGTACAGATGAGAAGAGTGTAAAAATTTTACAAGGATATTAATTCAGTTTCAAGTTCAATCCACAATCCGAGGTTTGCCTGGCAATTTAATTACTACACGAAGTTGTACGTAGATGTAGCAAAAAAACATACGTACTATATAAATTATCCCTTAAGTATACAAGAAGTTGGAGTATGTTTACCTTCGCTGTGGTAATAAATAATAATTCAGAAAGTTCACCCGATGTGCGAGTTTGATTAATTACGGAATGTGCCATTTCCCACTGTGTTCCCTAGCACCAAATTGGTCATTTTGTTTTGCTTCTTTTTTTCTTCTGATATTTGTTTATTAAAGTTCCTTTGGCAAGATGACACTTTTAGTAGATTTATATGCGTTTAAATGCATTAAATTTTATTCGAGGATTTTGTTAGGATTTGAAGTGTTTGTGCTAATAATGTTGATGTTGAGGTATACTTTGTGAAACATTAGGTTGTCTAGTCTGTTTTTTTTTTTTTTTTTTTTTACGTCACTCGTCAATTTGGCTCTAAAGTGTTTCAATGATAATATCACATTGGTATCTTTGACGTAACGAATAATTTTTTGATTGAATTTCGTATTCTGGGGAGGTCAAAGTATCAATGATTTTTTATGTTTTTAAAGAGCTTCGAATTAATTATGTGACCTTTGTGGGGAAATTATCAACGTTGTGGTGTCATTGAGGTTATTCTGAAAGATACTCCTTCCCGCTCTTCCATGTTGAAAAGATTTTATTAAATTTGGTGGATCTCTTGTGAAAGAACTGGGTGGATTTTTGCTAACTTTTTCAATTTTTTATTCAAGTCTTTTTTTTTAAATCGAGAATTTGTTGGAATAATAAAACTGGAAAATTGATCAAAAAATTACGGATTTTCAAATTTTTTGAAAAATTGAAGAATTTAGGCCTATCATTTTATCAAAGTCGAAAATGGATCATTTAACTAATTGATATCTCAAAATTTATTGAAATAGTTAGTACAAAAGTACTACAGATTCTTCAATTTATAGAAAGCTGAAATTTTATCAGAATAAGTATTCAGGAGAACTGATGATTCCTTTTCAAAAATTGTAGATTTTATCGAAAATTGTTGAAATAATGATACCGGAAAATTCATCAAATAAAAAAAAAACAACAAAAAAAAACAGAGATTTATCAAATTATTGAAATCGGAAAATTAATTGATTTGATTTGTCAAAATTAAATTATTCTAAGGGGAAAAATGATTAGAATAATAAAAGTGAAGAATTGGTCAAAATTTTAGATTCATCAAAAATCGAATAATTGATCGATTTATCAAAATCATTTTTTTTGGAAATAATAGGAGAATTCATATTTTTAAAAATTGAAGACTTGGTCAATTTATCGAAATTGAAAATTGATGGAAATAACAGAAACCAAAAAAAAAAACAACATCACTTTGGCTTATAAATCAAACTTTTAGGTTCTTAATACGTCTTCTTAGATTGTAGAAGCAGTTGGCATCAACGTGTTTTCTACGAATTGAGCTATGATGATCATATTTTTGTAGATTCGAGCTTAACAAAAAAAAAATAATAAATAAAAAATGAATGATTTTTCGTAAATAAAAAATTTTAAAAAAAGGGGAAAATTGAAGAATCGATTTTTTGAAAATTTTAATAATTCATCAAAAATCAAAGTATGCATTAATCAATTAATCGAAATCGAAAAATGTATTGATTACCAAAAACTGAAAATTTTTTGGGATAAAATTGAAGAAAATAATGATTTTTTTTTAATTTTCGAGATTTTATATTTTAAATAAATTATGGGTTTCATCAAAAATTCATGATTTTAAGGAATCGAAGTATTGATCAATTAATCGAAATAGAAACATTTATTGATTATACCAGAAATTGAAACTTTATTGGAATAAAATTGAGAGTTGATTTTAAAAATTTTTATGTAATTCATCAAAAGTCAAAAATTTATTGGTAGGTACATTATAATAAAACTCGAAATTTTTTTTTTTTTTAAATATGATTTTTATCATAAATTCCTGATTTTAAGAATTCATCAAAAATCGAAGTATTAATCGATTAATCGAAATCGAAAAATTTATTGATTACTCGAAACTGAAAATTTATTTTCTAGGTACTTACTTTTAAAAAATCGAAATTTCATTTAAAAAAATATGGATTTCATCGAAAATTTAATTGATTTATCGTTGAGAATTTTGGAGAAATGATTTTAAGAATTCGTCAATTCAAAAATCGAAGTAGGTTCGATTTCTATGGTAGCAAAATAATCAACTCATCGAAAATCGAAAAATTGATACACTTTTTTTTTTCTTTTTAAGCTGATTCAAAAATTTAATTGACTTGGCAAAAAATCTAAAAATTTATCGAAATAATAAAACTGAAAAGTTTCAATTTTCATTTAAATCCCTTTCCGTTATAAATCCTACGACATATTCGACGAACGGAAGTACGACGTACTACAATCACGAATATAAATAAAAAAGTAAACTGGCTCGAAGTGAAGCGCCCTTAATGCAACGTTTCACGCTTTTACATCAACTCGACCGAGTGTTTAATGAATGAATCGGCGTTGAAAATTATTTAATCGCGTTAAATCAGAAAATGTACTTTTAATGAATTTTCAAAGCCATAAATGTTGATTTTTATTACCGAAAGAGCCTTGAAAGCGCCGCTCAGGCTTATACGATAATCAAATGGTACGCCAGAATGTGATATTTAATTAGAACAGTTGAAAATGATGTTTTAGTTTTGTCTCATCTGAAAAATTAAAGAATTGTGCCGACAAATACCTAGCTAGGTCTTAGCCTAGGTACACGGATATAAAAAACACACCATAAAAAACAAATTTAAAGCTCGTGTAAGAGTATTTTTGGTATTTGATATTAAGAAATTAAAATCTTCAAGATAAGACAATCACAATCAAGTTGCGTGAAACTTGAACCCGATAATTTGGCTGAAAAAAGGCGTCCCTTTTACCGTTACTCGTTTAATAATTCGTTAGAAAAAAATCGTCTCTTTTGACGAAATATTTTTCTTCGCTAATGCTCTAATCTAAAGACCCAGTTTATTGATGTAGGTAATTAAGGCTTTAATATAGGAAACGAACCCGACGTGCAAATTTGCTCGAGGCCAAGGGCTCGTATAAGATGACTTCGCAAAATGATGTGCCTAGAATTTCTTCCGGCTTTAAAATATGGGAATTGGGATGTCGAGGTCTCATTAGAGATGGATTATTGTTGTACGAAATTTTTTTCAGACCATCGCAGCGAATTTTTAACAATCGAATTCGAGTATTGGACTGGTCGTTGAACCAGGATTTCATACAATGTTGACGATTCAATATATAAATATAAAATAGTATAAAAACGATCATTTATCGTAGATACGCATTAATCATAATGGTTTGATGAGGTACTGGCGTTCTGTGCTGCTGACACCAGCCAAACAATTTATGCTTATTACAAAACGACATTTAGTTTTGATTTATTGTACCAGCCAATTATTTGATTAAATAACGATAAATTGTCTTAAATTCGAATACAAAACGTACATTAGATGGGTTTGAGAGCTCTCGATGTATCTATCGAATTTTTGCCCCCTGATTAGATATTATCGCGAGAATAATCATGCGGGTGTTTTTTTCATTCTATGCTATGTAGTGAAAGTTGAAGAGGATGCAGTGTCCTGGACTGGACTGTGGCGAGCGAATCGTGCGTTAATTTGATATTGATATATCGTATTTTTGGCAATGACCGTATGATTAAAAAGTGAAACGAGTTTGTGGTTGAAAAATTTATATGTTTTGAAATTATTGATGCTGCTATACTCGTTCAATTGTTCAATTGTTATTTAAGATCAACTTTGTTTTTTTGTTACAGCTATAGTTCAACGGTCCTCTCCGAATCCTGGTCAAGTGAAAATTCTAGGCATTGCTACCTGCGCATATTTGTGCATGGATTCATGTGGGCTTCTCTATAGTACGGTAAGAATTTAATCGATCTTCTCTGAGGCTAATTGACTTCCCTCGAAGGAATGTAATTTTTTAAGGTAACAATATTTTCCTTGAAGAAGTTCAAATTTTTCTCAGGGAAATTTATTTTAATTTAAGAAATTTAATTTTTCAAAAGCAGTTCATTTTCCTTGAAAAATTCGTTTCTTTGAATAAGTTAATTTATGTATTTCCTCAATTCTTAGGAGGTAATTTGGGAAGAATTCCAATCTCCTGAAAGAATTAGGAAACTCATTTTTCATGAAAAATTAAATTCTTTGAAGATAATTTATTTTTCTTGAAGAAATCCAATTATCAAGACTAGGGAGGGGGAGGGAGGGAGGGAAGAGGTAGGTAATTTAAGAAAAATTTCTAAATCCAATTATCAAGACTATGTAGGGAGGGAGGAGGTAGGCAATTTAAGAAAAATTTCTATTTCCTTTCCCTCGAAAGTTGAAAATTAATTATTTTTTCTTAATGAAAGCCAAATTTTTGACAATATAGTTCACTTACCTCGATGAAATTAAATTTTCTGAAGGTATAGATCATTTTTCCCTGAAGAAATTCAAATCTTTGGAGAGAATTGATTTTCTTGAAGAAATTCAATTTTTTGTTAATGCTAGTTCATCTTTTTTTAAGAAATTAAATTTTCTTGAAGAAGATGCTTACCGGATTTATTTTCCCTGGAGAAATTTAATTCTTTGAAGGGAATTGATTTTCCTTGAAGAAATTTCAATTTTCTGCAGATAGTTGTAGGTAACTATACCGAAAATAATTTTTGCAGGAAAATTTGATTCTTCAAAAGTGATTTATTTTTCTCAAAAATTTTTGGAGACATTCAATTTTTTGTTTTTAGTTCACCTTCCTTCAAGAAATTCAATTTTCTGAAGTTAGTTTATTTTCTTCCCAGAAATTGTTTCTCCTGAAAGTACATGTAGTTTACTTTTCATTAAAGAGATTAGGTAATTCTTTGATAAAAATATTTTTTTTTGAAGGAATTTATTTTTTCAAATCATTCTTGAAGAAACCCATTGTTCTGATTGTGGTTTTTTCATTAGAGAAGTTCAACAATTTGAACTGTTTTTTTTTGTTTTTTTTTTCAAGAAATTTAATTTTTTGAAAGGGAATTATTTTCTTTGAAGAAATTCAATTCTCTGAAGGTAGTTTATCTTAGATTCCTGAAAAAATTGATTTTTCTTGAAGAAATTAATTTTTGAAATCTTCTTTGAAAAAATTCTCTTTGATGAAGTTGAGTTATTCTCCTTGAAGAAATTTGGTCATCTAAAAGTGTTTGTTACTCGTACAAAAATAGGTTTACTGTTTTTTGGTAAAAAAAATGATTCATTCTTTTTATTGTTAAAAAAATCTTCAATTTTTTTGATAAAATAGGTAATGTTTTATTTTTTTTTTTGAAAGGAAAATCTTTTTTTTACCTACTTAACGTGAAAATTTTTTTACCCGTCACTATTTCTGTAAAAGATTGAGCTACATCCTAAAAAATTTGAAGTGGTCTTCATTTTTTCTACAGTGTATATTTTGAAGCGTGTTTTAGCGCCACCCGCGTTCACTTTTCGAAAAAATTGAATACATGATTTTTTGTAGAAAATTTCAAGTACTTTAATTTTAGTTCGCGCATTTTTCTGTTTAAACGTAAATTTGAAGAGTTAAAAGAAAAAAAAACAATGATGACCACTTGGGCCCACATTTTATTGGCGTATTGCTATACTGGAGAAAAGGCAATTTTTTTTTTTGACTAAAAAATACACCGAAACAAACTTTAAAAATAAAGTATACCTTTGCTTACCCATAATTTCACTTGGTCTACTTTTATGGTCCAATATTATTGGACTATTAAGTATTAAGGGACATTTTTTAAAATAAACTTACAACAGTTGTACCCATCCTGAGCAAAAAGGAAACCTCGTAATATTGGACCAATTAAAGGTGCATAAGGCAACCAACCAAACACCATCTCGAAAACATTCGTGACTCGTAAATTTAAGAAAATATTTTACAAAACGTTTCGATCGGCCACTATTCGTATTCACTACCTCCTCGATCGTTTCTAATTTTTTCTAAATACATCAATTTAGAAAAAATTAAATCTAAGTAATTGTAATAATTACTATGTTGTTGTAAAATATTCGTATTTTCTCCCGTTATGAGTCTAGTTAAGAAACTGATCCTGGCTACCATATAATTTACATTTTTATCGTGCAATTAACGAGAAAAGTCCGAGAGGGAGTGGGAGATCCGTCATTGAATCGATTAAAAACCACGTTCCGCCATTTGCCATTCATTGATCCGCCTCAAGGTGATAACGTATATTATTCGGTGGAAAACTTCGACAAAAATAAAATGCTCGCTGGCAACAAACTTGTCATAATTTTTCTTATGCACCTACGCCCGCTACCATTTTAGCGCCAAATAATGCAACAAATTGCCGAAAAGATAGGTATGGTTTATTTTTAAGTCAATAGTCGAAAAATAACGTCGATGTTTGTTTACGTGTCGAAGGAGCAAGAATGTAGTACACGTTCGTATGATGTCACGTTTATGACCACTAGGTGCGAAGAAGTGACGAATTGATGGCAGTTTTTTTTTTTCATCATCATTATTCCTTCTATGAAAAAATATTTAAAAATCGGGGGAAGAATCATGTCGTGATATCGCACCTGGTCACGTAAGCATAGTAAACTTATTTATAAAGATCTTGACTCAAAAAAAAAAAAAATTTAAAAAATTTTAAAAAAAACAACTTATCCAATTTTGATTTTTTTTTCATTTGGTACAATGGTTACGATAGTTGAACAGAAGAGTAGAGCTAAATTATATTTTGGTTGTAAAATGTTTTTTTTTGAGGGGGGAAGTTCCCTGATAAACCACCAAAAACTCTACAGACCTTGGCCCTCAGGAAGTCTATCAAACTTACACGTCTCAAAATGTGAACCAAAACTTGCCCTCTCATTGTTTTTTGCTTACAACTCTTCAAATATGTGTTTAAATAGAAAAATTGTTATGACTAAAATTGAAGCAGATAAAATTTGCAACAAAAAAGGTTATATTCATTTTTTTCGAAATGTGAACGGGTGGCGCAAAAACAAGCATCAAAACATATTTTATTTTACGGAGCTAAGTTTAATTTTTCACCAGTCAACCTATTTTTAAAAAATGAAAGAAAAAAAATGATTATTCTATTTTTGAAAAATTGATAGAAATGTTTTTTAAAAAATGATTTTTTTTTCGTAATTCGTTGTTCAATTATTGAACAGAATTAAGTATACGTCTCCTTTGGGTACCTTACTTTACATCTAAAAAAAAAACAAAAAAAAAAAGAACCGACTAGATCCAGCACTCAATTGATCAAGCACCCGCAACAATACGTTAATTAAGAATGCAACTGTGTTATCTGCTGGCTACATAGATATATAAAACCTAGGATATAATTCAGACAAGGATGCACAGTGCACACATTATACTATTACTGCACCTAAGTAAACGGATTGACATGTTTATTATAATTCACAAACAAAAAACCAGTTAAGCCTATTCTGGCCATCGTAGGTACACGAACCGGTATCGAAAATAGAAAAAAAAAAGACTTTAAAACACATTATGCATCGTTCTGAATTCGACTAATTTGTATTAACCTAGTCTAATTGTAAATACATTATATGTAGGTACTAAAGAAATATCGGCAGCGGCGGTATGGTGTACTCGTATATAAGGCGGTAAAATATATATAAGATGGTTTATTGCCCGGTACTAGCAAGAACAAATCTTATTAAAAGTATTTATTTATTTTATACTCGATTCTTGTTCCAAGTCATTCGAGTGCATTCTAACATACTAAATGATAGTGTAAATTGTAACGAGGAGTACCCATTTCGAAGTTATTTTTTCTCCCTTTTTTCTCTCTCTCGAAGAACAGTAGTTATTGTGACATTTTTACAGCGTAATAACCGAATTGTTTAGGTTTTTGGTAAGTGAAACACGCTATATATGTCTTGTACGTGGTTAAATGAGATGTTTAAATTTGAATACTAAATAGCACAGGGAGATTTTTTCTTCGAAGCAAGGTAGAAATCGAGATACTTGATTTGGTGATTTGAGAGGCACGCGTCTTTTTTGATATTTTTGATAGATACTTGACTTAGCCTACCTATTCACGAACATAGGTAATTCACAAATTTTTAATTTATCGTGGGTGGTAGGAAGGTATGTAGGTAGATAGATGAATATAGGTAGGTAATAAAATAGCGAAATAATACAGGATTGAGTTAAGTGGAACATGAACTTCTTGAGGGAAATTGAATTTAATTGTCTTCAAAGAATTGAATTTCTTCAAGGAAAATAAACCATCAATAAGAAATTTAATTTTGTCAATGAAGAAGAAATTCCCTTTGATGAATTTAATTTCTTCAAGTAACTGGAACTCCCCTCAGAAAATTAATTTTCTTGAAAATTTCTTCAAGGAAGATAAACATGCCAACAAAACGCGAGTAAGTACATACTACTGATTACCAAAGAGGCTGGCAAGCCAGAAGAGGAAACTAGGACCTGTGTTGATCAAATGACACAAATAAACTCTGGCTCTATAGATCTCGGTTTCGACGTGAATAATCGTACGAAAAAGAATATCTTCAAGGAAAAATTAAGTATCTCCAGAAAATTGAATTTCTCCAAGGAAAACAATTTCCCTCCAAACAATTGTAATTTTTCAAGAAGAATAAACTATCGTCCCAAAATGGGATTTCTTGAAGAAAGATGAACTAAATTGAATTTCTTCAAGAAAATCAATTCTCTTCAAAGATTGTTTCTTTATGGAGAATAAACCACTTCAGAAAACTGAATTTCTTCAAGGAAAATAAAATACTAATAAAACGGGGTAACTTTGAAAGAAAAAACGCCAATTTTTGCGTTTTCTTCAATTTTTTGCACCATAAACCAAAAGTATGATTTTTTTAAATATTTTTTTTCTGAAAGTGCATTCAATTCTCTACAATTTGAGATAAATACGATCGCCGTAACGTTTACAGAAAGGGAGATATGTTTTTTGGAAAATTCAATGAAAAAATGACCAAAAACGGGGTAACTTTGAAAGCTGTCTGATATTAGGCCCAAACAAAAAAATCAAATTTTTCTTCTCAAAGTACTTCAAATTCTCTACAAAACGGTCTAAAAACCATTTTTCTAGCATGGAGGGTTTTTTTGTAAAAAAAAATTTAAAATTCGTAGTTTGAATTTTGGCGAATTTTACTATTTTAGTAGTCTAAGATGCTCTAAGTTCACTAAAAAGCCGATAATCCACTTTCTGTTACCGGCAACAGAACTTCAGTAGATCTACTCTCCGAGTACTACCTATAGCTATGATTATTTGAATTTAGTAGGTATTTTAGAGGCATACAAGTTTCAAAACCACATTATAAAAGTGTGTTTCAAAGTTACCCTGTTTTCGAAGAATACAAATATCTCAGCTTAATGATGAGATAGAAAAAATTTTCAAAAAAATACAGGTTGCCTACAGTGTACTCCACGTGAAGCAATCAATAATTTTAATAGGAATCATTTCTAACCACTTGGAATTTGGGACTTTTTACCAATATTCGAATATCACTAAAAACCTCACGTTTACAACAACGTCATATTTGAAGCACTGAAAATGAGAAAAAAATCACAGATATAAGATATGTGGTAGATTTGAGTGTCCTCTTTCGAATGAGACCAGAACCAGATCGGTAGCTTCATTTGTTCGCCGTCTAGAGCCAGTAATAGGACGAAAAACAGGTGTTTCAAAGTTACCCCGTGAAAAGCAATCTTACCCCGTTTTATTGGTACCTACTTTCAGAAAAAATTGAGCGTTTGTTTACCAAAAGAATTGTGTAATTTTTTATCAAAAAATTGAGTCATTTTTTACTAAAAAATTGAGTAATTTTTACTAAAAAATTGAGTTATTTTTTACCAAAAAATTGAGTCATTTTTTACCGAAAAAAAAATTGAGTCATTTTTTACCAAAAAAAATTGAGTTTTTTTTTGCCAAAAAAATTGAGTCATTTCTTATCAAAAAAAAATATTCACTTTTTACAATAAAAAAATAATTTCTTACCAAAGAAATTGAGTCATCTTTTACCAAAAAATTGAGTCTTTTTTACCAAAAAAAAAAAAAAAAAATGGAGTCATTTTTACTTAAAAAAATTAGTCACTTTTTACCCCCAAAAAATTGATTTTTTTACCCCCAAAAAATTGATTTTTTTTTGCCAAAAAAATTGAGTTTTTTCTTATCAAAAAAAATTAGTCACTTTTTACAATAAAAAAATAATTTCTTACCAAAGAAATTGAGTCATCTTTTACCAAAAATGAGGCATTTTCAAAATCAAAATTGAGACTTTTTCACCAAGAAAACTGAGGTGCCTACCAAAAAATAATTGAGGCACTCTTCTATTTTAAAAAAATGAGGCATTTTTTTTATTTAAAAAAAAACAACAGATTATTTCACAAAGAAATCTGAGATTTTCTTTTACCAAACTAAAAAAATTGAGACATTTTTTCATCAAAAAAAAAAGATGTACCTAAGCACTTTTTTACCAAAAAAATTATCAAGACTTTTTTTAAACTGAAAAAAAAATTTGTACTTACCGAAAAAATTGAGACATTTTTTCAACAAAAAATTATAATACTCTTTTTTGTAAAAGTGAATACCTAATAAATAATTATATTTTCTTGTTGGAAATTTTATGTACTTCAATTTCAGTCAAGACCATTTTCTGGCTTAAACGCATATTAGAACGGATATATGAGCGAAAAACACCAAGAAAGTCTCTCTAAGCTCACATTCAAGGACTCTTTTGACAAATGATTTTTTTAACCGATCAAATAATATGTTGGCAGAAATTTTAATACAGATCGTTGCAGACCCTTTCCCCTATAGAGATAGATACATGTCATAATCACAATACCACATCATCTAAGTATTTTTATTTTACCAAAGGTAATGGTTCACGAACAATGTACCGTTTTATTTCACACGTTGCTCGGTGTTGATAGTAAAACTATACATACGTCCAAATGCATTTGTGTAAACAGTGTACCCGCGAGACAGACTCCTGCTACGTGTAATTATAACAATAGAGTGTTGACTCTCGACTCTAAAATAAGTTATACTTATGTCACGCTTGATATTTGTCTGCGAGTTTTTTTTTTCTTCACTTCGTGCAGCCCCCTATAATAGACTAAACTACTCGTATTATTTATGCGGCCAAAGTAAAAATTAAAAATTCTAATTTTATATAACTTCTTCTTTGATGTTGCCAAAAAATATGCGTAAATGAATATTATAGGTTCATTTTTAAAGAATAATTTTATAAAATTCCGTGTATTTTTAATACGAGGCGCGTTTACCTTATGTAAGGCAATTATACGTGACATGGTGTTCTACTCGGGTATAATGTTCATGTCGTTATCTTCCAT
Organism: Balanococcus diminutus; assembly: GCA_959613365.1. Taxonomy (NCBI): domain Eukaryota; kingdom Metazoa; phylum Arthropoda; class Insecta; order Hemiptera; family Pseudococcidae; genus Balanococcus; species Balanococcus diminutus. The sequence continues at coordinate 23,501,771 of OY390715.1, forward strand.
TTAGGAGAGAAATTTTTCAACTTTATTTCCAAGTGACGCCCGACGGGGTTTTTTAATCGTCGTATTCCGCCTATTTGGACTTTTTGCCCACCTCCTTACCCTATTTTATGTGTCATTTTTACGTTATTTTACGAACGAGAAAGATTCACGTGCTTGAAGTTCGACTCTAATTTAGATGGGATTTTGGGTAAAATCGTCGAATGTAAAAAACGCCTGCTTGTTTTTTGAAATTCTAGAATTTTTATTTTTTGAAATTTTCATACCTTACCTATACTTACGTAAAAGTTGTTTTTAAAAAATTTATGTGCAATAATAATTTAAAAAAAAATTATTTTCCCTTTTTCTTGAATTGGACCTTTTTTTTTGGTTGAAATAAATGACTTTGGAAGAGTTGATTTTAATTTTTCAGTAGTTTGAAACCTTTTGAAAGAATTAGACCTAATCAACTTCTGATTCCTTGTTTCTTGAAAAAAGACTCGGTTTTTTTGGTAAAAAATAACTCAATCTCATTGGTAAAAAAACCACTTCATTTTTTTTGGTTAGAATGATGACTCAACTTTTTTGGTAATAAAAATGACTCATATTTTTTGTTGAAAATGACTATTTTTGGTTTTAAAAAATGACTCAATTTTTCAGTAAACAATGACTCAATTTTTCAGTAAAAAATGACTCAATTTTTCAGTAAAAAATGACTCAATTTTTTCAGTAAAAAATGACTCAATTTTTTCAGTAAAAAATGACTCAATTTTTTCAGTAAAAAATGACTCAATTTTTTCAGTAAAAAATGACTCAATTTTTTCAGTAAAAAAACAACACAATTTTTCAGTAAAAAAATGACTCCATTTTTTGCAAAGAAATGAGTAAAAGGACTCAATTTTTTTTGAAAAATGACTCTTGGCTCTTTGTAAGAAATGACTCTTTTTGTAAAAAAAATGACTCAATTTTTTCGGTAAAAAAACGACAAAATTTTTCAGTAAAAAAATGACTCCATTTTTTGGTAAAAAATAACTCAATTTTTTTGGTGAAGTCTCAATTTCTTTTGATAGAAAGAATGACTCAATTTTTTGCAAAGAAATGAGTAAAAAGGACTCAATTTTTTTTGAAAAATGACTCTTGGCTCTTTGTAAGAAATGACTATTTTTTGTGAAAAAAAATGACTCAATTTTTTGTTTAAAAAGTGACTCGATTTTTTTGTTAAAAAAATGACTCAATTTTTTGTTTAAAAAATGACTCAATTTTTTGTTTAAAAAATAACTCAATTTTTTGTTAAAAAAATGACTCAATTTTTTGTTTAAAAAATGACTCAATTTTTTGTTTAAAAAATGACTCAATTTTCTGTTTAAAAATGACTCAATTTTTTGTTTAAAAAATGACTCAATTTTTTGTTTAAAAAATGACTCAATTTTTTTGGTGGGTGAAGTTTTTAATTTTTTAAAAATACATTTCTGGAAAAGATCGAGTTACACAGTAAAAAATTTCAAATTGTCGGTTCTGTTTTTTTTTTCAATTTTATTATTTTGTAAATTTTTTTAAAATTTTTGAAAATTGAGAAACGTTTTTATTTCTGTTTACAGAGAGACTTCAACGACGAATGCGTATTCTACGAGACGACAGAATCAAACAGCTTCAATTCGTATTCATCGGTGAAATACTCCAACGAAAAACATATCTACTACATCGGTATCAAAAAAAGCGGTATTCCTAGAAGAGTTCAAATAAAAGCGGACGCGAAACTTGGCAAATTTTCCGAATGCACCAGAGTCCTGCCACATTTCGTCGAACCGGACATTGTCGACCGTCTAATCAAAAAGCTGCAAACGCTACATTCTAATTCGCAATCTCAACCTACTCATAATCTAAGGCATCATCATTTCTGCCCTCCTCCTTATCATATGAAAATAACCGAAAGTCTGAAATGTACACGTAAACGTGCGCAGAAGAAGAAAAAAGAAAAAGGAAAATGCTCGGAGGGCGAAAATGACGAATGTCACTCGCACTCTGTCGTCAAAACTACATCCTCAGACGATACCAAGAAATCCGACAGCCATAAGAAAACCAAACCCGAAGACTCAGATGTCGTCGAAACTGTACCAAAAAAAGGCAAAAAGAGAAAATCCGAGAATAAGAAGGGTAAACATTTGAAATCTCCGGGTAAAGATTCAGCCGAAAAGAATACCGATGGAGATGCAGATGATACCATGACTACCATTTCACCTGACGATGGCGTTGATGACTGACGAGTTCCTAGATAAAGAATAATTAAATTAATGCGTTAAAAAGCTTTAAGTATTTTTTATCGATTTATTTTCGTGAATTGTGGTTCAAATGAGTACAAATCAGTGTTTACGTCGATGGGTATCCGCTCTTACCGTTATACCGGACGATTCATGATCCATATGTTATGGATTTCCCACTACTTACTGATGCGAAAGGTTCCTTCGATTCGTTCGTTTCTTTTTTCTCTTTTTTTTTAAATGTACGTTGCCGGAATAAGTTGAAAACGGAGAGACTGAATTTTTCGTTCATTTTTTTTTTACGAATTACCGAACTGGTTTTGTAGAAAGAAATTTTCATTTGAAATGAAATACGTAAAACTTTCGTGTAAAATAACATCATCTTCTTCCATTTTCGTAGAAATTTTTTTGCGATTTTTTTCAAATTTTAAAGTAAACAATTTTATATTTTATAGTTTGTAATTCGTAGAAAATTCACGGTATGTAATTTCTTTTTCGACTAATCTAGCTCGTTATCTTATCCACGAACTGAGAAATTACTCGACTTGTTTCAAATTTAAATTTTCTACCTATTACCTATTTATTCTTTTACATGTTCTGTTTGAGAGTTGTTATTCTCACGAGTAAGTACATGTTTCTTTACGATGCGTCATGAACATTAGAGAAACATTGTGCTTTTGATCACTTAGCATTTACAAATTGCGATGTATTGTATAAATTTTGTATTCTAGTTCGACACTTCGTACAATCCCACATAATCAAGAACTTTCCACCAAAAAAGAAACGTCTTTTTCTGAAAAAGTTTCAAAGATTTTTTAATAAGAATTTATATCAATTCTTTTTTTATTTCAAAAAATTTATCATTTTTACGTTACTAGGGAGATAAAGTGCTACTTTATGTCCCTCTCGCTGATCTTTCGGTAGTATAAAGAAGCCTTTTTCTCCCTCGTAACGTAAAATAATTTATCCAACTACTATTACTCCCTAAAAATTTAGAATTATATCATTTTCCAAAAGAATTTAGAGATTTTTCTCCAAAAAATTAAAAAAATATGTTTTCCCCTCAAAAACTTCAAAAAAAGGAGTGAAATTTATCACTCCAATGAATAAAAAATTTGTTTTATTTAAATAAATTTTGAGATTTTTTTATTTGAATTGAATTTGAACCATTTAATTAGAATAAAATTGAAATTTGTTGTACTCAAAAAACAAGTTTTTTTTTCAATTTTTTGGATTATTTTCTGAAAAAATGAAAATTTTTCATTATTTTAAAAGAAGGAGAATTACATAAAATAATATTTTTTCAGTTTAAAAAATTAGAATTTTTTGTTTTATAGGAAAAATGAAAGTTTTTTGTTAAAAAAAAAAATGAAAAATTTTTGTTTAAAAGAATGAAAATTTTTTTATTTAAAGAGTTGAGATTATTTTTTATTCAAAATAAGGCGATTGGGATTACTTGTTTTATTCAAAAAATGAGGTTTTTCTGGGTGGAAAAAACTTGAATTTTTTGACAAGAATTTCTTCTGCTTTTTTTATTACCTACTCCAAAAAATTTAATTTTTTCACTTAAGTAGGTACTCAAAAAAATTGGGATAATGTTTACTTAATGAAAATTCGTTATTTTCTTTTCCAAAAGAATTGAGAGAATTTTCTCCAAAAAATAAAAAATGTTTTCCCGTCAAAAAATTCAAAAAAGAGATGAAATGTTTCACTCCAAAAATTGAAAATTTTTATTCCCAAAAATTAAAAATTTTTCAACTTATATGAATTTGAGATTTTTTTATTTGAATAAAATTTTTAAAATGTTATTGTTTTCATAAAAAAAAGTTTTTTACATACTTGAAAAATATTCTTTCAATTTGGATTTTTTTTATAGAAGGAAATTAGACATTTTTTTTAAATTTAAAAATGAGATTTTTTGTTTTAAAAAAAATTGAAAAAATTTTATACGAAAAAATAAGAGTTTTTCTGAAAAAACTTTTTAAAGATTTTTAAAAAAGAATTTCTTCTACTTTTTTATTAGGTACCTATACCAAAAAAATGAGTTTCATCTTTTTCATCGACTCTAAAAAAAATTGAGATAATTTTTACTATATGAAAATTCGGAATTTTATTTTTCAGAAGAAGTGAGAGATTTTTCTGCAAAAATTGAAAATATTTTCTTGACAAAAATTTAAAGAAAGGAGGTGAGATTTCTTGCTGCAAAATTTGAGATTTTTTTTCATCTGAATGAAATTTGAAAAGTTTAGGTATTAAAATTGAGATTTGTTTTTGTCTAAAAACAAGTATTTTTTTTTTTTATTTAAAAAAAGAGATTACTTATTTCACTTTGGATTTTTTTTTTCAAAAAATGAGATTTTTGTTCAAAAAAATTTAGACGTCTTTGTTTTAAAAAAATAAGATATTTTTGTTCAAAAAAAAATTAATGTTTTTTTTTTCAATTTTAGATAGGTACTCAAAAGAATTGAAATTTTTATATTCACTAGAAATGAAAAAATGTATCACAAAGAAATGAGTCGATTTTTTATTTCAAAAAATTGAGTTAGGTTAGGTCGGTATCGTTTTTTTTTTTTTTTTTTTTTTAAAAATACCTAATAAAAAAAAATTTCCATATTTTTTCTAAAAAAAATCAAAACTTTTTCTTAACAAAAATTTTTGCTAAAAATTTCTCTTTTTTCAAAAAAGAGAGGTTTTTTCAATAATTAAAAAATGTTTTTCCTCCAAAAAAAAAGAAAAATAAGAAAAATAAATACAGGGATGACCAAAAGTCAGGAAACAGTTTTACGAAATGCGCATGCGCAACATCAATTCGTTGTTTCACTGGCCAACGCCGTATCTCCGGCTTGATTTCCATTTGTAACGTATACCTACAGGTGGCGTTAGTGTGAAACGAGTGAGTACGAGAATAACACGCTCCTACTTCACAAGTATAGGGTGTCCCGTAAATGCGTGAACAACCACATGAAATTCGAAAAATCGCCTAAACTTTGGCCGTTTATACCGTGAGTACTACACCACTTAGAGAAAATCTGATGACATACTAACGCTAGCAAATTTCATCCTCTTTAATTTTGTTCATGACCATTTTTGTCGTACAACGCATCGTTTGTTCAGAAATGCGACTTTTGTGTATGCTAAGCTGAAATTTTGGAATTTTTGAAAAATCAAAAATCTTTATAATTTGAAATTTTTTCCCCAAAAACCTCAGAAAAATTATGAAATATTGTGTATACGTTTGTGTGGTCAGTGCAAATGTATACATAATTTTTTCTTATTTTACTGAAAATTTTTGGCGAAGAAATTTTAAGACGAATTTTTTTTGAAGCCGTTTCCTGACTTTTGGCCATCCCTGTAGGTGGAAGTTCACTCAAAAAAGAAAAGAGAAAATATTACCTAGTTTCTTCCAAACAAAATGAAAAAAAATGAGAAATATCTTTAGGTACTAAAAAAAATTTAAAATAAAAATGCAAATTGAATAATAATTGAGAATTAATTTTTTTCAAAGAAATTAAAGAAAGTGTTTCTTATAAAAAAGTTGAAAAATTTTACCATCCCAAAAAATTATGAATTTTTCTAGACTCAAAAAATTAAGAGATTGAGTATTTATTTCTTTTACTCTAAAAAACAATTAGAGATTTTTTTTCCAAAAGAAATTGAGTGATAAAAAAATCTCTAATTTTTCATGCCAAAGAAATTCAGAATTTCTTCGTTTTGGAATATTAGAATTTCCATGACTGAACGAACTAGAAATAAACTCATCTTTTAACTGCATGTATAAAAATAGCAACTCCCAATTAATAATATTGTGGTTGAAAAGTAGGCACTGTTTTCCATTCGGGTTTTTTGAGCATTGTAACGTTGAAATTGCAACGCCAAAAAACACCATCTTTGTTCCTTTTTCGGATCGACGACCTTTTAATGCATAATTATTTCAAAGAAATCACATTTTCCTTTTTTATCGCGATTTTTTTCTAGCAATTTAAGCCCATTGCACGTACTCTCATTGAAAAAGTTTGCTTATCTCTTGCGCAGTCTAAACGATTCGCAGAATTAAAGCGCGAAAAATAATTAATTCTTTGAAAATTGTTCCTAAAGGCTTTAATTAAAAATATAATTCTTATTTATTGTTTTAAATTTCGCTGCAAATTTCAAACCGGAGTAAATTTTCTCGCGTATTTTTTTTCAGCCATGTTTAAGTATCTTAAATTACGAGGTCGTTGACTGGCAAATGGTTAAAGATTTTGACGATTGAAATACAAAATTGTGTTTTTTTTTTTTTTTTACGAATTACTTTCGATACAAAAAGTACTCATTTTTATCCAACTCGAATGAATCGTACGGAAGTATTATGTACCTATGTATTTTAAAAAGTATTTTTATATTATGCATTTTTCTACGACTGATTATAGGTACATTTTTAACTAGATACTAATTGAATTTAGTGTTGAAAATGTAGCATATTATAAGATATTTCGACTTATGGAAGCCCCTGACTGGGGCATCATTTTATGCATACTTGTAGTACGTGCCTTTCGTTGTTATATTGGTTACCTGCTGATGCATCGCTTCAATTTATTATATAGATTGTTATATATTTACGATAATGAAATTGAAAGTGAAAAATGTCAATCGATATTGTTTACATTATACGTGAAACACTCTTTACATGGTTTCATTTGCGCGATAATTACTCGGACAATTTACCATTACATATGCGTTACGTTGTATTTTTTTTCACTTAATAAAAGTCACGTCATTATTATATTTTCATTTGACGTCTATTTTTAGACATCATCTAACGTACGAATAATTTCGTCAATTTCAAAAGGGGCAAATTCATTGTGAAACAAAAATTATGCGGATTTTTAATGGGACTCGCTGTGATATTAAAACTGTATTAGTAAATGTAATTTTTATACATCCATTTTTAACTTGTTACAGATGTAATTATACTCTTACTTTTTTTTCATTTTTTTTTTTTTTTATAATGTAGCATATTTTGCTAAGTCAACGCGTATCTAAGTAAGTGTACTCGAACATCATCGACTTATTACGCTTCTCTTGACGAAAAATTTAGTTTTGTAATTTTTTCTTAGAGACTTCATATTGTATAGATTTAATTTCAAATCTCTGGTCATATATTTTTAGGTTTATTCTAAAGTTGTATTATAAGATTGATTTTATAGGCAGCTTTTTTTACGATTTGAAATTTTTACTCGTTGAATTCTTCAAAGTAGAACGTATTGTTTGCGTTTTAAATTTTTTAATACTTTTATATGCGATATACAATGTGAATGTCCATAAGTGATTTTTTTTTAAATTAAAAGAGTAATCGTCTAGTTAGTACCTATTCCTTTTTTTTTCTATGTTAGGAAACGACGCGACATGTACCTAAGAGATTTTTTTTGTACGAAACAAATTATGCAATATTTAATGTACATTAGAACAAAAATGTATTGCAAAATATGTAAAAAAAATTATTAATTATAAAATTATCGATGCTTCGATTTAATTTCATGTGTTTTGAAATTTCTCTGTATCAAGTGGTAACACTCGTGGCCGGGAAATATGCTAGTAAGTACATATCAGCTATATGCTCGAGCTACATTTGGAGAAAAATAATTTTTTTTTAAAACATAAATCTAGGTACAATAACATGTTTTTGAGGGGGAGAAAATCTCATTTTTGAAAAGAAATTTTTTTGGAGTGATATTATTTTATTTCTTAAATTTTCAAAGAAAAAATCTAAATTTTCTAATTTTTTGGTCATTTTTTTTATTTTTTGAAAAAAAGAGGTACAACAAAAATATTTTTTATCTGTAGGTACGTAATATTTTTTTCTATAATTTTTTTTCAATTTTTTTTTTTTTTTTTTTTTTTTTTTTGTTTGAATAATTTATTTACAAAACATGAATCCATTTCTAATAAAAAAATAAACAGGTAGTTATTAATTTTAAAATAATTTTTAACAAAAATTTAATTCTTTGATCTTTTGTAGTAAAAAAACACAATTTTTTAAATTAAAAGTAAAATTTTTGGAGAAATTAATTTCTATCATTTTTTGGGTGGAAGATCTCTAAATATTTTTAAAATATAGCTCTACCTATCTCAAAAACATTTTTCATTTTTTCGTTGTTTTTTTGCAAAAAAAAAAATTGAATAGTGGAACCAAAAGAACACTTATTTTTTTGAAACGAAAAAAATTCTCATCTTTTAGAAGAAAAAATCGCAATTTTTGAAACATTTTTTAGTGCCTACCAAAAAAAAATGTTTTTTTTTTTTAGAATAAACTGCGATATAACTTTTTTCAATTTTTTGGATTTTTTTTAGCCAAATTTAAAAAAAAAATTTGGAACGAAAAATGAATCTCAATTTTTTATACGATAGATGGAAAACATATCGATTTTTTGAGAACAAAACAATCCTAATTTTTTTTAGAGTAATAAACTAATGAATATAATTTTTTCAATTTTTTAGATTGAAATTATTTTTCAGTTTTTTGGAAAGTTGAAACTTTTTTCTTTTTTTTATTAACTTAATTTAGAGTAAAAATATTTTTAATTTTTTGGAACGAAAAAATTTTCAATTTTTCAGAACGAAAAGAAATCTTGATTTTCTATATGCAAAAATACTAATTTGTTGGAATGAAATCAGGAATTTTGGAACAAAAGAACAAGAATTTTTTAGGGTAAGTAGGTAATACATTTTTTTATTTTTTATTTTTTGGACAAAAGAAATCTCAATTTTTTGTAACGAAAAAAATTGCCAATTTTTTGGAACGAAAAAAAGCATCAGTTTTTCGGAACAAAAATAAATCTCAATTTAAAAAAAAAATCCAACTGCCTTGAAACAAAAATTTCAAGTTTTTGATAAAAAGTATTTTTCAATCTTTTTGGAGAAATTTTTTGTGGAAAAAAATGCCAATTTTTTTGAAGAACAAAATCTTTCAATTTTTTTTTTTGTTGGAAATAAAAAATCTCTAGTTTTAATGAAGAAAATAATCTTCTTTTTAGGTGAAAAAATTTGCTGTTTTCGGAGGGAGGAGGGGACGGCGTGGTCTGATACTGCATACGTATGGCGGATGTTTCGATGAAAATATCAATGGATTGGAAAAATGATGTTAATAAAATTGCGTACACTACGAGATGTAGGCAAAACAGAGTTTTACAATAATTCTAATCTACTATGGCGAATGTATCTGAATGTACGAATAAGAAGAACTTTGAACCGAGTGCATTTCAACGAATTTGTTCGATAGAAAGCGATAAACTCGTAAAAACTTTACTGCATGTAATAACTTTTCCTGTACTTGAAAAATTTGAAATTTGTATTTATGGCATGGCATGCACTCGATCCGATGTACATATAGATCGAGTGCAAAGCTCTACAGATGAGAAATGCATTTTGGCTTCTTCACTAAAGCTAATTTTAAACAATTCGTCCGATTTATATCTTCGAGATAAGATAAAAAATAAATCTTTAAAATGCGATGAACTTCAACGAGGTAAAATTAAAATTTTATTACAATGTAGTATCGTAAAGTTTAAGGTCATTAATGAGAATTTTTTTCAATTTTGTTCGGAATTTGACGTAGGTATAGATTCGATGAACGAGTCTTTATACTCGTAAATTATCTAAAATTAGGTAAGTAATTATTTCAACTATTTTATCCAATTTGAAAATTTAAATTCGTGTGACTGTAGGAAATCGTTTACGAGACCGAGAATAATGATTTAAATTCAGATCAGCGTATTATTTTAAATAAATTTGCATTTCTTAGATAGGTATTTTTCCTGTTTCAATATTTGCAACTTTGACCAATATTTGCATTAAAATTTAAAATTATTGCTCATTTTTAAATCAAAAAACCCGAACCTGATGCACATATCTATGTTGAAAAAATTCTCGTAGAGTCACGTTTGCAATATTGTTGAATTTTTTTCGTCGACTCGTTCTGAAATGAAGGTTATAACCCGCACAATAAATGTACCAGCATCTACGAATACGATGGTTGTAAATTTAGCTTATACAGGGTGTCCGGTGAGTGGCCTACCAAACTTGAAATTTGGATGTACCTAACTAAGGACGACTAACAAAAAAGTTCATATACACAAATTGCTTAGGTTTGAAAATGAAGGAGGTACAAAGATTTGAAAAACGATATTTTACCTAGCAAAATCGATTGGCAACACTGCGTTCAAAAAAAATTTCAACACCGGCAGTGGATAGATCTTCGAAAAAGCAATAAAAGTTGTAATGATATTGGATTGCTTATCTTTGAAATTGAAGGAGGTACAGCAACGCAAAATCCCAGTCAAAAATATTTCCTACCTCAATTTATTACGGCGCAGTGGTGATACGTGAAAATTGCGTAATTCGGTCAAAAAATACATGAAACAGGTGTAACTTTTTGAGAGGAAGAAAAAACGGCATGTGAAAATTTTGCCTATCTATGAAAATTAAGGCGCTACGGAGACTTGAATTTCGAAAATACCAATTTTCAAAGCTTTGTAGTGTCTTTCTTTTCAAAGATAGGCAACTTTTCGACATAACTATTTTTGTTCCTTTTAAAAAGTGACACCTGGTTCGTGAATTTTTTTCACAAAATTTTGGAATTTTTGTACACCGCTGCCCCTTCAAAATTGAAATAGGCACCATGCGTACATGAAGATTTTTGTTAGTGGTCCTCGATTATATGCAAATTTCAAGTTTGGCTCACCACTCGCCGGACACCCTGTATATTTAATTTGCACGAGTTCGAGAAAAATTTGAATCAAAAGTAATTATAGAACTCGAAAATGCGAAAATTTATCGAACTATATTGTTTGCACGAAAATCCTATAAACTATAATTTTAGACGTGATTTGCACTTATACCTGCAATAAAACCACTTTGAGGGATACGGGGTACACAAATAAAGCTGAAACGTAAACCAAGACCTCATCAATCTTCCAATTAAACCGTTAGCAGTTTTAAACATATGGTACCGATGGTACCAGTGGCGATGCAAATTAAAGTGCATCAATAGTTATAATATTGATGGCCAGTTTTATGGTAGGTATTATGGAATGGATGCTTCTTTTAATCAAAATAAAGTTGAGTTATATTATGATGTGGGTAGGTAAATGCCTTAAAGATAGTCGATGCATTCTCTTATACGTAAATGTAACACGAATGATAAAAACTTTGACGACTATTGTCACATAAATTATTCGCTCGTACGAGAATATACCTACCTATCAAGATATTATTAAAAATCATATAATTTTTATAGATTTAAAATGAGGAATTTACTTACTTGTTTCATAAATGTAAAACAGCAGTCAGCAGTAGAATGTCACGACTAATGAACTACACAATTTTCAATAAAAACTAATTATTAGGTCGCGGTAATATCAGTTTTGATGAATGTAACTGTAATCAGCATTGAGTAAGTATGTTTTTCATTCGGCTTCTGCCCTTTTCTTTTCATGTTGGCCGTATTTGTTTAATAAATAATAAATCATACGACTGCATAAATGTCTCATTAACAATTGGCATTTACTTCTAAGCTGTTTCATTAAAAATGCATAAAATACAATCAAAATTTTCCGTAGCATTGGTACCATTTAGACAGAGTTTTTACGTCTTCTTCTCCCACCCAATACTGCATTTGCATTTTATAAACCCTACGTATTTATTTTTAAAAGTATTTCTCAGAAATTAGTAGATAGAATTTTTTTCATTTTTTCGGGGGGAAGGGGAAATCTTAATTAAGATTTTTTCCCGAAAAATTGAATTTTTTTTTCAAATTTAGGGAGAATTTTTTTTGGGATTTTTTGGAGCAAGAATAACCTTTTATTTTTTTGGATCTTTTCCGAGAAAAAAATTTCTGAATTTTTTTTGGAATAAAAACATTAGGAACATGAGGTACACATTAGGGTGGAATGATTTTGACTTTTTTTCGAAAATCGAAACAGCCTACGGCACAAAAGTTGTGTTTTGGTGTCAAAATAACATGGTAAAAATTTGAGCCCCCTCGGTCAATATTAACCCATGCTTCAGGGGGTCCAAAGTTTTCAAATTTCAGTAAAATTTCTCATATAATAAAAAAAATTTTTAAAAAAATTAACAATTTTTCAGAAGTCTAGTCGATGGTAGGGGTCCTCTTGGTGACCCAGAACCCGGTCATCCATCAAAAAATTGCATAAAAGTATAAACAGGGGTTTCCAAAATATCCACATTTTTGCATAATTACACCAAAATCAAGAAATGCGCGAATATTTTTATTTTTTGAGATATGTTGCATATTTTGAGGTTTACATATTTGAAAATATCTTCAAAATGAAAGGGAAGTCCCATCACCACCACCCCTCCATAGAAAATGGGACATTTTGCTAGGAAAACTTTGTCCTGTGTTTTTTAATGAAATTACTCATTTTACCTACTTTGTATTAGGGCAAAGTGAAAAAATTATCACTCTAATTACTATATGCATGAAAGCGGTTCATTTTGTGTTGAAAACATCCCATCAGAATATTAGACTCCTTCCTCAAAGGCGCAGGGCGTTAGGGATCCTCAAAGTGGGGTCAGTTTTGGAAAAACAAAGTTTTCATGGCAAAATGTCTCATGTTCTATGGAGGGGTGGTGGTGATGGGACTTTCCTTTCATTTTGAAGATATTTTCAAATATGTAAACCTCAAAATATGCAACATATCTCAAAAAATAAAAATATTCGCGCATTTCTTGATTTTGGTGTAATTATGCAAAAATGTGGATATTTTGGAAACCCCTGTTTATACTTTTATGCAATTTTTTGATGGATGACCGGGTTCTGGGTCACCAAGAGGACCCCTACCATCGACTAGACCTCTGAAAAATTGTTAATTTTTAAAAAAAAAAATTTTATTATATGAGAAATTTTACTGAAATTTGAAAATTTTGGACCCCCTGAAGCATTGGTTAATATTGACCGAGGGGGCTCAAATTTTTACCACGTCATTTTGACACCAAAACACAACTTTTGTGCCGTAAGCTGTTTCGATTTTCGAAAAAAAGTCAAAATCATTCCACCCTAGTACGCATACTTACCAATTTTTTTGAATTTTTTGGAGCAAAAATAATACCTAGGTACCTACCTTAATTTTTTTGGAGTCAGCGTACAATAATTTTTCATTTTTCAAGTTGAAAAAAAAAGGTGAGAAATCTTTTAATTTTTTAGGAATAAGAATCAAACTCAATTTTCTTACAATAATTTTTTGTTAATTATGAATTTTTGGAATAAAAAATTATGCATATCTAATAAGTATTAGTTTATCTTTTTTTTTTTTGAAGAAAATCCCTTTTAATTTTTTTGCGGATTTTTTTAAAAAAAGAAGGAAAAATCTTTAATTTATACCTGGAGGAGAAATCCTTTATAAAGAAAAAATTTCTGAATTTTCTTTTAGGGTTAACGCCGAAAATGTTTTTTTTTTCAAGTAAAAAAATTGGAAAAAGTTAACTTTTTGAAATGGAATGGAAATATTTCTCACACATTTGCAGAAAAACAAAGATTCCACTTTCTGGAGAAAAAAATCTCTTGCAATTTTTTGCAGTAAAAACAATTCTCAAATTTTTGTAGGAAAAAACATCACCTTTTTGAAGTAAAAAAAATTGGATAAAAAAAATGTTTTGGGAGAAAAAAATGAGAATTTCTCGAAAATCAATAATACATAATTTTAAGGTTTTGGTTGGAAATTTTTTAATGGTAAATTTTGACCAAAAATGATCCATTAAGACCATTCATTCGGATCACTGATGTCCCTTTGTGGGTTTAGTGGTCCATTTAGACTGTTTATGGTCCAGTTAGGTCATCAGTGGCCTATTTAGACGATTTGTAGTCTATCCGTCCATTTGGATCATTATAAGACATTATTGGTCCATTTGGGTCATTATTGGTTTTTTGGGGTTATTAGTGGCCCATTTGTGAGTCAAATGGTTCACAGGTGGAATACCATTTTCTGCAAAAATATTTTTATTTTGAAAAAATTTCTGCAATGTATTCCAGAAAAGTTGCAAAATTGCTTTCGTCAAAAACTTCAGATTTTCTTAACGAAACAATAAAACGTGTTTTTTCGAAATTTTTTAATAGGTAAACCATAAATGAGAAATTTTTGTCACTAATTTTTTGACTTTAAGGAATTTAGATTTTTTCCCAAAAATTAATATCTAATTGAGAAATATTTTGTAATATCTAAATTTGACTCCAAAAATTGAGAATTTTTGTTCTTCAAAAAGTCAAAATCATTTTTTCCAAAAAAAGTTAGGTTTTCCATAAAAAACGAAAAAATTGAGATTTTTTATTGCAAAAATTTGAAAAATATTTTTTTCGTCGAAAAACCTTAATGAAATATCTGAAAAATGTGGGTTGTAGTACTAAAGCAATACGTTGCGCAACCAGGACTTACTTTAGGTTCTGTTGATATTTCTAAACTCTAAAATTTTATTCCCTTTTTTATTTTTTTGATAACTTTTAGATATTTCTTTTTACTTTTTAAAATTTTCTATTAAATATATTTTCATGAAAATTTTCATTCATTTTTTAAGTTTCTAATAATTATTATGAAACTGACTTTTGGACATTCTGTTTGGACATTCTCAAACTAACTTTTTCAAAATTTTATTACTTTTAGACATTTTTTAAGACATTCTAAAACTGCACTTTTTTTTTTTTTTTTTGAAAAAAAAACATCTTAGAAATTCTTAAACTGAATTAACTCAGAAAACTGCTAAATAATTCTCTCAAAAAAATCTTTAAAATATAAAAAGTGAGCATGAAAAATTAGCTAGGAAAATGAGTATTTCTTCCCAATAGATATTTCGTCTCGTTTTTCTCCACATTTGGTCATCATAAAAGCATATTATTACTATGCTAAAAAAGACTAGGTACTCTCTCTTGATTTTGTCACATTCCAACTTTTTTTTTGGTTTACTAGAGTACCTTGCTTGGTTCAGAGAGAGTATTCCTTCTGCGTTTTGTCATATTTCAACTTTTTGTGTTTGTTCCAGAGCAGGTGACAAGTACGTACTTAGCTACTTACGCAAATTCTAATTTGATTAGGGTTTGTATCGTTTACCTACTTACAGATCGTCTGCAATCCGGCATATGAAGGACTATCTAAATACTTCACCTTGTTTTATGATTTATTATTTCTGCTATAATTTAATCCTACGTCGAATTTTCAAAACTTCCACATGCGCGAAATCCAAACACACGATAACTTTTTGAAAAATAATTCAGCTGGTTCTAAGGAAGAAAAAAATTGATAACGTTCGCGTGTATTTTCATACCTACGTAATTGGTTTGATTTAATCGCTATCGAATAACACGCCTAATTTAATTTATTTATTGCCTTAATTATTATCGCAATATTGAAAAAAAATTGACCCCCAGGCTCGAATTGAGATTTTCTACATTTTATGTAACCATGCTAAAAGTCTGACTACGTGAACATATGCAGATACCTAGATAAATGTACATCAAATTGAATTGAATTCGATACCTAATTGTTTAAATTCGGTATCCGTTATAAGTACACGTAATTATTCGAGTTAATTAATAACAAGCCCATATGGTGTACATAAAGCGCCGACATATAATTTAACGAGTACGACGAACGATCGTATAAATGTATACGGTGGCAAAAAAATAATTGCTTGCGAAGGTCATGGACTTAGCAAGTCAGCGAGTATTCGCTGAAAAGCACATGATCCCAATCACGTAGGCCAGTTGAATTAGCGAATGATTCCGCCAAAGAATTCGGCGAGAAAGTCACTTCATAAAAACGCTCCAATTGTTTATAGTCACCCGGTTGTGGTTCAGCATTTTAGTAAAACACGCAGTTCAGTGGGTATCAAAATGGTAAGATATGCGAAGAATGTCCCATAGATTATGTCGATGGTCGATATTATCATTGACACGTTCCAATGGCAGAATTACGTTTCATTTTCATCTTATATATTTCTTATTTTTAGCATATTATACCTACATAGGGAATAGTATGCGATAGAAGAAGATAGGTAAACAGGCACGTTTGTGTAAATGCTTTCATTAACCCGTTTCAAGTATAAACAGTCTTTGTACTAATAACCGTCATTAAATTCGAAATCCCAAATCGTACACCATGCGCCGTCTACTTTAATAACCCCCCGGTCATTGGAAATTATTGTACCAGCGTTACCGCGAATTTCTACGTAATGTAGTCTCATTCTGGAATTTTGTTCAAATTCAATGATGTATTATTCGCAATCACATTTTATACCAGATGCATGTCTCCAATCACGTATCTAGCTATCTACTCGAGAATTTTACGATGAGGTTGTGTAATCATTGGAGCTCATTTCATCATCATCGTTCAAATTTTCGTCGAACTGAACTGAACTGACCTTCTGTGCGGTAGTAAATTTTAATCCGGAATTGTGAAGTAGAAATTTGCAAGTCGTCTTTCGTCAGTCGTCAATATAAGGGTCACGTGATGACTGATGAGATGGATTTATTCGATTCATCTTCATCTTCGTTTTCAAATACAGGTGACTGAGGTGACAAAAATAAATTAGGTACCTATACTTACTTGAGAATGCATATTTTGATACCATTTTGGAAACATGAAAAAATTTAAAACGTGTGTTAATCTTATCGCAAGTAGGGACGTATTATACGTTACAAGCTGACCCAAAAAGATCGATTTTTTCAATGCCTAATTTCCCTTCCGATATAATATTTTCTATTTTTTTTTACCTTTTGCAATTTAAAAAAAAAAAAAATCATCTTTTTTAACTTTCAGTTTTTCTAATGTTTTTTTTTCTCAAAAATTTCATTTTTGTTACATTTCTGACCGATTTGAATCATTTTTAATTTTCATTAATTTCAAAATTTTTCCACTTTAATTTCCTTTTCAAAGTTTAAAATTTTCTCTTCATTTTGAGTTTTTTTTTTTTTTTTTTTTTTTAATTTTGGCTGTTTTAAAATTTATTAATTTTTTACTTTCTAAAGTCTGATTATATTAAATTTTCAGTAATTTTTAAATGCGTGTCATTCATTTTTAATTCAAATTTAATTTTTCTCTTTCCAATAAAATTCAATTCAATTTTAATTTTCGTTCGTTATTTTCAGTAATTTTCAATTTTTCCATATTTTGATTACCTAGGTACTTCTTTCAAATTTTTTCAATTGTCTTTTTCATTCGTTTCAAATTCGAATAAAATTTTTATTTTTCTATTTTTATACCATACTGATTCAATTCAAAATTTCTTTTCATTTTATAGAATTAGAATATTTTTCTCCATTTCCATTTCCAGTTATTTTTTTCAACTTTCGCATTTTTAAAATTTTTTTTTTTTTTTTTTTTTTCTTTGATTGATTTTTATTAATTTTTTAATTCAAAGTGTTTTCTCATCCATTTTTTTTTTTTGCAATAAAGCTGCATCGTGAAATTAATTTCACTTTTTAAGCTTGTAGTACCTACTGCTACCCGGTTATTTCCATGAGTATTTTTATTTTTTCACTTTTCGTGTTTTTTTTTTTTGTTTTATTTGTATTTTATCCAATTTTTTTTCTCTTCATGTTGATTTTCAATTTCCATTTCTTTTCGTTTTCAATTGTTTTAAATTTTTCGCTTTTACTGATTTTTGAAATTTCCATTTTTTTTTTAAATTTCATTTTTCCAACATTCTTGATTACGATAGCCTACCTGATTAAAAAAATTTTAGTTTCAAGTTTTCATTCATTTTACATTAAAGTTCATTTTTTTCTTTTTCAATTTTTTTAGTTTCAAATTTCCCTCCATTTTCTGAAAAAAATGTTGTTTTTTTTCAACACTTGCATTTTTTAAAATTTGTACCTAATTTTCCAGATTTTTCAGTTGTTGTGTATTTTTTTTTTTTTTTTCGTTTAATTTGATGTAGGTATTTGGTTTTCATTCGTTCTCAGTTCAAAACCAACTTTTCCCTTCAATTTTTTCAATTTTAGGAGATTTTTTTTTCAAAACATTGAGAAATCGCTCTTCTCTAAAATTTACTCTGTCGATTTTTTTAAAAAATTCACTCCAAAAAAAATGAGATTTTTCTCTTAAAAATCACCACTATTTTCTAGTTTTTTTTTTTTTTTTTTTTTTTTTTTTTTGTAAAATTTACCTTTCTTAGTTTTTTAAATTTTCAGATTTCTACTTTAATTCTGTCGATTTAATTTTTTTTACAATTCATTTTTGAGATGTTTATTTTTTTCAATTATTTTCATTCATTCATAATCAAAATTACCTAATTCTTCTTTATTTATTAATAATCATTTAAAATTTAAAATTTCTCTCCCTTTCCAATTATTTTCTAATTTGGTGCTATTTCAAATTTCCAAAAAAATACGATGTTGTTATCTTTCAATATTCAATTTGTTAATTTTTTTTCCTTCTTTTTATTTCATTAGTTTGTCCTTTGTCATTTTTTATTTACCTACTTACAGTACTTACTTGATTTTTTTTTCGATGTCCATTTCCAAATTCCAATCACTTGAAAATTAAAATTTTCCATAATTTATTTTCAATTTTTCCACATTTATTTTTTCATTAGAAAAATAGAAATAATTATTGATAAATTTAATTTCAGTTTTGGTGCGTTTTTAAATTATAAATTTTATAATTACGTAATAAATTAATTTATAGGGATGGAAATGGAACTGGAAGTTAACAGGGTGGATGATCGAAATTTCAATAATTTTTTATGAAATAATCATGATTTTGGTTTTTCAGCAGGGGTGGAATTTTGGAAAACTGGAACTGAAATTATCAATAAAATTTCATTCATTTCAGTTTTTCAAATTTCAATTCATCATTGTTTTTCATTTTCAATTTTCATGCTTTTATTTTTAGATAAGATGAAAAAGAAACGAGAAACAACTAAAAAATGAATTAAAAATATATTATGATTAGTGATTTTTCATTCATTTTAATTTTAAAAATTATTCAAAATTTCAAAAATCAAAATGAACCTCATCTTTTTTTTTTTTTAAGTCAGGTTGAATTTTTGATTTTGTTTTTGTTCATCTCTCAAAATTCCCTCAATCCCTTATCCTCGATTCTTCAAAGTCCGAAGTCCTCCGAACCCAATGGCAAATTTTGATTTGAATTTAATTTTCATTTCATTCGCATTCGCCCCAATTTTGAATTTTTGAAAAAATATATAAAAATCGGATTACTGGTAATTACGCTGTATTACTCAAACGGCTACAGTTTGCGTCGTTGGACAAAAAATTTAATTCCAATCTAAATTATTTTCGTAGGTCTATGGGAAAAAACTTTATTATCAGTGGTTCTTATCATAATAACAAAATAATTTTCAAAGTAAGTTGAACTTTTTGCATAAAAGCAAAATGATTATTGTGAAATAATAGTTGATTTAATAATCAAATTATATGCGAACAGTAGAAAACATTTCCATTTCGCGTCAAGTGTTTCGAGATGTCGTTGCCTTGTAAAACAACCAACGTATTACGATTCGCGAGAAAATTTCCTGCCAAAGGATTACAAGCTCAAGTTGGAAGAAATTTCAGTACTACGAATAAGAATTCGACGAATCCTTGGATAAAATATGTTGGTATCGTGGCTTCTTGTGGAATCGGATATTCAGCGTGGGCTGCGTACACAAATGCAGCTACAGTTCATGCTTTTAAATTGAAAAAGGTTAGTACTCAACCAACAACCAATCAATAAATCAACATGGGTATATTTATATGATAAACTATAGAAAATCAATTAAAATAAATATAGATTTGGTTTTAAGAACTCATCGTATCCCAATCTATCGACTCACAGCGTTACCTGATGCAAAGATGCTTGTCCCTGTGATACTGACACGATGAAAGGAAAAATACTACAACGTCAAACTATACCGTATCAAATCGGTTACTTAAAAAGTACACAGTACGTTGCAAGCTACGACACAGTGTTAGTCTCGGTCATTGACCCGATTTTGAATATTGCCAAATTCTTCCTCATACATAAAACTTTGGTCGGTGCATAGTTGTGTTACGTTTATTTTTATCATAATAAAATTTCGCGCAAACTTTCTACACCTTTGATGATCACACGAGTGAATTTAAAGATCTTGACGTTAACTACCTAACCTAGTACCTACCTGTATGCTAGCGAATCATTTTGCATCTAAATGTACGCTAAGTAGAAGCTTCGTAATAAAAATGTTAATCTCGGAGCTAATTGAAAAGAGTAGTCGTACTTCGGACGGGACGGGGGAACCGGTACCTCTGGCTTGGGTTATTTTACGAGTCTATGGTTAAAAGGCTTTAGATATTTACAAACACAAGTGTACAAGACTATGTCTTAATCTACATTTCTCACAAGTCTGCGGCCACGATGGCGGTGGAGTGCGTGAGACACGAGAGTAGCATACTTGTCGTTTCCACTCGGGTAATAAAATTAAATGATACAATCAAAGAGGTTGAAGTACAAGGGGTGAATTAAGGATTGGTTAGCCACCTACTGAGTTCAATATTCAAAATACTCCCAGAGAATCCTTCCTTTCTCTTCGACTTGTTAGCCGGATTTTTGAAGAAAAAAAATAAGGCTATTGCCTTCTACCCTGACATCTTGATAATGCTACAATAATAATATACTTACTTACTACTAGTACTTGTAATGGAATACTCTCGCTATTTTTGAACGAAGTTAAACTTGTTGTGTGAGGTTCTCCAAGCGTGGGAAATGTATCCTAGAATTTTTGGGTTGTAACTTGAAATTGATGATATGGCCCCTTTTTGATGAGGGCACGAGAAATTTTTTGAAATTCGCACCAATTTCAACCTCCTAAGTCATCCCACCCCATTTTAGGCCCCAAAAAGTGGATTTTGGGCCAGTAGCGTAGCCAGACAGTCATGTAAGGGGAAGGGGTCTGGACCAAAACAAGTGAAAATTTTTGTAAAAAAAGAGCATTAAAAAGCTGAAATTTCGTCATTTTTTCAACTTTTTCTTCGTCAAGGGGGCTCTGGACTCCCTTGACCCCCCCCCCTTAAATACGCCACTGTTTTGGGCAGAGATTGAAAAACTGAAGAGAGAAAAAAACTGAAATCGAAAAAAAAACGAAACTGAAGTCTGAAATTAATTTTTGAGACCGAAATCAAAAACTGAAAACTGTAGAAACTAAAAAAATTTCAGTTTTAGTTTTTGGTTTTAAGTTTAAGTTTTTTAGGTTTTTAATTTTTAATTTTTAATTTTTTTATGTTGAATACTAATGCAAATCAGTGATGGAAAAGTGAAATGATTAGGTATAGTTACAGTTTCAGTTTCAGTTCCGTTTTCATTGGTTCATTTTCGTTTTCTGATTTTCAATTTTCTTTCATTTTTTCATTTTTTTTGTTGCAATTTTTACCTTAAAAAATTTTCTAATTTTTTAACTAAAATTCAAAATTTGAATTTTGCTTAATTTTTCAAAACTGAAAAATGGCATCTCTGGTAAAACTGATACGACTTAGTTTCAGTTTCATTTTTTTTTTTTTTTTTTCAGTTTCAGTTTCCTTTGGGATCAGTTTTTTACGTTTATCGACCTCAGGACCCTCTAAATTACGTTAGGGTAGTGGTTCTCAAAAATTTTTTTTTTTTTAAATCTTATAAAATTCTGTAGGTAGTTATAAAAATTTATTTCTCATTAAAAATCGCCATAAGTATAAAAGAAATATCTCAGAATTATTTAGAATAAAAAATCACCTTCTTTGCATGAAATTCTTTTAAAAGTCTAAAAAAGCACATTTGAAAATCTTCTTTTTGAGAAATGCAAGTATTAGCTTTGTTAGTTGTGGCGTGATTTTGATTTTGGTGATTTTGTTGATTTTAATCTGATTGGCTGTTTATACCTACCAAAATTTTTCGGTAGGTATAAACAGCCAATCAGATTAAAATCAACAAAAATCAATCAAGATCAAAATCAAAATCACGTAACAACGAACAAAGCTACATATTATAACACCTGAAAAATTGAAAAAAAATTCTCAAAAAAATAATATATTTTTATCGAAAAAAAAAACAAAAAAAAAACGAGAAATCAAAAAGAAGAAAAAATTACTCCCAAAAAACAAGAAATTTCAATCTAGAAAAAAAATTGAAAGATTTCTTATTTGAAAAAAATCAAGTAGGTAGGTAATTATTTTCCTTAAAAAAATGAGAAAAAGGAAATGCTTTCACTTCAGAAAAAAATAGATTTTTTCAGTTGAAAAAACGAGAATTTTTTTCTCCAAAAATTAACAATATTCTTCAATCTACATGTAAAACTGAGTGAATTCTTATTTCAAAAAAAGAAAAGATTTTTCAACAAAAAAGTCGAATAGTTCACTTCAGAAAAAAATTGATTTTTTTACTTGAAAAAAAAAACAAGATTTTTTTCCAAAAAATCAAAAATATTCTACGATCTGAAAAGTTGCATGAATTCTTATTTCAAAAAAAAAAAAAAATAATTAAAAAATTAACGATAAATTTTTTAATAAATTAAAAATAAGTACTATTTCTAGTTTTTACTTGGTACCAAAAAATTAGAAAATTTTTTCTCAAAAAAAATCTTCAATAATTAATTGAAAGAATTTTAATTTAAAAAATTAGGAGATTTTTTTATTCAAAAAAAAAAAAGGAAGAAAGAAACTTGAAAGAAAAGAAAAAATCGATTTATTCTGAAAAATCGAGAAATTTTTCCTCAAAAAAAAAATGAAAAATACATAATTATTATACTACTTTCATTTCAGAAAAAATTAGAACTCTCCTCCCCCTAAAATAATACTTTTTTTAATTAAAAAATTTTTCTACTGCAAAAAAATGAGAAATTCTATCTTACAAGAAATTTTGAAAATTTTTTTCTTTAAAAAAAAAAAAAAAAAAAAAAAAAAAAGACCAACAGTTTAAATTTTATTGTACATTTACATAGTTCGTGCTCCTGATGTGCCTTTTGTAGGTTTTGACCTGTGGACCCATTTCGACCCTTGTAACCCACTTCGATGATTTGTATTCATCAATTTTTCTTTGCCCGATTGCATCCGAAAAAGTGCTCCAAAAACTAAAAATCAAAACTGACATCCTAAAACCGAAACTGAAATAGCAAAACTAAAAAGGTTTTAAACTATAACTCAGATTCAAAAATTCGGCTCTCGAGTAGCAGCTCAACTGCTACGCGTCTTAGGGGGTTTCCTTCTATTCTTCACGATCTTGTACCTTATTTATTTATCGAAGAATTCGGGCTACTTGTTGGTAATACGTATTTATCGCGTGATTCTCTTCTCCCCAGTCCCCAGCTCGTTATTATGTTTGGTACATTTTATTTTTTTGATATATTTATTTCAATTTATAAACCGTTTGTTTATTTCTAGATCATTTGAAATGTTACCAACGATGGTGATTTAAATAGTGCTAATTTCTGTCCCAGCGACCCCTTTGAACAGGTCGGATTATTTATTCGTTTCGAGCGAGTTACCAGGTTTTTCATTTTGTTAGTAATTGCGTCCGCGCGTTTGAATTATTCACGTGTGATCAAAACACAAAAAGATCTCGCTTTGAGTCCGGACACTTTTCCGTTTCTAATCATACGGTATAGATACTAATCTTGAAAAGTTAGCGTATAAAAAGTAGTTTGTTTCGATTTTAACTACGTGATACTTTTGTTATATTATGAAAGGTTCAAAAAAACCTACGGCGCTGCGTTTAGTGTATTTATTAAAAACGAAACTGCGCTATAATAAGAATAAAAATCATCCTTCTATTTTTTACACCTCCTAGAGCCAAGGTACTCGTATATCGGGGTATGTTTGAAAATTCAAGAATATAAATTACACAATTGTAACCTTTTACTCAATATCAATAATATTGAAATTCGAATTCCGAAGAACGTTGCATTTCGAGTGGACCGATCGGTGCTTGATTTATCGTCGTCGTGGATTCCGATTCCAATTTACAAATCACACTCGTCTCGGTGTACTATTTATTGGAGCAGATCCCCATCCCACTCCACCTACTGACAGGGTTAAGTTTGGGTCGTTTTGGTATTTTATTAGACGAATTGACATAATTGTTTTTAAACGTGTAATTGTGATTTTTAGTATATCAAACATAGACATTCTTGGAATATATCCATTTCGTAAATCTTGTACGCTTTTTAGAAATGTATGGTAACGTTTTTTATGAACCGTGGCGTATTTATCATGCCATTATCGGCGATTTACTGCACTTTAAGGTGTACTTTTTTGTTTAATGGTAAGAAATGCCTTATTCGCGAGCTCCAGTCGCTCATCGTTGCATCAAGAACGTGCAGTGTGTTTTATTTATATCGTTTTAGGTGGTTCACTTCGTCTCGTTTAATTAAACCATTTTTTTTTTAAATTAGTTTTTTTTTACTGAGAAGTTTTTTGGGATGTGGAGTAAAAATACATTTACGAGTATATAAATGGTTCATTATTCTCTTTTAATGTTAGAATTTTGGAGTAATCAGGTTTTTCATTATTCTCTAGAAGCTTTGATGCAAGTTTTTTATTAAATTTCAAGACTCAGACGTAGTCATTTTCTTGCCATATTTGTCACTTATTCG
This sequence comes from Balanococcus diminutus, assembly GCA_959613365.1. Classification (NCBI taxonomy): domain Eukaryota; kingdom Metazoa; phylum Arthropoda; class Insecta; order Hemiptera; family Pseudococcidae; genus Balanococcus; species Balanococcus diminutus. The sequence goes on from OY390715.1 coordinate 23,526,583, forward strand.
CCTTTTTGATTTTTTGGGTCAAATTATGAAATCAATTAATGAAATAAATGCTATTTCCCGTAAAAACTTCACAGAAAAGCAAACAGTTTTGGTTTTTTCAACAAAAAAAAAAAAGGAAAAAAAAAGAAGAAAAAAACGTTGAGAATCACTATTTAAATACATAAATTAAATATGAAAAAATTTATTAAACAATTTTTTAGAAAACAATTACCCCTACCTATGAAAAAAGTTGGTAGAGTGTTCCTAAAAAAATATCTTGGGATAAATCTTCTAGAAAAAAAAATCTGTTAAATTTTCTTGTGAAATTCTCTTTTTTTTAATTCAAAATTTAAATTGAAAAATTAACCAATTTTAGAAATTCATCTTTTCTTTTGAAAAAATGCAAAAATTCGCTTTAGAAAATTCTCCAAAATAATTACATAATATACATTCTTAATCACCTATTCAATTTTTTCTTTTAAAAAAATCTAAGCAAATGGAATAAAAGAACATATTTTCTATTTTGTAAAATTTACCAAAAAATTGACCCTTTTTCGCTAAAATTAATTGTCATTAGAATAAGGATAAATTTTCATATATTTTTCAAAATTATACTCTTGAACCCCCCCCCCCCCCCCCCCCCTCCATCACCATCAACAGTTTTACGAGTATCTCGAAAGAAAAAAGTATTCAAATTGAAAAAAAACTTACTTCTTTTCTTAGACTTTTAAATTTTATTCCTCCAAGGTACGTTTTCAGAGAAATTTTTCCTATGCATTAAATTCATTTCCTTTTTTCACCTCTTTTAAAATTAAAAATTTTTTGGTGAAATGTTCATTACTTTTTCACAGAAACGAGAGAAAAAATCCGCTTGTAAAAATTCCTGGACAAAAAAGACCTCACAGAACGATATTTTTTTGCTAAACAGAATTTTTTTTTAAATGTTCATGAAATAAATTCAAAATTCTAATTAAGAAGTACAACAAACTCTTTTGAAAAAAAATTAACGAAAGGAATATTTAAAAAAAAACTTTATTGGTAAAACAAATGCGAAAGTTTTATTTGAAAATTTAAAAACTATATTAAGTAGGTACCTACTTCAGAAAATTCTCTTTTTCAAATGGAAGGAGTGGAAATTCTTTCAAATGGTATTAGAAAAATTATTTTTTTGTGCAAAAATTTGAGAAAAATCCGTAGATGAAAATTTTTTAGAAAATTAAAAAAAAAAAATTGCCTGATTTAAAAATCATATCAAAAAATATTATAAAATTATTTATTGGTTCAAAAAATTCTCTCGAAAATTTGCAGAAAATAAAATACTTGGGTAGGTATAAATTTGATTGCAATGCCAATGTTTTCTTATAGATAAGTAAAAAAAAAAAAGAAAAAGAAGAAAAAATTGGAACATTCTAAAAAATGTTTGAAAAATATTAGGTATTTGATTCAATAAATTTTCTTGGTGAAAAATTCCCAGAAAAAAATCAGATACAAACATTTCTTTAAAAGTACGGGCATGTTCTTATAAAAATTGGCCTTTTAAAAATTTCCTGAAAATTTTTTTAAAATTTTAACTATTTCAAATCATTTTTCGGTGAAAAAAATTTCCAGGAATATCTTTAAATTCTCTCAAAAAATGTTTGAAAGGTTAGGTTTCGGTTCAAAAAAAATTTTTCCAGAAAAATTCAGCAAGAAAAATTGTTAGAAGTATAATTTCTTCAAAAAAAATTCCTCAAGAAAAATTTCAAAATTTTCTTTTAAAAAAATTTTAAAAATCACAAAAAGAAGTTTCAGTTTTTTTAATTTTTAAATATTTTTTCTTACAAAAAATTCTCGTAAACAATCTTTTCAAAAAAAGAAATCTTTGGTCGGATGAAAATTCACAAAAAATTATCAAGTTATCTCAAAAAACCTAGATGTAGGTATAAGCACATTCTAATAAACGTTTTTCTTCCGAAAAAAATCACTTGAAAAAATTTCAATCTTCAAAAAATAAATCAACAAAATATCTAAAGGATGTTTTGTAAAAAAATCTCAAAAAATGTTGAAAGACTGTTTAGTGGTTCAAAAAAAATGTTTGAAAATGTTTTTCGCAGAATAAAAACTTAGTTCTTGTACATGGCACAATAAATGAATTTTAAAAAAAAATAAATAAAAATAAAAATAAAATTTTTATCCTTAAAATTTTTTTTAAATATTCTTAAAAACAAAAAATAAATTGGAAGGAAAATCTAACAAAGAAAATATTTAATAAAAAAATTTGATTGTACCTCTTTTCTTACAAAAAATTCTAGTAAAAAATTTTCTCATAAATAAATGCTTGAAAAATATTTAAAATTCGCAAAAAAGAAATAAAAAATTGAATATGAATTTTCTTCCAGAGAATGCTGTTTAAAAAATTGAAAAAATGTTTAAAATTCTCTAAAAAGCAAAATATTGAAAAACAAACTCAAGGGAGGAGATTTTTTAATTTTTGGAAAATAATATATTTTTTAAATTTCTTAAGAGAACAATTCGTAGAGGGAAATATCATTTTTTTTAAATTGTGATTGATTTTTTTCACAAAAAAATCTCTTTATCTATAAATAAATTTTTGGGATTTTTTTTTATGCAACTTGAAAAATATTTTTTGGTAATTTTCATGAAACAGAATCGGTAGCAAAAAACAGCTCCATTTTAAAATAAGTTTAAATATTTTTCTATTTTAAAAAATCTTAATTTTAGGCCAATCATTCTTATTAAAATCATTTAATAATTTTTAAAAGTAAAACAAACTCTGAAAAATGACTTCGAGGAAAATTATTTTACTTCATTTGAAACCTGCAATTTTATCATACGTGCAAAATATGTGTACACATCGTTCTCCCCGCGCGTCTTCTGAACTAATAAACAACAATGTCGTACTCGTACAATGACACGAAAAATAAATTGAAAAAATTTTCTCTCATTGAGAGCTGCTGTCAAATTTCGTCAGTTGCTTTGAAAATATATTAACAGGGGAATAAATTTAACGATCGATTAATTTCCTTTTAGCATTTTCTGAGAAGAAAATTCATAACAACTAGTTCCAACTCGATTCATTTCAACTGACGTAATTTTTGAAATTTGCTCGTATAAATTTCGTAGTAGAGAAACTAAAAATTGCAGTATTTAATTAACCTTCGCGAGACATGCACTCGTAACACGTGTGGTATGGCTTCTCACAATTTCGCTGCCAATACGAAGGTTAAAATTTTAATACAAATATTTGCTACCGCTGCAGAATGATTATACAACCCAGTGACTTAAGAATTAGCCAAAAAGTGCAAGAAAAAAATGAAGACGCGAGCAGAGCGTGAATAGACGACAGTTTTAAATCTAAATGTTTCAATGTATTCTTCTCTTTCTTTTTTTTTTTTCATTTTACGAGTACAATCCTTTTATTCGAGGTTTTATCACCACTCTTCATCTAACGCGCCGATTAACCCCTCGGTAATATATATTTTTAATCTGGTGTAAAGATCAACATTAAAAAAGGAAATTTAGAGCTATTCTTTAAAATATAAAATGCTTTTGTAAAAATACTATAGCGCCGTTTAGCCACTTCTTAACGACCTGTTTGGTGAAGTGTTAACGGGTATAAATTTTGAAATATTTTATTAAGGGTGGTCCCTGGTCGGCTGTCTCGGTACGGGTACTATGTATAAAAAATTTTTGATTGATTTTTAGGAAGTGTTTTTTGACTAATTTGTCGCCTACGTTTTTAATTCGACAGTTCGCTTCATCGGTAAAATTGTTTTCGTGTCAATATTTTATTGTTTTTGGTATTTTATTACCCCGAAGAGTTTTTTTTTATTCGAATATGGTAATTTTTTCAGGTGAGAAAGTGTCTCGATGGCGCATTGAGTGATTTATAAATGGACTTTTATAAATGATTCATGCTGAGAGATAATTTTCGATGTGTTTTTCTCACGTTAAAATTTAGTACGTTCGATTTACGAACAAAATACCGAGTTTTGAGATTGTTGTGCGCCTGCGAATGTACAAGTAGGCAAATTATTTAACGTGGATTTCATTACGCAGATATCAAATCGAGTTCCCCCTGCTTCTACTTCTTGTTCCATCCAGTTCATTTCGTATCTCGGTACTGATTATTTTTGCGATGTGATCTATCGAACGATTTATAAAATTTACTCGAAATGTTACGTGGAATTTCAACTTTTTATTTCACTATTTAAAATTTTCCTCCAAAATACAATTTATTGAGAAAAAAATATATTTATTTAAAATTTTCCTCCAAAATACAATTTTTTGAGAAAAAAAAAAATATTTATTTAAAATTTTCCTCCAAAAATATAATTTTTTGAGAAAAAAAAACGGAAGAATTATCAAAGTTGGAGATATTTTAAAAAATTATTCGAAATTCGAGATTGGTGATAAGTCGACAGCTTAAGTTCACGTCTAGAAAAAAATCACAGATAAAAATCTCTTATCAAAATATTCCATTCGCGAGTGATGATTCTTTTGAAACGTCCATATTGAACTTTTTTTTCGATTTCTGTGGTAATTTTCGAATAATTTCCATTGAATTTCGCGCAATCATGTTCGAAGTGATTTTTTTGGCTGCCTTGCTCCCATCGACATTTGGTTTCGGCGAAGAAATAAACACAACCGATGCGGCTGGTAATCCCTTGGAACATTTTAGAGTTCAGAATTTCAACCCATCTCCTATCTTCATCCACGAGCTGCTTTTCGCCGAATACGTAGACGATTATCTAATACAAGAAATATACTGGCACGATATACCGCCGGTTCTTCCGAGGGACGAGACCCTAATGATACCTTACGGTTATAAAGCCATCGAAAACAAAGACTCGAAGCAAAAATGGACCATTATTTTGCAGTATGAAAACAATACTTATATAACGAAAGAACCAATCGTAACCAAGCTCACCGAAGACGACCAAGGGCATTTAACTCGGATTGTTTTGGATTTGGTTAAGGATAGAATGCAAGTGAAACCTCCGGTAGCACCTCTTCGTAGAGTTGATCTGAAAATGAAGAAAGGTCGTCTGAACGATGCCACTACTGAATCTCTTATGAAGGATATTGCCGATTTGAAAGCGGTACTGAAGGCGTTTCTGTATGGTCTCGATGGCTGAGATGGTTTTTGAAAGTGGATTTCATCAAGTTGTCCTCTTTACTCTCGAAACATCTGTGAAGAGCAGATTGTCTTCGTGATGAGTTTATCTGAGATGTATGTAAGGTTTTTAAAATTCATTCGTATAAAAATGTAACCTGTGTTTTTTTTTTTTCAAACAATTATACTGTGTTTTTTTTTTAAATTCAGTTTTCTGATTGCTTGGATTTTTATCGAAGAAGTTTGGTAGAATTTTTCTCTTATGTTAAAAAACGTGAAATTTTACCAATATTATTATTTTTTAAATGGAAAATTTATTTATATAGGCCTATGTATAAAATTGCAGTTCAGTTATTTTTATGAAATGTTGCTCAACGTATTTTATTATTATTATTATTTTTTTTTTACAACATTTTCAAAATATTAATTTTTAAACATTTCTCGAAAAAAAAACGAAAAATTTATTCAAAAATTGAAAAAAAAAACGCCTAGAAAAATGTTTTGAAAAAAAAAATTATGTAAAAATTTTGTACCTATGAATAAAAAATAATTGATGAGAAAATAATTCCAAAAACTTTCTAGAAAAAAATGAGCTGAATATTGATGATTTTCTTGGAAAAAATTGTTCTAAGAAACTTCTTAAGGAATGTTTTCTTGAAAAAAAAAATAATAATGAAGTTATTTTGGTCAAACAGATTTTTTTTGAAAGAAAAACCTCTCAGTTGAAATTTTTTTTTTCGAATAAAAAAAAAGATATAGTTTATTAGATATAAGTTTTAAAAAAGCATCGATGAGAAAATGATCCAAACTTTGGGGGGGGGGGGGGGGGGGCTTCACTGAAATAAAAAAAATTGGTAAAAAATTCAAACTTCATCAACAAAAATTTTATTGAATTATTTATCCATTAAAAAATTTAACAAAAAAATCTCAAGTACAAAATTCTTTGCAAAAAAATAATAAATTCAGAAAAAAAATGAGTTGAAAAAAATATTTTTTTGAAAAAAATTGTTCATAGAAGTGTTTTAACACTAGTTTTTTGAAAATTAAATAAATAATAATATTTTTTTGAAATAATCTCTCAATGAATTTTTTTTTGCCGTATTACTTCTTCAAAAAAATAAAAAATAAAATACAATTAGGTATTCTGAAAAAGGTTTCACAACAATTTTTTATTTGAAAAAAAACAACATTATTTTTGTATTTTAAGTGAAGAAAAAAAAAATGAAAGCAAAATATTTCGAGTAAATGAAAAAATTAATGGAAAAATTATTATGAAGGGGCATTCTGAAGGGAAAATATTGCCAACAAAAAATAATAATAGGTACCTACCTATATAAATAAATTCTCAAGAAATTCTTCTAGAAAAAAAAAATTGTAAAAATTTGAACAGTAGGTATAAAAAATATTTTTAAAAACTTCCCATAAAAAAATCTTCAAAATTTGGTTTATTTTTCATAAAATTTAGGATTTGCCAAAAAATATTCTCCTTTCATCAATTTTTTTTCAATTCTGAGGTAAAAACCCCTCTAGGTATTTTTCAGGAAAAAAATCTAAAATTTTTATACAGAAAAAAAAAAAAACTAATCATCAGAGAAAAAATTGCAATTTTAGCATATTATTTGGATGTTTCTTCTCACTTTTTATTACAATTCTTTTTTGAAAAAATTTATTTGCTGTTTAAAAGTATAAAATAATTCCTTAACTTTTTTAAAGATTACAAAAAAATATTTTTTTAGCATCCAACAAAAATATTTTTTTGAATAGGTAGGTTCTTGGAGATAAAATTTCAGATTTTTGGAGAAAAAGATTTCTGAATTTTTTTGAAATGAAAAATATCTCAAATTTGATTTTTGGACTACCGAATTTTGATCCAGATTTTAGTGTAATGTATTCAAAAAATAAAATTGATAAATTTCAGCCTTTTTTGAAAAATGGTTGAATTTAAAAAAAATTATCAATTTTTCCAATAGAGCAACGTTTTAAAAAAATATTTGTCAATTTAAAAAAAAAAAAAAATCTCACTTTATTTAATTTTTGAAAATAAAAAAATGCCAGTATGAAAATGTTGAGGCATTCACTTTTTAAATTCTACTACGACGATCTACGATCAACGACCATTACCTAACTCAGGGACTCGATTGGTCAATTAAAATTTTACCATAATGATGATTTGGAAACTCATCGGATATACCTTCATCATTGCCTCATGGCTGATAAAAGCTTCTTATCAACGTCGAACTTTTTTTAATATTCAGTTATTTTTTAAAAATCGAACCGTGGACTCGATATGTCTTATTCAATAACGAAATCGAAAACTTTCTCTCTCATAGCTATGTTACAAGTATTATGTATCGTTTTATTAACATTCCATCCGAGTGTGTTCGGTAAAAAGCAAAAATCCATCTACCAAAATTTAACTTATTTTGAAATGGTGAACGATAAACCCGACTTGTGGCACACCTACGAGGTCATTCTGCAAGAAGTTTACAACGACAGTCGAGTAGTACGCGAAGTCTTCTGGTACAATATACCTGCCATAAAACCGTACGACTTGCATAAATCGAAAAGATTCCCAACGACGAATATCGGTAATAAATTAATGTCTCAGAGATGGGCGGTTGTTTACGGATTCGACAACACTATCTATATCAGTGAAGAGTTCGCGGTTACCAAATTATGCCCCGAAGACACATTGGCCCAGTTGGATATGTCGTTCGACCATAGAAAATTAAAATTCCAAGTGAGGCCGAGTGTTTCCAAAAAGGCCAGAGTAGATATGAAGAAGAGGAGAGGTATTATTGATACGACGACAATGGCTAGTCGCGTTGATAACTTGATTCAGCTCAAGAAAGATCTCAAATTGGAGTTTTTACCTACGTTCAATAACATTACGGGTAATACTATTTATCGCCAGAGATTATCCTTTGACAGTACAGCCAAACCAAAGGTTACGACTTAGATGTTGGGTAATCCTTGTGTACAAATTTCATTGCGTAATATTGTTGAAAAAGTTATCGAAATGAGATGTTACACGAAATTAGTTGAAAATCAAATCGTTGATAACATGAATTTATAGCTTGTTGGGAGTTTTTTCTAATTTATGGTGGTAAGAAATTGGTTCGCCGGAGGCAAGGTTAGAGATATTTTGTTTTGTAAAATTTCGATCAATTTATGAAGTTAAAATATTGTGTTTTCAATTTTGTAAATAATGTGTAAATTTCTTCTTAGGTATTAACTATTTGTGTACATATTATATTTTAATTTTAAAAAATAATTATCTTTATGGATAAATTAATGTTCACTTTATTGTTCATTTTAAAGTTGAAATATTTTTAAAAAGAGAATCAGATTGTTTGATGATACCAAATAGGAAAATTAATTCTTTAAATATTGCAGGGTACTCCTTTGGATTTGGTCTCATTTTAAAATTTTCCAAATGTTTCAAAGTACTGACTTAAGCTTTTGCAAAAGGTCATTTGTCACGTAAATTAAAAAATTTGTCAAGATTTCGCCAAAACGACCTCGGATTTGATCAGATCGGCCGAAAATTGGTCCAAAAAACTAAAACTATTTTTTTATCGAATTTTTATGATTTTAGAATTTTTTTTTCCTTCAAAATTTTCTTTATCCTACCATGAAGACATCCCTGAGGATTTTATTATTTTTTAGAATTTTTTAATTTTTGAAATAGATGCTTACTCCGAGATTATCAGAGCTGGATTTTGCCAGATAAAATTCAAAAAAAATTTTAATGCAAAAAAATTTTAATTCTACCTACTAAAAAAAATATATTTTTTTTAAATTTCGAATCAAGAAATCCACAAAAAAAAACTGAACCAAAAAATATCTACCTCCTATTTGAATAAATAGTAAAGGAGAAAAATTTTCGAAACGATAATTTTTATAAAATACCTACCTACCTACCTATGTATTTTGAATAAAATACTTATTTTGAAATGTCAAAAGTCTTGCAAAAAACTGATGGATAAAAGTGTTTACTTAAATATGAAATTTATGAAATAGCTGGATGAAATTTTTGAGAGAAATTTTAAAAATATATAATTCAAATTGAAGAATCCATGGAACTGAAAAAAAAATCTGAAAAAAGTAAAATTCGAATACAATAAAATTTTAAATGAAGTTAATTTTTAAAAAAAATGTCCAAATCAAAAAAAAAAAGTGGTATATTGATGACCATTTTCAGGTAAACTCATCCACATTCCCTTACTAGGTTTACGGTGGAGGGGGGGGGGGGGTTAAAATGAGTATAATTTCATCAGGTCCGGGTTTTTAGAGAAATTATTTCATTTTTTTAAATTCATCAAATAATTGTAAAACTTGTTTGAAATGATCTAAAAATGATTTTCGTAGTTTTGATGTTGATAAAATGAACCAAAAAAATTAAAAATCGTAGAAATCCATTAGCAATTTTTATAATTTTTGGAATAAATTTTTTGAAAAGTAGGTATTATTTTCTTACAAAAAAATTAGGAAAGTCAGAAAGTTTTTTTTTTTTTTGCAAAATATTTACAATGTTAAGCTAGCAAAAAATTTTTCCAAAATTTAAAGAGAAGAAAAAAATAGTGAAAAAATATTAGTTGTTTTATCTTTTTGAAAAACTTAGGATTATTGTCTTTTTATTAAGTACATATTTTGATGAAACATTCTCAAAATTTTATTTATGAGAAATTTCAAAAACCATTGTTTTTTTTGCAATTTCAAATTCTCATATTGCAAAAGTATAAAAAAATTTTCGTCAAATATTTTAAAATTGTCCTTGTAAAAAATTGTAAAAATTCGAAGTTTCTTATTTATTTATTTTTTTTATTTATTATTTTTTTTTTTTGTAAATCATGCTTTAAAATAGAACTAGACAAAAAATTGAACCCAATTTTGAAAAAAGAGCAAAATTTTAAGACAAATAGGCGACAAAAATTATTTTTTATTGATCCAAAAATATAATTTTTTGAAAATTTCTTTCTAACTCAAAATTTTAAAAAAAATGTTTAAACGAAATTTCAAAAAGTTACTTTAATTTTTTTTTAAATTAGTAAAATCGTACAATTCATTTAAGAATTATTTTTTTTAAAAAAGTATAAAAACTGCTCTAAAAATTTAATTTTAAAATACCTACTTTCGAATTAAATTTTCAAAAATTTGTATTTAAACAAAGTTTCATCTTTTTTTAAATTAGTAAACTTTCCAAAAAATAAAAAATAAATCATATTTTATTTCAAAATAAATTTTAAAAACTTTGAAAAAAATTGTGTTCAAAGGAAATCTTGAACTGTTTTCAAACAAAATGGAAATAATATTTTTCACAAGTTGATGGGAGGTGGTTCTACCCCATGTTCATTATTATTGAAGAATTTTATTTTGGGTACTTTTTTCGATATGATGACAGGTTTATGATCGAAGTTACTTTTTTTTCAAATTTCACTTTGAGGCCTGGTTGTGCATTGATGCCTCAAAATTGTTTAAAAAATGAAAAAAATTCCTATTTTTTAACTTTTCCTTTTTTTTTTTTGGTTCTAGCCCTTCAAACGTGTTTCCTTTTGTGAGAATTGTTTTCCAATTTTTTATTTTTCGTCCAACTTAATTACAAGTAGTTTCTATTTATTATTATTATTATTTTTTTGTTCTAATTCATCAAAGATGTTTATTTTTTATGAGAAAATAATTTTCTATTCTCTATTTCTTCCCTCAGCTTAACTGATTTCAAGTAAAAAATTTCCAATGGTAATAAAAATGTGAAAAGAGTTTACTTAAAATACAGTTAGGAAAAAATTAAAATATTGAGAATTTGGGATTAGGGATCACTTCTCATAAAAAGGAACAACTTTGATAGATCACAGAAAAATCCGACAGTTTTTAATCTTTTTCAAAATTTTTAGAAATAAAAAATATCGGGGTATGACCAGAAAACCAAACGTCGAAAATAAGTATACCACCATAATATCCACGTTGAAAAATGCGAGGAAGTAATCGACGAATTAATAGTTTATCTGAAGAGAAAAAAATCTGATATAGGTATTCTTGGTATTTAATCAAAAATTGTATCGAAGCGAAACATTTTCATTGAATTGATTCACAAACTGTGGTTTGATTTACATTTTGTATCGTTAAATCTTAGCACGATTTGCAGTTACATTGTTTACAGGTGTAAATTACCATCAAGACAAAACCCTACATTGGTGATGGAATTTTTCAATAAAAATTGATTAAAATCTTATCAAAGTGTAAGCCATAAAAATACATAATTATTTCAGTTGAGAATTTACTCACGAGAGGCAGTTCTAATTCGATATTTCGTATAGTGTCGCGAGGATTTCGAAATAACGTAATGGTGATATTTTCATAGTGATCGTTTTTATACAATATTCTAACCTACATTATGAGAATTTACATCCTATGCACGACCATCTTATTAATATCGATGGCCTCGTGCCGAAGAAGATGGACGACCAGATCGACGACAAAAAGTACAATTCCTCCGGCCGTCTTTGAGAGTAATTTGACCAATTTCGACCCCAACAACGTATGGGATCCATTTGACGACAGCGCAAGGTACGATCTCGATCTAGCCTACTATGATAACTTCACCGATCTAGACTCAACAACCACTAAAAGACCGCTTACGACGAGAAATATTTACTACAACGATACAGTCGATTACAAAGGGGTCATTAGGTTTTTCCGAATTTACAATAAAACTCCTTTCGATATGAGAGTGTACGAAGTAACCTACGCAGAATACCTGAACGGTACGAAAATTCATGGAAGATACTGGCGCCATTTACCGGTCATCGAAGCATATCACGATTCGAGAAAACAAACCTTCACTCAGAAAAATTTCACCAATCTTCAAATTGAACAAAGATGGACGGCTGTTGTGGGCTATGATGGCAAGACTTATACCACTGTCAAGCCTTGTGTGGTACATTTGATTCCTTCGGATTGCGTTTATGTTACTTATTTGATAATTGACGAGCTTAAGGAAAAGCTGATTGTTAATCCACCGAAATCGGGGCAGAAGAAAGCGTATCTTCATTGTATCGATGGAAATTTAACCTATTCTAATCCGGATGAATTGGAAGGTGAATTGAATAGAGTTAAGCAAGAAGTGTTAAAGATTTATCCTCCGGAAGATGATTATATCGGATTGTTTTAAGTGATCAGTCGTTTTGAGATAATTTCAAATTTAGAAGTTGTGCCAGTATTTTTATCCCTATAGATGTAGAATTACCAAGACTTGGAATACGTTTAATTTCGCACACTGATCGTTAAAATTGAGGTTTTGATGAAGTCTGGATTTTTTTTCGTGGACAGGTTGAATCCATGGAAATCTTTTGATTCGATGTCGAGATTTTTTTGTAATATTTTTCTAGCTTATTCTATTTTATTTTTGAGTCTTCGAAGTATGAATAAAAAATGTGTCCAAGTTGGTCGTGAATTTTCCCAATTTGTGTTTCAATTTGATTTTTATGATTTGAATAGAATCAAATTAGGTACCCTCCAGATTAATTTGGGTTGAATTTCATTTTTTTTTTTCCAGCACCATCTCAATAAATTAAAAGGCGTAGCAGTGAGGCCACTTGTTGAGAGCCGAATTTTTTTATACTAATTAATTTTTTTTAAAAACCAACATTTAAAACATGACTCCAAATCAGTGACGTTACTCTACATATCAAATTAAGGCTTTCTAGGTTACTTGATTTGGACTGTGGAAAATTGAAAGATTAAAAAAAAATTGTTCTTCATTTTCTATGACAATGCAAGATTTTCTTCTGAACAAAGAAATTGAGAAATTTTTTAAAAAATTGAAAAATATCCCCCTTCCCAAAAAATTGAAATACCTACTATCAAAAAATTTTTCTTGAAAAAACTGAGAATTTTTTTCGCTAAAAATAAGAGATTTTTTCACTATTTTTTTCTCCAAAAATTATTTTAGAAATACCTGGGTACTTTTACTTCAGAAAATCTTCTTCTCTAGAACTTTTTTCCTCGAAAAAAATTGAATTACTTGATTTAAAAAGTTTTCTCCAAAAATAAGAGATTTCATTCTAAATAGAAAAATTGACTTTTTTCTCCAAAAAATTTGGCAATAAGTAATCAACATGATTTTCTCAAAAAATGTATGATTTTTTTCAATTTAGGTACCCAAATGTTTTTTTTTTTTCAAAATTTTTTAAGATTTTTTATCCAAAAATTCAATAAGTACTTCAGAAAAATTGAGAAATTTTCCTCTCCAAAAATTGAAAGGGTTTCTTCTTGGGAATAATCAAACTTTTTTTCTTGAAAAATAAAAAGATTTTTTTCAAAAAAATTGAAAAAAATGTTCGAATAACTTTCACTTAGGTATCTACTATCTATTTAACTACTTCAGAATAACTGAAAAAAATCAACGATTTTTTCTTTTTCAAATTTTGGTAAAATGGACATACTTGAATTTTTCATGAACCAGAACAAAGATTTTTTTTCATCTTTAACCCAGTTTTTAATTTTAAGGAGACATAATATTGGTAAAAGCTCTTTTTTTTTTTTTTTTGATCAAAGTGGTCTTAACATAATTATTCTTATTTTTATTCAAAGAAAAACGTTTATGACGATTTTTCAACTTTACCTTAATTTTCAGAAACTGCATGAACTGCGCCATATTTCCAGAAAGATGCAGTTTCTGAAAACTGAGGCAAAAAAATTAGTATACCTCAATGGTTTTTACTTTTTTTGAGGGGAGGGGGAAGGTAAAATATGTATTTCTTGATCCAAAAAAATGTTTTTTTCGTTCTACCTGATTTTTTTTTTTAACGTAAAAAAAGGAGCCTTTTTGTCCTCTTAAAAACTTGGATAAAGATGAAAAATCACCGAAAATGGTCTTGTTGAGTAAAAGTACCTATGTATAGTGACCATTTTGTTAAAAAATAAAATAAATAAATTAAATTCTAATTTTTTGAATTAGGGAGTTTATTTTATACCTACACCAAAGGACTTTGACATTAAAAAAAAATGAAATTATAGGATACCCTAATGAGGATGACCTAGGAAGCTGAAATTTGGCAACGTGTCTAACAAGTCATGCAAATCATGAAAAGTCATGGATTTTTGACTTTTTATTGAGAAAAATTAGCGTTTTTTGCCCCATTCAAAATCGATTTTTTTTTTACAAAATGTTTGCTCCTGCTGTACTTACGCTTTGGCAATATCCAATGTAGTTTCATTATGAGAGTTGAAAATTTTAGGTGATTTTTAACCCCCCCCCCTCCTCCTTTTGAAAACATCTTATAATCTGTATTCTTATTACTCTGTATTTTCAAAAATTATTTTTGAATGGGACTTATGTTTTCTAGTTACTAATGAAGGTGTTACTCTGAACCAGAGATGGTGTTTTAGACAATTTTATTTTTTAAACAATGTTTTAAACGTGATTTTTTCAAAAAAAATTGAAAAAAAAATTAAAAACCAGCATTTTAAAGTTTTTTTTTCATTTTTTTTTTTTTAAATTTATTTATTGACCGAATTACAAGTCTGACGCTGGCGTGTAAAAAATTAGGAGAGCCTAATTTTTTTTCATTACTTTTTTAGAAATTTACCAGAAAAAGTTGGAAAAATGAAAAAAAAAACTTGAAAAAAACAAGTTATTACAAAAAACAATTTTTTTTTTTGTTTTAAACGGCTGTTTTTTCTGGTGTTTAAAATACTGTTTATATTGGAGTCCAAGAAATATGAATCCCACCTCATTTTAAACCGGGGTCTAATTCAGTAGCCATAATCTTTTTTTGGAAATTCGCCTAAGAAGAGTAATGTGTTTAAAATGCTTAGGTAATGTTATCTTAATGAAAGGTTTGATATTTATCTATCAATTTTTCCGGAATTTGCTCTCATATCAGAACTCTTCACCAACTCTTCACGTTCATATAGCTCACGATAAATCTACAAATCGTCAGCCGATCGAAAGAGAAATAATTTTTTCAAATTCCTAATCAAAAACCTCAAACGAACCGAGAAAAACAAAAATTTACTCACTTTTGGCAGTATTCAATTCATGAATCGATTATTGTGAATTGTGTCGTGCATCGGAAAATTCTTACCACCATGTTACTTCCAATATGCTGTTTGTTTTTGCTACCCATACTGGGACTGGCATTAGCCAACGAAAACGATATGTTTTTTGAAATTTTTAACAAACATTTCGACCCCATCGATGTTCTCGAATTGAAATACACGGAATCATTTGAAAATACGCCCATACACGAAGCAAATTGGATGAATTTGCCCAGAATCAAGTCATTCACGGATTCCAGTAAAGTAAAGTTCACCATGTCGACATTTCCAGACGGTCGAGCCGTCCAGACGTGGAATATAGTTGTGTTTTCAGAGGCTAAAAATCAAACGTATAAAAATGTCGAGCCGTTGTATTGTTATTTAAGATACGAAGACAAAAATGATCCTGTGTCTCTTACCGTTGATTTATTGAGAGAGGTATTTATCGTAAGTCCTGCAGTATCTGATTCCAGAAAGGTATCGTTGGTTAAAGTGAATTAGTTCGGTGAAAATATTCACGGTGAGAAGTTCCACTTCTCGAGATTATTTTTAAGATTTTTGTATTCAACTGGTCATTCGTCATTTCCACGAAATAACTTTATACGAAGGAGTGGAAATTATTTGAAATAATATTTTCGACTTTGGCAAAGAGGTAGTCAGTTTTTTGGAAATGGTGAAATTTTTTTGGGGAAAGTCTGATAAGATATTTTGCTAATAAAGTTTTTTCGTCTGTTTCTTATCAACTGTTTCTTAATTCAAATTGCTGCAACCCTCGTACATTATCGTACATATAATTATGAAATTTTGATAATCATAATTTATCAAGTCGTTGAATCATCAAATATACCTACTCTGTTTATTTCGAAGGTCAATTTTTCTAATCCAAACGCCTAAAACTAGTACACTCGATAGGTACCTCGCAAAAGTTGTAAAATTGTGATATCAACCTTTTTTCAGGAATAATCCTTAAAGTGGTTATATCTGGATTACCAAAGTCAACAATGAAATTATTTCTAACAATTTTCTTATGTGTGACGTGTTGCTACGCGATTAAAAAGAATTTCATACTTTGGATGGAACAGAAAGTGGCCAGACATAAAGAAATCCCTTCGAGGTCGCAGTATATATTTTGTGCTTTACATAATGATAATCCCGATGAAATTTTTGTGCACGTATTGAAGCATTCGTTGTATTCAAAACGTTTGTTATTGGATTCGAGTATGTATTACGATCTGAAATATGTCCCAGCCTTCAATCACACCCGCAACGTTAGTCTTCAGCATCGGTTTGGGACACCCACAAATTCCTACGATACTTGGGAAGTTGGATTTATGTATAAGGGAATCAATTATACAAATACGCCGAATTTTGTTTGCAATATAACTCAGGATGATAAAAGTTTCATTAATACTAGAGTGAATGTTGAAAAAAATATATTTATTGTCAAATTACCCAAGTCTAAGGAATGCATAGATAATCTTGTTGTGGATGCAACAGAAACAACGTGATATCAGTATAATTACTTATTATTGTTATTATTATTATGAAATTATATACCTATTTATTTATACCCGAATGTAATCAATTTTTTTTTTGAATAGAAAATAAAAAAATGTAGAAACTTAATTAATAGGTTAGGCACCTACTTACTGCGTATTTTTTTTTGAACGAGGAACGACGTTCGTTTCGTTCACATTGCTACTTTTGTTTTTGACCTTTCAAGTGAATTGATTAGAAGCTTAAATTAATTCACAATTTATAAATTTTGATTAAACCAGTTTACTTGAAGAGAAAAATACACAGTGAACATTTTGCTGAAAATCAATTCACCAATTTTTTTGAGAATTTTCCATGAGATTTTAAAGGAAAATTAGCAACAGTAAAAAACATTGAAGAAAAATGAGAGATTTTTTAAAATATTCGTAAAAAAAAATTTTCAACAAAAAAAATCCAATAACTTCGGCAAGGACAAAATTTTTAAGAAAATCTTCCATGCTTTTGAAGAAAGTGATTTTTTAAAATAGTGATGGATTTCTTAAAAGAATTTTATGTGAAAACGATTTTTTTTTCAGAGAATTTGAAACGAAAAATTGTAATTTCTCAAGGAGGTTCACCATGGAAATTTTTTTCGAAAAAATTTAATTTTTCGACGAAATTGAAAAAAATTAGAAAACATTCTGAAAAGAAAGTTTTCGAAGATTTAATAAAAAATATTTAAGAAAATATGGGAAGAAAGAAGTGAAATTAAAAAGAAATCGTTCGTATTTAAATAATTTCATCTTGGAAAATTATTTTTTCTGACAGAACTTTTTAATAAGAATAAGTATTTCAATTGAATTTCTATAAAGAATTTTTTGACATTTTTTTTTTTTTTGAAATAATTTTTTCCAATAAAATTTCTGTTCAAGAGGAAATTTTTCAAGATACTTGAGATTTTTTCCAAGATTTCAAAATAAATTTTTCAAAACAATCTGAAAAAAATTGGTAAGATTTTTAAAAAACTTCTCATATAATTTTTGCAAAAAATTCAAGATTTTTTCAATAGATTTCCTGCGATTTTTTCCCAAGAACTTCGAGAATTTTTTCCCAAATTTCAAAGGAGATTTTTCAAAGAAAAAAAGAGCGCCAACAAAATTTTTTTTTTAAATTTCATAACAATTTTTCTTCTATAATTTTTTCTCGAGGGAATCTTTTTGAAAATAATTTTTCCCATTAAATTTTTTAAAGAAACATTCAAAAGCCAAATTTTATCATTTTCACTACATTTGCAATGAAAATTAACATAGATTATTGAACGAGTATAAATCGTATAATTTTGAGAATTTTCTCAATTTTTTCAATTTTTAGACAAATTTTGCAATTTTACAAAAATAAACTTTTCAATATACCTACGAAAATTTTTTCCAGGATTTCAATGGGGAATTTTTTTTAAATGAAGAAAAATGTGAGATGATTAAACAAATTCATGACAACTTCAATCGATTTTCTGCAATTCTTTCGAGAAAAAATTAATTCTTATCAAAAAATTCCATGAAGATTTTTTTCGAGAAAATCTATCTCAAAATAATTTTTTAAACAAAATTTTTTTTAAAGAATTTTTCTGAGGGAAGATTTTCAAGATATTTTAGAATTTTTTTCATGATTTCAAAAGAAAATTTTCAAGAAAAATTTTCAAGAAAAATTTTCAAGAAAAATTTGTGATTTTAAGCAAAATTCGCTAGAATTTCTTTTTTTCAAATTCAAGAAATTTTCAACATCAGATGTTTTGAGATTTTTTCTGGAAAATTTGGAAAATTCTTTCATAAAATTTTTTTATATTAATTACAAAAAATTTTATAAATAATTTTTTATGAAATTTCAAAATAATTTTTTAAATAAAATATTTGGAAAAAAAATTAAGAAAGCTTTTTAAGATGGAAATTTTACAGAGAAATCTGTATTAAAAATATTGAGATTGAAAAAAAATCTGAGAAATTTTAAACAGATTTTCTTCGATTTTTTCCAAGAACTTTTCCAATGAGAAAATTTTAGTTCTCGTTAAAAAATCTTAAGAGAATTTTTCAGAGAGGGTTCTTCTCAAAATAATTTTTTCAACCTGAATTTTTTTTTTTTGAGGCTTTTGTTGATTATTTTTTTTAATGAGCGTTGCTTTAAAAAATGAAGCATTCGAGTAACATGACGTAAAAATGATAATTTAATTAGATCATCTCACGTAAGGAGTTAATTTGACCATACTAAACTTGGTTTGCTACGCATCCCACGTTCCATAAAAAAATACGTAAAAAATCGAGATTGTGTTTCTTCGTCTATTTGTGTTATGGATAAATATATCGAATTATTTTCACTTCCATATTTACTTTCGTGTCTTAATTTATAAAATTATCATATTTCGCTTGAAAGTATAAATTTATTTAATCGTTGAAGTTAGATATTTATTTATGGAAACCCTTCAAGTTCGCCAATGAAGAAGTTATATCCAATATTTCTAATTCTATGGTGCGACTTATCTTGGTGCAGAAGAAGAACACCAAGTTTAGACGAAACTCTAAAACACACCAAAGCTGAACGTCTCCTATCGCCGGTATTTTGGCAATGGCGGCCTTGCTTCATTTATAACAATTGTTCGAAACCCCTTCATGTGCACGTAGCCGTGCATACGACCTTCCGAATGCCACGTCGAGTCATCCTCAACCAAGATTCGAATTTCGATTTCAAAGCTGCACCTTTTAATTTCAGCGAATGCTTGAGAGTGATCGCGAGAAACATCACGATACCTCGCACTTTCGACGAATGGAGTTTCGCTCTGAAGGGTGAAGGCGACGTCAATCTAACCAATGCTTTTCCTTTCCGGTGTAGTTGGCCGTCTCTTACGCCCGATCCTGGAAATATGATTATTGTTATAAATTTCGTCGAGAGGAGAATTAAAATGAGTTTCGAAAAACATCCGTTGGTTTGCAATACAACTTTGCACGAGCTGGTCGGCGAGTATTTGCCCGAACCTGAGACTAAGAAGACACCCAAACCTACTAGACCTGCTACTAGGCCTATTGAAGAATATGATGAATCTGATGATTCCGATTCCGATGCCGATTATAGTTTATTTTAGTTTGTCAAAATGGTCAAAATTTATCATTAGTAAAAATAGTTGGATATTTTCGATTGAAAATTTTTCTATTGTATTACGATCCCAAATAAATATTTTTTTCACTATTTAATTTCATATTTATGTGAACTTCTTGGAGTTGAAATGAAAAAAATGCTACTTTTAATGAAGTTTTGAACTTATTAATCAATTTTGTCAATTTTAAAAAAATATTATTTCATTCATGTAGTTTTTCAATTCAATTGCTTTGAAAATGACTCACAAACTCATGGTAGAAATATACAAAGAATTTATATTACCTAGCTAGTATTTGATGTCATTTGAACGTTGAATAATTCATCTAATGCCTATCTATGTTTTCAATTTGCAGAAAGACAAAGAAGAAGAGTTCTCCAAAGATGTGAAATTAACGTCCAGAGAACGTCATTTTATTGAATTTGCATCGGTCGAATTCGATGGTCAAATCTACATGACTCCTCAAGATTTCTTGGAATCGTTCGT
The DNA here is from genome assembly GCA_959613365.1 of Balanococcus diminutus. Lineage (NCBI taxonomy): Eukaryota > Metazoa > Arthropoda > Insecta > Hemiptera > Pseudococcidae > Balanococcus > Balanococcus diminutus. Next base: position 23,546,823 of record OY390715.1, read on the forward strand.
CGAGGAAGAACCAAGACGTAAGTACCTAATTACTCATCAGTGTTTAACATACTACGAAAACTGAATGGTAATTTGGATCGTGTTATGATTTCGTATGTATGTGATGTAGCGCGACTGAAACGACGAGCGATTACCGATAAAGAATTGGAGGAGATCAAAAACGCTACGCCGATATTGAGAAGAGGTTCTAGCCAGCTGTTCAGGTCACTTAGGGATAGAGGTAGATCGGAATGCATCAACTGTAGATATTTAATTGATGAAAATTTGCCCAGAAAATTAATTTTTATTGGGTTTTCTGTTTAGGAATCATCTCGTATACGGAATACTTATTTTTGCTCTCTATTCTTACAAGTGAGTACTCTCTCTCTTATCTGCAAGAGCATACGAATGTAGCCTATTGTACGTAATTGCACTTGAAGACCAATTTCCATTAGAATTTGCTTCATAACTTTCCCCTTAAATATCTGGGCTGATAAACCCATTCACATCGCATTTTTTTTATGAGGTGGCAATTCTTGAAACTTTTTTTTTATGTAAGTATAAAAAATTCTACCAAAAAACGAAAAATTTTATTTTAGAAACAGAATTGAAAAAAAAATCCAAAAAATTGGAAGAATAGGTACTTATTCTAAAAAAATTGAGAAATATTCTTCAATCAATCTAAAAAGTTGAAAAAGTTCTTATTTCAAAAAAAAGAGAAATTTTTTAATTAATAAAAAAATACAATACTGGGTATTTCTAGCTTTTATTCCTGAAAAATTAGAAAAAAAATCAAAAATAATTGAAAGACCTTTTTATTCAAAAAATTAGGAGATTTTTTATTGAAAAGATTTTCCAAAAAAAAGAAAATGAGAAATCGTTTTATATTCCCAAAAAAAAAAAAAAAAAAAAAAAAAAAAAAAATAGAAGACACATACCTACCTATTATACGTGTACCTATTTTCGCTACGGAAAAATTGAGACTCTCCTTCGCCACTTAGAATAATTCTTTTTTAATAAAAAATATTTTTACTCCCCTAAAAATGAGAAATTCTATCCTACAAGAAATTTTAAAAAATATCCAAAAAATTGGAAGATTTTTTACCTATACCCACTAAAAAATAAAAATCGAAACATTTTTCAGAAAAAGAATTTAAAAATAAGTATGTCTTTTTACTCCAGAAAAAAAATAATAGATAGGTAAGGTAGTTGCACCAGTGGTGGACCCTTATAGTGGAAGTGTCTTATAAAAAACATTTTGGTTTAAAAACTAATAACGTTGGCGAAATGGTGAATATACCAAACGATTCCTTGTGTATTCTACAACAAAATGCGCTATAATTTTTTAATTTTACTTCATTTCTTTGAAAATTACGACCATTTTAAGTGAAAAAATAGAAAAGTCCAGTGGTTGGTCAAGATAATCTAGTAGTTGACCACCCCCAGTAGTTGGTCACGCGCTAGTAGTTGATCACCCAGTAGTTGGTCAATCAGATTATGACAACGGCTCTCAACCATTTAATTTTAAAAAAAATCAATAAGTATTCGGTAAAATTGTCACTCATTAGCCATGAGAAAGAGAAACTATCATTTTTCGTAAATATTTACCAATTTTTTGCATGATCAACCACTAGAACTTTACAAAAATTTCGTAAGTCTAGTACTTGATCAAAATGACCAACTACTGGCTAAACACCATTTTTACCTTCCAGTAGATAGTCACCGCCATATTTGATAGAATTTTGGCAATATTTTTTATTTTAATGAAGAAATGGAATCTCCAAACTCTTCTGATTCAGGTCCAAATGGTTATATTTCAAGTTTTATTAATCTTAATAGTGTAAAATTCATATTTCGATAACACTTCGGCTTAACAAAAATCTTTAGAATTGGCATCATTTTGAAAATTGTTCTAACAAAAAAATTTCAGACGATCATTATTAATTACTTGAACAGAATTGATTAAAAACTTTTATGTGGTTCTATGCAGAAATGTTCCAGGTTTGCTCTAAAAAAAATTTCTGAAGCTATTTTAAAAATACGCTCAATTATAAACATTTTTCTTCTCAAGTGACCCACCACTGGGTCGTGGCCAACGACTGGTGCAACTACCTTAATCAGTTTTAATCCCAAAAAATTGATATACCTACATACTCGTATTTTTCATTCAAAAAAAAAATCGGTTTAATCGAAAATTGCATTCACACGTGATTCCTGCCTTAGCGAAGCGAGAGCCAAAATTTTCAAATAAATTATCAAATTGAATAAAAAAAAATCATAGTTACCTATTACTTTAAAAAAAAATTTAAAAATAAAAAAAAAATAGCACAACGATTCTCCGTAGAAATAAATCTCATAATTTTTCGAAGTAAACAATATTTTAAAAAAAAATTTTGGTGAACAATTTTTATAAGAGTTGGTAAATGAATTTCTCAATTTTATGGAACAAAAAAATTTCTCAATTCTTTTGAAATTCGAAGAAAAAAATTCTTTCGGAGAAAAAATATAATTTTCTGTATCTAGAGGAAACACAAAATCTTGCAATTTTTTGAAATAAAATAAAATTTTCAGTAGAGAAATTTGTTGGAAAAAAAATCTCCCAATTGGAGAGAGTTGGATATTTGACAATCTTTTGGAATAAAAAATTCCCATTTCGAAACATCATTTTTAAATTTAAAAAAAAATTTAGTAGAGCAATATTCGTTTGGAGAAAAAAATATCAGTTTTTCAAGGAAAAAAAAAATTCTCATGTTTTTAGAAGTCACTGTGAAAAATTACAGAACATTTTGAAAAAGGGCTTAGTTGAATTTTTGAAGCTGTGTTGGTCTTCAAAATTTCAATATTAAGTAAATTTTTAAAAATTGAACAATTTGATAAAAATTTAAAATTTTGCCAATTTTCAAGATGTAAAAAATTTAAAAATTTGATGAAAATTGCAATCCGGGTAATTTTTCAATTTTGAACGAACATTTCAAGTTTTTGTAAATTTTTTCAATTTTCGAAATTCGGTTTTTACCTATTTTCAAGGTTTGGTAATTTTTAAATTTTAATAAAATTTTCAATGTTTCATCAATTATTTTTTTAATTTTGCTAATATTTTTTCAAACCTTTTATAAGTTTAATTTTTATAGTTTTGAAATTTTTTAAATATTTAGTGACAATTTAAAATTTCAGAAATGAAATTCCCAACTTTTGAAAAAAAATTGAAATTTGTAATTTCTTTTAAAATTTGGCAATTTTTTGAATTCAATAAATTTTCAAAATTTGATAAATTGTTTTAATGTAGGTAACTAGGTATACCTAGTAAATCTATAGATAATTTTCAAAATTTGGATGTTTGAAAATTTTAATAATTTTATTATGTCTTTGGAATTTGGGAAATTTTTCATTTTAAAAAGATCTCCATGAAAGCGCTGCAAAAGTCCTGATTTTCGTTTTAGAGATATATTTTTTTTGGACACCTGAAACTTGACTTCGGTTGCATCAATTTATGTACCTATCTAATTTAATCCCTCGAATTTTATTTTCCACAGAACCAGAAACTGGATTTTTGATCGCATTCAACATGTTCGACACAGACGGAAATCAACGCGTCGATAAAGAAGAATTTCTTGTGGTGAGTTATATTCCCATTGAAAATCCTAAATCGGATCAATTTTTTACACACACGCTGCGCAGTAGCCACCATCTCGCCGACTATGATTTTTATTTGCCACATCTTCATTCTTTTTTCTCTAAGATTTTCCGAAATGAAAATCACAACTGGAGTAGTGTTTTGAAATTTTGATTATTTTTGCATGGTTTGCACGTACGTTCATTTTTGTTATATTTATAAGTACCTACTTGTCAATTTCGTGCGTAGAAAAATGGATCATCATTCGCAGGGATTTAATATCATAATGCTAATTGTCATCTAATGTGATTACTGAGATGCAGGGTTAATGAATGAATTATGGTGGAATTTATCTACATGTTACCGTAATACATTTATCTACCAACTTTTTGCATGCCAAAAAATGTACTAAGAGGTTTTTAGTTTCTTTTTTTATCATTTTTTTATTTTATTTATTCGTCGACTACGTTATAGATTTTGCACTTGTTAAGCGGTGATATCAGAGCTCGAGCTGCGGTCAATGATGACATGAAAAAAGCAGTGAGTGTTTGTGTTGTATTATTTTTGAACGAATTAATTCGGTGACGGTGAACTTTAATCTCAAGTGCTCACGTCTTCCCATCAATCAATAATTAACCAGCCAATGGTCGTTTTGATTGAAAATCTGGTGAAGGTTCTTTATAAAGTTAACAATTAGATGATGAATTTTATCTATTCAGGTAAGTTGAAGCAACATAACCGATGCTATGTCAGCATGAAATGAATAATTGGATATTGGCCTATTGGGTTTAATAATTCGGGTATCTTTATGAGCGAACTTGGAATTAATATCCAGTGCTCGAATTGAGCAGAAACGAGGCTCGTGAAAAATGTAAATACCTACCTATGTTTTATTTGATCTAAATTAGTGAAATTATTCTCAAATTTTATGGGGGGGAAATATTTTCAAGTATTTTTTTGAGGAAAAGTCTTTTTTTATGTAAAAAGAAAGTTCTCGATTTTTTTAGAGTAAAATTTTAATTATTATTCCCAAATATTTTGAAGAGAAAAATCTTTCTATTTTTGAAGAAAAAAAATATAATTTTTTGGAGAAGAAAATTTCGCAGTTTTTCTGAAATAATAATACCTATTTTAAAAATTTTTGGATAAAAACATTTTTCAATTTTTTTGGAGAAAAAAATGAAAATTATGAAAAAAAAATTTCTCTTGGACAAAAGAAGAGAAAATCTTATCTTTTTTGAACGAAAAATCTATATTTTTGTCTAGTAGGAAAAAATAATAAAATTGTGAATTTTTTTGAGATTGAGAAAATAGATAATCTTGATTAGGAAGGTATTGTCAAACATTTTGTAGTAAAAAAATCTGTTTTTCTGTTTGAAATGAAATCTCTCATGTTTGGGAAAAATGTTTTTTATTAATCTCAATTTCTCAAAAAAGACCTAAATTTTTTTGGGGAAAAGTTGTGAAAAAAATCTATTTTTTGAAAGAAAATCTTCTTTGTTTAGGATAAAATCTTTCATTTTTAGAGAAAAAATTCTGTTTTTTTTTTTTTTTTTTTGAGAAAAAAAATCTTACGAAAATATAGATAGGTAAATCTCAATCTTCTATGGAAAAAATATTTTTCGAATTTTTACATCCTCATAGAAAAAGATCATTTTTTTCTTTTTTAAATCTTTCAATTTTCTTGGAATAAAAAATACCTCTATTCTTTAGAGCCATTTTTAAAACTCATTGCCAAAAAAGAGTTTAAATTGGATAAATTGAACTGATTTTCTTTTCTACCCAAGGTCTAAAATATTGAATTAATTTATAAAAATTTGTTTTCATATGTCCAACAAACTATTGATAAATTGGATCATTTTTTTTTAATTTATATATTTTCAAAAGCCTGTATAAAACAGTCAAAAAAAAAATCTAAAATTACCAAAAATGGGGAGGGGGAGTTAACAAAATATTATCTAATAAATTGGAACAATTTTCATTTTAGGGTTTAACATGATTTCGCCAAAGTTTTAAATCAAAATGAGTTCCGTTTCCTAATTTCACTCAATTCGAGCACTGCAAATATCTACTATTAATTCAAAACTGGTTTGCAACCTTGCATGCGTCATTGATTAAATGATTATTAATTAAAATAAGAGCATGTATCGAAAAACTGCATCAAAATAAATGACAAAATTGATAGATCTGCTGAAGGAAACAATCGGCCATTTTGCTTCGATCTGGTTATGTTGCTAGACTCCAAAAATCTCGTACGTAGGTGCATTCATTAAAAAAAAAAAAAAAACACACACAATAAAATGACGAGCACTATATTACATTTATTTTGCACAAGCTATTAAGTACCTATTTTCGTTGAATAAATTAACTTATTTTTTTCATTTAAATTTGTACTCGTCTCAGTTAATGAAGTTCTCATTAAATAGCAGTCCGTCAAAGAAAATTGAACCCCAAGGCAAGAGTTTTTTCTCCGTAAGTGAATTTTTAAATACGTGATGTTAATTGTGTGGCTTATGAATGTGTTAGACTACTGGTTTGAATGGGTTTTCTATTTTGGAAAACGCGTATAATACATAATTTCACGATACTAAAATAACAATATTGAAAATATGTACATACTTTAATAGTTGGTAGATTTGATATTATCATTTCTTTATGAATATCTATGATTTGATTTAACAAAATAGTTACCACGCTTCCGATGCTTTTTATCGATTTTTTCGTTTTTTAATTTGAATTTGCTCCGATTGTATTTAACAAATTAGCGATTAATTGACCGCATGAGTTATGCTGTCGCTTATAGAATGCAGCGGTAGGTACGTATCGAAAGGTAAAAATTTCAGTTTGTTAATTGACTGAAGATAGATAGTAGTTTGATAAAATTGTTAATGTTTTCTCGTCAAATTCTAGATGGAAAAAATCTTCAGTTTGGCTTGGGCTGATAAACATGGCTCGGATGCGAAAATGAGTAATAATGCTCCCAGTGAAAGTGCAGCTTTGGACGGTGGCCAAAGTTTACAACGAAAGAATTTAGTCGATACGACATTGCTGATTCATTTCTTCGGCAAAAAAGGAAATGTTACGTTGCAGTACGAAGATTTCAGAAGGTTTGGAAAATTAATTTTTCATTAGTTCTTTTTTATCCTAAAATGTTTTTTAAAAATTTTCAGCAAAAATTATGAGCCCTTAAAATAAAAATTGAAAGATTATCTTTTTAAAAATGTATTTAAAAATGTTTACTTATTCCAAAAAAATTCTCACTTACATACCTACTCCAAAAAATTAGGAATTTTTTGTTTCGAAAGAAATGAGAGATTTTGTCTTCGACCCCTCCCCCCATTCAGATTAAATTTTATTGGAAATATTTTTACTAGATTTTTTTTTAAATTTACAAATAATCACAATTTTTTAGTTTTTTAATTCGAAATTTAAAAAAAAATTAAATAATTTTTGAGAAAACGTTTTAAAACCTAAAAATTCAGAAAAAGTTTTAAAAAAAACAAACAAAAAATTTTTTTTTAAACAGAATCATTCGTTTCAAAAAATTATTTTTTTTTTTAAATTTTTTTTTTCGTAGGTACCTATTCTTAAAAAATTCAGATACTATATAAGTAGGTACCTTTTAATTTTTTTCCTTTCCAAAAAATAATCAAGAAATTTTCCTCAACGAACAATCGATTTTTTGCAACGAAAAATTGACTTCAAACAAATTGCTCTAGGTACTTATTTTTTTTTAAATTTAAAAAATAAGTTTCGAAATGAGAATTTTTTATTCCAAAAAAATGATTGGGAGATTTTTTCTTACAAATTTTTCTACTGAAAATTTTTTAGGTACCTATTCCAAAAAATTAAGCCACTTTTTCCCCAAATTTTAAAACAATTTAGAAATTTTTTTATTCCAAAAAAATGAGAAAGTCTTATAAAAACTTGAAAAATGCATTTTACTCTCATGAAAATTTTTTCAGCAAAAATTTAAAGTTTTTGTCCTCCAGAATAGGTTGATTTTTTTTAAATGAGATTTTTTTCGAATCCGAAAACAATTGAAAATTTGTGTACTCCAAAAAACTGAGAAATTCATTTCCTTACTCAGTAAAAATTGAAACATTTTTCTTCATCAAAAAATAATTGTAGAATTTAAAAAAAATATGGTTTCTAATATAAAAAAAGTCATTTAAAAAAAATTGAGAGATATTTTTTCAAACAAATTGTTCTACCTACCCGGGGCCCCCTCTCCCCAAAAAATGAAAACTGCAAAATCATACCTACAGAAAAAAATTAGAATTATTTTTCGAATTCCAAATAATTTTAAAAATTTAATTCCAAAAAAATCCAAAAAAATTTTGTCTCCAGAGAAATTTTTTATCCCAAAAAACAAATAAGTATTCTAAAAAATTGAGAAATTCTTTTGCTTCCATAAAAATTGAAAAATTTTTCTTCAGTAAGAATTTTTTTTATTTACCTACTACGTATAACTGAGATTTTTTCCAAAATAAATGTTCCACTGTTTTTTTTTTGTTTTTTTTTTCAATTTTAAAAATTGAAATGGATATTTTTTCCCAAACAAATTTTTCTACCTACTAAAAAATGTGTTTTTTTTACTAAAAAAATTAAAAGATTTTTGCTTTCCAGAAAAGATGGAATTTTTTCTCAAAAAATGAGAAATTCTTTATACCTAAGTGAAACATTTCTATTCCGAAATAATTGAATAAGTTTTTATACCTAAAAGACAATAATTTTTTTATTCCCAAAAATAGAAATATTTTCATTCCAAAAAATGAAAACAAAATCGAGATATTTTTATTTTCAAAAGATAGGAATTTTTTTTTCATTTTTTCAAAAAAATGAAAAGTTTTTATCCTTGCATAAAAATTGAAATATTTTTCTTGCCAAAAATTCGAATTTTTTCGTTAAAATATTGAATGTTTTTTTTACCTATTCTGAATTTTTTTGGACGTCGCTCGAGTACCCGAACTAAAGCTAAGTTTCCGGCGACGATTAAATTACTGTTGAAACATTCGTTACAAAATATGTTATCATTTTTTAGATTTATGGAGAATCTTCAAACCGAAGTATTGGAAATGGAATTCCAGGAATTCGCCAAAGGTGCCAATACCATCAATGAAATTGATTTCGCCAGAATACTCCTTCGATACACCCACCTTGAACCGAAATTGTTAGTTGGTCGTTACTTATACCATACGTATTTTCAAGATTAGATAATATTTTATAATTTGAATTAATCGCTTTTCAGGTGCAACATGTATTTAGATAGGCTATTAAATAGGCTAAAGGAAGAAGAAGGTATTCCACCAGGAATTACGTTCCCAGAATTCAAAGTATTTTGCCAATTCTTAAATAATCTGGAAGATTTCACCATTGCTATGCGTATGTACACTTTAGCAGATCATCCAATATCAAAAGGTAGGTAAACGATTAAGATTAAAAAATCACCACGAGAAGTTATATCAATTTTTTCACTTATAAAAAAATGTATTATTTTGCAGAAGAGTTTCATCGTGCGGTGAAAATCTGCACCGGAACTAGCCTGAGTAAGCATTTGGTTCACACGGTGTTTGCCATATTTGACGAAGATGGCGATGGCCAACTCAGTTATCGAGAATTTATCGCCATTATGAAAGATAGACTCCACAGAGGATTTAAAGTAAGCTTCTGGTTCAATTTTCACCCCCAAATATGTCGATTTTTTAAATTTTTTGTATTTCTTTATTTCAGTCCCATACGAAAGGAGAAGGTTGGGAAGCATTTAAAGCATGTATTAAACAAGAGTTCAAATCGCCAACGGCTACATCCAGATCTGCCCGATAATTTACTCTGTATCATGCTTGAATATCGATCGTTACCTTATATTGTTTTTTGTTACTTAATTTTTTTCTTCGCTTTAATCTGATCTGTTTTTGTTGCTTTTGTACCGTTGTTATGATTTAAAATTACGCAAATAAATACATATTTTAATCGAGTGATTTTATTACATTGTTATTTTTTCCCTAGAATTAGACTAATACTTTTACCATGAAATTGGAAATATTTTACAATTCTAAAATGATGAATTATCAAATAGTTACGTACTTTTATTTACAATTTTTTTACAATATTTTCAATTGAAAGTTTTACATACTGTGATGATGATATACTTAGAAATAATCACAACATTCATCAATAGGTAGTTTTAGTAACTTTCTAATATCACATTCAACTTTCACTGAGAGTACTTATTTTTTACGTAAGAGATGTAGCAATTCCACTGGAAATAAAAATTTGTCTTTTACAGAAAGTTATGCGATAAAATAATGAAGTAGAGAGGTAAATGCAACGGGCAAAGAGTCGAACTCTTCGTTGAAATAACACAACCATAATTATTTTTCGTCAGGAGTGAACACAAACGTTGTTCGTCGAGTTTCAAATAACAAAATGTTCAACAAGCCGGCATGAATACTCTGCCACATAAATTGGGGCGTTGAAAAAATTTGAAAAGGACAAATTTATAGTCTAAGAAACAGTTGATAGATACCTGAAGTTTTCTTTCGGTTGAGAAAATTTGTTACGAACGATGAAATTGGCAACAATCTCCGCCACTTGGCCGGGTTCATCCTCGTGAACGGCGTGACCGACTTTGGTAAGAACATGCATGGCAAATTTACCTATAATCGAAGTATGATTAGAAAAAAGTGAAAAATTGCGAGTACGGTTTTGAAAATCATTACCTTGCATTTGTCCGACCGTTAAATCTTTATCTAGGCGGTCGATATTGGCCAGCAAAAGTAGTTTTTGAGCTCTAGAAGATAAGAATATATTTGAAAGACCCTGGAACCAGCCTCGCCAATATTTTTCCGTTTTACAAAGGTCGATTCTCCAAGTATATTTTCCACCAGGTGCTTCCTCCTGTTTTAACATTTTTCTCTATTTATTTTTTAAAATAATGAAGTCGTCGGTAAAAAGAATACTAACTGGAATTTTAAACTCGGGCTCATCTTCTTGGATTGTTTCCGGTACGATTGCCGGTCGTCTTACGTCTGGTTCGTCGATTGATTCTGATGGAGATACCGGAGACGGTGGATCTTCACAAGCCGCCAAGAGACCAGTTTCAGTACTGCAAATAATTTTATTAATGAACCAAGTCGAAGTAGTAAGTTTTAATCAACGATAATTACTTTTTTATTTGACCGGGCACCGATACTTGGGCTGATTCTACGTTCTTAACTTGGCCATTGAATAAACTAAAATGATAAAAGGTGTTGTGAAGATCGTATTTTGACAATATAAAATACATCAGGTAGAATGGTTTAGTTACCTCCATGAAATGGCGTCTTGGATCGATTTAAACGTGGTAGGCCTACTTCTTAAAAATGATTGCATGCTAGCTAATGCGTCTACAGCTGTCCCTTCCACGACGTCAATTACAATTAATCCTATTACCGAATCGATTAAATTGTTGTACGTTGTATGAATGGCTATCGCACCTCCCATACTATGACCCATTAAAATTATTGGCGGTGGTGTTTCTGGGTATATGGCTGAGATTACGTCACCGACATCTCTGCGAATGTAACATAACATAAAAATGGGGAAAATTGGGAAAATAATCAATTCAAATTTTACATACTTGGCTAAAGTAACTTCTGACAAGTCGTCATCATCAGTCGTTAACGTAGCTCCATGTCCTCTCAAATCTATAGCCAATATTTGGCATTCGACCATCGAATAAATCTCTTTCTAAACACAGCATAGATACAGTTGTGGATTAATTTTCCAGCGTTCATTATTTATATACTACTCGGTTGATACTAACAGCAAATAAAGACCAAGTTAATCCGCTATATCCGCCGCCGTGGAGTAATAGCAAGAGTGGTCCCGAGTCTCCGAGAGAGTAAACATTGAAGCTGTTTTCTTCCACATCGACTTTTCGGCAATCTGTGAAATACTTGTCCCACGAAATTGGTACGAAGTCTTCTCTTTGTCTCATTTTACCTCTGAAAAGTTGTCAACGTAGAATATTTCTTATGCTAGGGAAATTTTAAGTGTGCTGAAAATGCAAAAAATACGAACCTTGGCCCTTGTGTTCTTCTGGGGATCGGAGGTAGTGATTTTGAAGGGTGAACTTTTGAGGCTAAAACTTCTTTCCGTAAAGAAGACATTTTGAGGTTTTTGAAAGAAGGAAGTAATTTTAATACTTGGACGCGAAAACAACTAATTGGAAGAGGAATGAAGTTTAAATTCGTGAATACTTGAATTTTCTCTCCAAAAATCGATTTTTATCAAACTTTCAAAAACCGAAACAGAGAAACACAAACATTGATTTGAAACGAAAAAATTCTCAGGAATAATGCACTGTCGAGAATTTAGGTATTGATATTGGGTAACACTTATTTTTCTCGAGTTTTCAATTTTTTTTAATGATTTTTTTTTTTTTTTTTTTTAATTTCTCAAATAATTTTTGTTCTCTAATTTTCAAAAATTGAACCTTTTAAGACAACAATAAAAATATATCAACGTCAACTGAACAAACTGAAACCAAATACTTTAAATTAATAAATAATAATACTGGAAACTCAATGCTTTTGATTTGACTCCCAAGAAGAGCGCTCTCTAAGCGGCTCGGCATGAAACTAATTCCAGGTTTTCGACTAATCGTCGCGTGATTCGCCCTCTGATTGGTCGAAGACATGACGATCGGTCGAAAGTCTGAGAATAGTTTCATGCCGAGCCGCTAAAACTGCTAAAAGAGCGCTTTTGTCGGGGCCACTTTTCCCCATTGAAGTTTCCAGTATTATTAATTTAAAGTATTTGCTGAAACATTAAAAAATGATAAATACAAGTTATTTAAATTTATTTCAAAACTGTCTTATTAATAGTAATACAAACATTCAAACTGGTTCAAGTAATTCATTAAAAAAAATTAAAATAAACAGTCTTGTGTTGTAGTAAAGTTGTAAATCATAAATAATTATTGATAGATAATTCATCAAAATTAGTATAGAATAAAAAATAAAAATAGTAAATACTACAATATTTAAAACGGCTGCCGCAAAAATTGACAATTTTCACATTTTGCTCCAAGAACAATGGATGAGCCTTGAATCTTCGGCCTTAGATGAGCTATTTCCCAATTTTTAAATTTAATTTTCGTTTCACATTATTTTTTAAAAATTTTCATCAAAATCAAATCAATAATCGACTTCTTATGTTATAAATCAACTTTACAAAAAAAAAAAATCACAAGAATAGGAATCGACTTATCGACTTATGCTTGAAAAAAATATATACAAGTTTACGGTAACTAAAAGCATGCTATCTTTCGATGGTTATACCCATACCAACATTGTGTGCACCAGGATGGGAATTTCTGCCGTTAATCAACGTCGATAACGTAATCGTAACACCTGTGAATAATAGATAAATTATACGAATCAAAATTGACGAAATCGTAAAAACTATAAAAAAAAGAAGAAATATTATTTCAGTTATACGAACCATCTGTAAGTCTCTGAGAATAACAAAGACCAATTTCATTGGAATGATTGACTTTAGCTCGAATACTCGTATCACAATTCAAAGCGTATTTACATCCGATTCCAATTTTAGTTTTATTGTTTACCATTGACCATCCTAATTCAACTCCTGTTTCGAAGGAATCATTTATTTTTTGAGAAATAGAACTCGTGAATACTTTTCCATCGCTCCTAAAATAATGAAAGTTATAAATTAATAAGCCAAATCGAAAAAATTAGGCTCTGAACTGCTTACGATACTCACACGTTGGTATGGAACATGAAATCGTCAGCGGTGTATCCTACAGCAATATTATGATTTTTTAGTTTCGAATTTTTCAAATCGTACTTGAACTGAGAACCAATAAACCAACCTGGAAAAAATATTTTAATGAAACAAACGATAAAATGGGGTGTTTTGAAATGACGTATAGAAAGTTAGAAACACACCGTAACGTTGAATAACTCCAGCTAATGTAATACGAGGTGCAGTTTTTTCAAAATCAACATTGGCGGACAATGACATGACAGGCTGACGATACTCAGCTTTGACTCTCAGTGATTTACGGCTGAAAGATGCCGAAAGAATTAAATGGGAAAATATTTTAGAAAATTAGATTCTTCCACGTACTTGGTAGGGATTAATGTACTTTCGGCCGTAAACTTAGCACCTTTTAAATAGTTTTTAGGGGTTGATTGTAGCTCCACCATCCAAACACCATCTGTGTTATATTTCTCCGAAAAACATAACCCTGCAAAAGTCAAATAAAATAGTTTTTTTTTTTTTTTTTTTATTCCAATGGCGAATGTTTACTCAACTCACCATAATCCTTGAATGTGTATTTGGTCCCAAAGATTCCGAGGAGTTTATCGGTGCCTGGAGAGTACACGCCACCGCCAGAGAATTCGTAAACAGGTGAATATTTTTTTCTTAGCTCAACTTTGAGTTTATCAAAATTATACTCTTCGTCGAATATCTTTCTGGAACGATGATTCAAGTCTTCAAATAATCGGACCGGTTTCTCTTTACGTCTCGACTTCGAGTTCGACGTCTCCGACCGGGATGACATGCTGTTGTTGTTCCTGGAGTAAAGTAAATCTAGCAACATTCTACGATACTTGTGAATTAAAGTTGAAATTATAGTTGGAATTAACATCATTGTGAAAGTTATTGTTCGAATAGTATTTTATTTCTCACTTTGTTATACCTTATCTATCAGGTTCGACTGGTGATCCGGTGACTGCTTGAAGAAGTATAATTCTTTGCATGTACGTAGAATTTTACTGACGTACAGATTTTAGTGATCTTCGTAGGAGCTACATCATACAATTTACATGTGCTTTGAACTTTTTCAATTGATTTTAAAACTTTGATTATCGAACAAAAACCATCGACAAAAACACACAAACCACAACACCTGATTTTGAAAGTTTAAGAACCTGTTAATTCTCTATAATTCCGATAGAAGGCAGTGCGCCATGTTTTGTTTTGCACTGATAAAAATTTGAAACGCGTTGTCGGTAGGGTATTATAACTAACGTAATGGGTAAACTTACTCGCCGCCATCTTTGCTATTTCCACCCGTATCCCTCACTTACCTTATCAGTCGAATCAAACTGTGAGTTTGTGTGTGTTCGTAAAAACATACCACACATAAACAAAATAACAAAGATGGCCGCGATCAATTATACCCATTACGTTAGTTATAGTACCCTATTGTCGGTGTGATAAGAAATTTCAGTTTTTTGCGCAATTTTGTATAATTTTGATCTGATAGACACACTTTTCATAAATTATTCATTGTAATTGTTTGGTTACTCGAAAACCTCCATAATTAGTTTCAATTCAAGTAAGTTTCTTACTAAAATTTCTCTCAAATAGTCTATAGAAAATAATCTTCACTTTCTACTAACTTCACATCTCGTTGCTAATTTCAGGTAAAATTCAATGTAAATCGAAGCTGTTGGGTCTACGTAACATGCACTGTAACGATGTCGTCAAATCAATGAATTCAATCAAATTCATAGTGATAAATAGCGTTGTGTTGATAAACATCTCATTTTTAATATACCTGATACGTTGGTTACCGACTACGTGACAACCACATCGTATTCCGCACTAAATTCACAATGGCTGTGACTCAAAGCGATAGGAAAATCTGTCCTTTCATGAGGAATATCAATAACATCCGGAATATATGCATAATGGCTCATGTCGATCATGGAAAGACCACGCTGGCAGACTCGTTAATCGCCAGTAATGGTATAATTTCTCCTCGTTTGGCTGGAAAACTACGATACATGGATAGTCGTAAAGACGAACAAGAACGTGGCATTACGATGAAAAGTAGTTCGATATCTTTACTCCATAAAACACAAGACGATGAATTTTTAATCAACATAATCGATTCTCCTGGCCACGTAGATTTCTCATTTGAAGTTTCTACAGCAGTGAGGCTATGCGACGGAGCTCTAATTTTGGTCGATGTAATCGAAGGCGTTTGTCCTCAGACACGTGTATCTTTGAAACACGCTTGGGCTGAAAAGATCAAACCTCTGTTGGTGCTTAATAAAATAGATCGTCTTATAACTGAAACTAAAATGGCTCCTATGGATGCCTACGTTCAATTGATGCAAATACTTGAACAAGTGAATTCGATCATGGGTGATCTTTTCAGAAGCGATGTTTTGGAGAAGAGTGATGAAACTAAGAATGAAAACGTTGCTAAAAATGATATCACTGTTTCTGATTGGAGTTCCGGCTTAGACGACGCTGACGATTCCAACGTGTATTTCTCGCCGGAAGATGGCAATGTGATTTTTGCTTCCGCTATAGACGGATGGGGTTTCACGATGAATCATTTTGCTGAAATTCTCTCCAAGAAGTTAGGTTTCAGTATAGCTGTGTTGCGTAAAACCTTATGGGGTAATTATTACCTGAATTCTAAGACAAAACGTGTCATGAAAGGAGCTCAAGAACAAGCTAAGAAGCCTCTATTCGTGCAACTCATATTGGAAAATATTTGGCTATTTTACGATACCATCGTCACGAAGCGAGATAAAGACAAGACCACTAATATGATCGAAAGTCTGAATATTGATTTGAAACCTCAACTTATACGCTTCAACGATCCTGTAACTTTATTACGTAACATATTTGCTAAATGGTTACCTCTTTCACGAGCCATTTTAGATGCAGTTTGCGCCAAGCTGCCAGCTCCTAATAATTTATCCGAAGAGAAAATCGAAAATCTCATGTTCGGTTCGAAAAATCTATACTACAAAGAAACGTGCGAAGAAACATTAGCCCTGAAGTCGTCTTTTCTGCAGTGCTCTCAAGATGAAAACGCACCTCTGATTGTTTTCATTTCGAAAATGTTTCCAGTCGAGAAAAAGCATCTACCGGAGCACAAAGTGAAACCACTCACTCTGGAGGAAATCAACCAACGACGCGAACAAGCCAAGCAAAGATTGGCTGCCAAGACTCAGAACGACCAATCCAACGAAATCGTCGAACCCGCCGAAGATGAGAAACCAGAGTCGAGCTGCGACGAAGCGTTCGTAGCATTTGCTCGAATTTATAGCGGGCGTATTTTCAGGGGTCAAAAAGTATACGTCTTGGGTCCAAAGCACGATCCTGCTAAAGCTCTGAGAAAAATCAAACAAGGCTACGTAATTAATGCTAATTCTACTTTGAAAGATTTAAAATCCGACGAGCACATAACTCAAGTGAAGATCTCCCAGTTGTATATGTTAATGGGTCGAGAACTCGAGCCCCTGGATGAAGTACCGGCCGGAAATGTATTCGGTATTGGAGGTCTAGACGAACACGTGCTGAAAAGTGCCACATTATCGACGGAAATAGCTTGTCCAGCTTTTAGCGATCTGCACGTTATGGCTACTCCTATCCTCAGAGTAGCCATAGAGCCTGAAAATCCAGCTCAGCTGTCGCAGCTAACTCAAGGTCTCAAGTTACTCAACCAGGCCGACGCCAGTGTCCAAGTTCTTGTTCAAGAAACCGGCGAACATGTTCTGATCACCGCCGGAGAAGTGCATTTACAAAGGTGTATCGAAGATTTACGTGAAAGATATGCTAAAATTCCGGTCATCGTTTCCAAACCAATTATACCCTTTCGAGAAACCGTCGTGCCTCCTCCGACGGTAGACATGGTTAAAGAAGCCATAACGAGGAATACTTCGAAGCAGCATAATCTCCAAGATGAAATCATAACCATAAGTACGTCTAACGGGTTGAGTACCATTAAAATGAAAGCCATACCTTTATCAAATGCTGTAATCCAATTACTAGAAAAGAATACCGAGCTGATAAAATTTTTAACCGCTTCTATCAGTTCGATGAAACGTCAAGAAACCGATATCACTTCTAAATTATCCGAATTAACAGTCGAATCTGATGCTTCCTCCGGTAAACCTTTCAGCAACGAAATCAAAGGTTTATTGGAATTCAAGACTAAACTCACCGAAGCATTTAAATCTGATCCTTTGACAGCTGCCGATGTTACAGTCGATGATATTTGGAGTTTTGGGCCGAAATCCTGCGGTCCCAATATTTTATTCAACGTATCATCAACACCAGATTCGAAATTTTCATTTTGGTCAAATACCCAAAAACCTGGCGACAACTTTTACACCAAATACGAAAGTAGTTTCCTCGGTGGTTTCCAACTAACCACTCTTTCCGGCCCATTATGTGAGGAGCCTATGATGGGAGTAGGTTTCGTCGTCTTCGACTGGAGTATCTCCGATGATGTGACGACCCTAGTGAACACCCCATACGGACCATTTTCAGGCCAACTTATGTCCACAGTGAACGTGGTCTGTCGTAAGTCTTTCCAAATGCAACCTCAGAGACTGATGGCGGCTATGTACACTTGTAATATCTTGGTGAATGCCGAAGTTCTCGGTAAAATGTACGGGTTAATTAACAAAAGACACGGACGAGTATTGCATGGAGATTTAGCTCAAGGATCTGTAGCCACCTTCACCATTACTGCGTATCTGCCGGTAGCTGAGAGTTTTCGGTTTGCTTCGGAAGTTCATAAGCAAACTTCGGGATTGGCCAATCCTCAGTTGGTGTTTAGTCATTGGGAGGTGATTGATTTAGATCCGTTTTGGACTCCGAATACCGAAGAGGAGTACTTGCTTTATGGAGAGAAAGCAGATTCGGAGAATTACGCTAGAAATTATATGAACAAAGTTAGAAGAAGGAAAGGATTACCTACTGATGAGAAAGTGGTCGAACATGCCGAAAAACAGAGGACTTTGTCTAAAAATAAGTGATATATTCCTGTATTTTTTCATTTTTTAAATAATACATACGTTATGCGTTCTTTTGAAAATGTTACCTATTGTTTCTTATTTTGAAAAAAATGTATCTAATTGGGACCGTGAATTAAGTTTTGTTTGCCTTCTTCCGAATATATTTTTGAAATTTTTCAATTATTGATTTCTTTCATATTTTTACTAGAAGGAATTGAGTGATTTTTCTCCCCATTGAAATACTTATTATATAGGAGATTTTCTCTTCAATAATTTTAGCTTCTTTTTCAAAAAAGTTGAAAGGTTTTTTCTTTTATAAAATTCAAAATTTTTTCATAGACCTAACAAAAAATAAATAAATAAATAATCCAAAAAATGGAGGAAAAAAATTAGGCCAAAAAAATTAAGAGATTTTTTTTGAAAACTTTAGAAATGTTTTCTATTGAAAAAAATATATTTATAATAAGAGGTATATTTAAAAAATATCAGATTTTTTCTCCAAATAAATTTTGAAATTTTTCCAAAAAAGTTGAAAGATTTTTTTCAGGTGAGTTTTTCTCATTTCAAAAACTTTATAAAACGTTTTCAAATCCTCAACAAAATAAGTAGGTACAATAATTTATAATTTTTTAGAAATACAAATTTCCTAAATTTTCAATTTTTCAGGAATGAAAAAATTATTTCTATTTCTTTCCTCCGCATTCCTCCCCTAGTTTTCAATAATAATTAATAATAACTTTATAATAGTTCAAGTGATTCCTCTACCTATTAAGTAATATTTGAAGGAAGGAAGTGAGGGAGGGAGGTGTCAAATCGAATTGTATAACCCACATTTTCCAGAACCTCAATTTACAACATTGAGGGTCTAGAAATTACTTTGATATAAACCAAAATCAAATTTCATTTGTAATAAGAATAATATTGAAACATTTTTTTAACAATAACATTGAAAACTTGTACAAAATAAGAAACTTATATAAACAAGTGTTTTGTACTTTATTAACAAAAACCTCGATCGATATAATATTAAAAAATAAGGAAAAATAGTTACAAATTCATTGGCATACAAAGTGAAAAAAAATAAGGCACATTAACTAGCTCTGCACTCTAGCTGCGACGATTCTTCAGAAGAAGAACCACTATTACTAATAAACATAATGTCTAAATCATCCTTCTTCATCCGTTTGTGATTCTTTTCGGCGGCTAAATCGAGATCACGAACAACTTTCTCGTTAACTTCGCCATCCTGTCACAAAAAATAAAAAAATAAAATCATACCTTACAATTATTTTCAAAAATTGGTAAAAAAAATCTGATAAAGTTTTGACATCATTTTTTTGTTAAAAAAAA
This sequence comes from Balanococcus diminutus, assembly GCA_959613365.1. Taxonomy (NCBI): domain Eukaryota; kingdom Metazoa; phylum Arthropoda; class Insecta; order Hemiptera; family Pseudococcidae; genus Balanococcus; species Balanococcus diminutus. Next base: position 23,566,551 of record OY390715.1, read on the forward strand.
AAAAAAATACGTAAACATCAAACAATTTATTTTTTATTCAAAATTCGAAAGACATTTCCTGTCAGTCTGTAATTGGATTTTTGAATCGTCGTAATAATTTGTTAAGCTTTTTTAAAAAAAAATCAAAAAAAAATTTCGAGGGGTAGGCTACGTTTTGGGGGAAACTCGTGCTAAAACCCTCAAGCTCTTCCCTTTGTTGCGCCAATGAATACCATAAAATAACGTACTTCTGGTTTAGGCGTCCAAATTCGAACGACAGGTTCGATACCACTTGTTGCCAATAGGCAATAGTAAGGATGTGGTTGGAGGCAATTCACAATGGAAGAATCGCCTTTCAAGATACGAATATTATTTTCTGTAAAACGATCCCAAAAGAAAATCGATCCGTCATCTGAGCCAGCAACAATGTACCGTCCATCGCTGAAAATGAAAAATAAACGATATAGTATCGAAGGCAAAAAAAATGATCATTTCAGATGTACATACTTTCCGAAAAAATTAGCCTCTTTAATATCGGTAGTAGAATTGCAATGGCCGCAATATCTATGCTCGTAATCGGTTGCTTTTTTTCGCCATACTTTTTCCGGTTTAGAAACCTGTAATCCTAAATTCGTATCCGCCACATAAATCCCACTTAATTGTAACGATACAAGTACTGATCGTTCTGACCTATTATCGTCTAATGTTCGAGAAAAAAAAATCACATAATGGTAATTATTTCCTACCAATGAATGTAGTACATATGCACACACAATTACAAAGCATGCGTTGTTAAGTTGAAGCGTTATAAACACACTGGGACATGCTCGAGTCGCCTTCTGCTGTCATAAAAACTATCACCCCGTCAACCAAAAGTCCAAATTTTTAAGCGTGAGAATTTTAAAATATCATAATACTCACGTCGAGAATTTTTACGATTTTTTTCCACCGTGTGCTTTTTACAAGCAGCTTCTATATCTTTTTCTAGAGCTCGACAAGCGTGACTGTCGGCATGATTCGTGAATTTCGATTTGAACATTTCTAAACACGTTTTAGCGTCTTCGAATCTCTTCAGTTCGTGAAAACATCTCGCTAATCTGTAATGAAAACGGTTAGATCGAGATCGACCTTAGATTTGTTCTGGATTCGTAGTAAATATACCTGAAGAATGCTTTCATGTAGTCCGGATCCAATTTGAGAGCTGCGCTGCAATCGCGTAATGCAGCGTACATGTCTCCTTTCCTAGAATTAAATGTTAATTAGATTTTATCGGTGAAAAAATATTCGTAAAAAAAAAAGGCAAATATTTACCAAGCTCTTTTCATATAAGCTGCGGCTCTATTACCGAAAAGTACAGCGCTCGATTTATATTTACTAATAGCATCATTATACATTCTAATGGCTTTAAGGTATTCTTCTTTTTTGAAATGTTCATTGGCCTGAGAAAAAAATTACAAACGTTGAGTCATTCTACGCTTATGGCGATAATTAAATATGATTTTCGTACCGCTAATTTAATTTCTTCGATGACATTGGGGAGTATATCGTTGGTTTTATCGTCGTTCAAACAATTATCAGTAACCATGCCGTTGTTCTCATGGATCGAGTCATTCACAGCCTCATATTCTGCAAAATTTTATCAATTTTAATACGAATTAAGTCTACGACATTGGAGAGGACAAGTGATGTCCTACCTTTAATAATAGGAACACTTGGAACAGTAAAATATTTAGCGGTGTGCTTTCTGGTAACATCAAATAAGTAAACTTGTTCGCTTCCGAGATTTGCCAGTAAATCTTTACCATCAGGACTAAATGAGAGATAAGTCACCGTATTGTGTTCGGCTTTTTTACAGCCGTTCTTAATTTGTAAATGTCCTGTTGAAAAATTTACCATAATTTTAAACATGTTTAAAATTCCATTCGTCCAATTAATCGATAATTTACCTGGTACGAAGTACTGAACACAACCGCTAATTACATTATCAGTAATTCGCCAAGCTTCTTTCAGTTCCGATTCGCTACAGCTGTCAGAAGATTCATCTTCGACGATTTTTTGATACCACTGAGCTGATTTCTGTAAAAGTCTCAGAGTTAAATTTCATTCAAAGGCGAGAGTCGTACGAATATAGAAAACGTACCCGATTAGTGGTAACTTTGATCATTCTTCTGTCGTAAAGTCGAATATAAGGATCGTTGGAACCCACAGCTAACATTTCCGTTCGCACTGGGTTCACTGCGATGCATTTAGCTTCAGCCAACGCACCTTGGTGATTTTTCAAGTTGATTATTACATTTTTTGCATCTTCGTCGCAAGTGTGATGTATACGAATATCAGCTTGGCTATAAAATTCGATATTAATAATGCTTCAAATTTAGACATCGACGAATTATGAGATTTAGTACCGTATAATTCCATCTTCGGAAGCACTCCAGAATAAATCAGGCACATCGGGAGCAACGGCGATGCGTTTGATTCGAGAACGAGCGCAGTTGCACACGTAGAAAGTATCTTTAGTGACAGCATCAATACCTGAGATTTTACAATCGGCAGCACCAGTAACTATTTTGGTATCATTGGTATGAGGCATAAACTAAAAGGAAAAAAACCTTATAATATTCGTAATCAATAATTAACAACGTTGATAGAAACCTGGAGATGTACCTTGACTGAGAATATATTTCCGTTATGGAAAGTAGGAAGAGTGGTCAACTTCTTTTTATGAAAAGGATCCCATATTATAACGTGAGTATCATCTGAACCTGAGGCTAATAAACTGCAGGAAAAAACAAACCAATGAGAAGTGAATTATTAAAAAACTAACAGCAGAAAAACATTCACCTTCCAGTATCGTTCCACTGCAAACAATTGACGCATCCGTCGTGACCTTCTAAATCAATTTCCAGTCCCAAACGGTCGATGAACTTATCAGTGACGTGAAGTCGTTTTTGCAATACGTAACAGATGTCATCCTAAAAGAAAACATGCTGATTGAGTATTTTCCTACATTCAAACTACATTTCGGTAACAAATCTGAGACGTAGATACTTACGTTTATTTCCCTGGTAGCAGCCAAGTTCACAACGTTTGGTATTTTCCTGAAGCTACTCATTGTGCAATTTCTTCGACTGAAAGTAAACGTAAAATGAGAATGAATTAATTAATTGACAAATTTTACGCCCAAATGTGATATTAGTTCGAGTTTTAAAACCGGCCACCATTAGTCTATCATACTGTGAGACATATAAAACACAGTGAAATTAATTCAATGGCCAAGTGAGCATATTGGAAGATCACAATTCGTCCGAGTAAATGAACAAAGTTTAACATTATTTAGTTACCTTTCATCAACTAGAATACGAAATTAGTCAACGTAACCATTTTTTTCGTCCATTTAAATAACAGCTGAACAAATTATCATATTGTACTCAAAACAATTCGGATAACTGGTTCTTACTACCCAAAGGTATGGCTCGAATTATACGCACAAGATTACAATAAGTATAAATTCATCATCAATTTAGAAATCTTTGACTAAAATACTTGAGAAAAATTTCTAAAATTACTCCAATTAGCGGAAATAATTTACTGAAACTGAAGTAGTAAAAAAGTTCTTTGATAAACGAAAAGGTAGCAGTTGGGAAAAAATCAATGCAAAAGGGCTGAAATTTCTTTTCTTCATTTACGAAAAAATATGCAAATAAAAATAAAATTATATTTTTTAATATTTCTGTGTGTTAGATTGAGATTGGATATGAACTTGATTCATTTTTTTCGCAAATATTAATGAATAATTTGAAACTTTTCCAATTTTTATTCCACCATTTTTACTTTTGATACTTTTATTGTTAAGATTTTGGTAACATTGAACTATGAAAGGAATTTTTCGACAAATTCCGATTTTGTAAATATTTTTCTTGAAAAAGGTTGCTGAAAAAAGCTTTGGAAAAGGGGTTCTTCTTATTCAATCGTATTTTAAATAATCCATACTGATTTTATAATTTTTTCATATATTTTTTTTGATTATTACCACAAATCGAAAGTCTTTTTCAAAGCATCGTTGATCGTACTTCTCGTTCGGTTGTATTTTTGTTTTGAATGAACTAGCTGATATCACATCACTTTCTGATGTATAATTCTCGTCATACAGTAAAGTTTTACTAAATTTAAATAACTTACTTTGTATGATGGCAGGTAGTTATTATTTCGTCATAGTCGGCCACAACGATAATGCTTTATTCGAAATGGAATTTTCTCCTACATCGAAAGACTTCAAGGTAAGTAATTTCTTTATCAGTGATAATGAAATATTCGCAGCTTTAATCGATACGCCCTCTCAAATTGATAATCTTTTGCAGAAAGAAGATCATCGGCACTTGGATCAGTTTGTAGCTCATGCAGCTTTAGATCTCGTAGACGAGCATATGTGGAAAAACCCCAATATGTATTTGAAAAACGTCGACAAATTCAACCAGTGGTTTGTTTCTGCCTTCGTAAGCGCCAGTCGAATGAGATTCGTTATGGTTCACGATGCTAAAAACGAAGACGGTATCAAGACCTTCTTTACCGAAGTTTATGAGCTATTTATTAAGGTAAGATTGCTATTCGTGAGATGAAAATATTCCAAAAATAGTAATACTGATCGAGTGTTTTTTTTCAGTATTCGATGAATCCATTTTATAGAATAAATACTCCAATTAAGTGTCCATCGTTCGAACGTAAGGTGTTATTTTATGGAAGAAAACACTTGGTGAACTGATTCGAGATAAAGTAAAGTTTGTTGAAAACCTAATTTAAAGTACATACCTATCCAAAGGTTATGTAAATTTGTAAATATGAAATTTTTATTATACTTATTGTTCTTGTTATGTTTTTATTTTGAAAATTAAATACTGAAAAAATCATGTATATTTTTTTTAATGAAACATTCGACAATACCAAACAAAAGCTTTTATTTGTGAGGCACTTAAATACAAAAAAAAACTAACAATATTAATAATAAGTCATTTCACATGATGTAACCGAAAAAAAAAAAAAAAACTTAAAACAAAATTAAAATTTTAAAATAAAATCACACGAACAAATTAAAAAACATGAGTATGCTGAAATAAAATCAAGCTAAAATCATATAATAAAATAAGATAAAACCATAAACCAGGTAGTTCGTCTTAAAATTCATTTTAAAAAAAATAATACTTAAAAACTTATTCTGATTTGTTATACTTAACGCTTTTCAGCATATTTTCGGAAACAAGTTTATACTGTTGATTCATCACATTATAAGTAGTACTCATCAATGTTTCGATATTTTCTTTTTTCAGTCCTGCTGTCGGTATAGGGGGTAAAATTTTCACGTTGATGTTTCCTAAAACAGTAATCAACACAATTGAAATAATTATCGTTCAATAATTTAGATTTTCAGCACAAAACTCACCTCCATCAAAAATATGCTTTTCAGAATTTAAAAAGTAGTATCGCGAAACTATGATCGGCTGCACAGGGCACTTAGAAGAAATGGCTACGAAAAATGCTCCTTTCTTAAAAGGTAATAAATCGTCTCCACCGTGTCTGGTACCCTCAGGGAACATGCATAATTTCGCCTAAAACACGTTCATCTCATTTTATTCACGATTCGTCATTACGATTTGAAAAACGACGTAAGATTTTACACTACGTACTTTTCGATCGTTAATTGTTTTCGCTGTCTTGTTAATGGTATCCTTGGCCTTTTCGCCGTTCAATCTGTCAATAAAAATAGTACCCCATAGCCAGGTTGCTAATCCAAAAGGCCACATGTAGAAAATCTCTTTCTTGGCGATAACCGAACATCGATCCACGTTAGGCCATAAATATGCTAAAACTGCAATCAAAATATTAATTACAATTTACAGTATGATTTTTTTTTTTTTTTTAAATCATAAATTCATTACCTAACATATCCACAACGCTCTGGTGATTCATAAGTAGTACACAAGCTTGGTCTTGAACAATATGTTCCTTTCCTTCGATAGTACATTTGAGACCCATTGCACGTCCGACCATCGTTAACGTCCACGACGGTAACCTTCAATTAATAAAATATAAGCATATTGCGACTTAGTCCACGAAAACAATACATTTCCAATACTTACAATCCATTTCTGTAATCTCTCCATCGGAATAACATAATTGGAATGTACATTGAAGCACATGTAGTCATGGCTATGGCGAAAAATGTATGCCTAACGTAGTATCGAACTACATTATTTGTATAGTAGAAGTATATCAATGTTCCAATACTAGCAACGCCGAAGATTTGGGTGAATGTAGTCATGGTTCAAGTTGCTATTAAAAGTCAGAAAGTAACACGTAACACGGTAATATTTCTAGATGATAAAAATTTGAAAAATTTTATTGGTAACGAAGTCGAATGGTAATTGGTAACTGACAAAATAAATATTGATTCTAGGTAACTACATACGTGATAACAATTGATAAAAATTGTACCTTTTCACGAGCAAATATAGAGTGAAATTTATGCTGTGTAAGTTTACAGAACACGATATTTCTAGCATTACTTCGTAAAATATAGGAAGTGTTTCTTTAGAAGATCATGTGTTTGATTTTTGTCATCATAATTTGCATAACACTCGAAATCATTCAAAAGTAATGATCTTCTAAAGATGAACAATAGAATAGAAAAAACAAATACGTACTTGATATAAAACCGTGTTCTACGATAGAATATAACTAATTTAACAAATTCATCACTTATAAATCAATAAATTATTCATCGTGAAAAGACTACAAAAAATTTACAAATTTTCCATTTTCTTATCATAAATAATTCGTTATCACAAAATTTGTCACCATCAGGGTTTCCTGGGTTGACCATAGATAGGGTAACTTGTACATGGTAAATGGTAAATATAAAGAGGTAGTCCGGAAATACCTGTCACGTGCTTCGTTTTTTAAATTTTTTTATTGATGATGTTGAAAAATTTTGTCTTGTCATTTTTGTCAAGACATGAAGACAAGAATTAAAAATTTTAAATAAAACCTAAGAACGAAGAGTTTCTGATTTCTCATTCGTCATTCGTCGTAATATTATACTTAATCATACTACAAAGTACAAATTTAAAATTATAAATAAAATCAAGACGTAAAAGAAACTGAAAAGAAAGCGAATTTTTTAGTGAAAGGGACATCATCATTCTTTCATCTACTTTCATCAGTGGCAGGGCACACTTCCAAAAATGAGAGGGAAATTTTTTAACACACAAAAAGAACGTTAGACAGTACAATATAAGAAAAATAGGTAAGTTGGAAAAATTAATTTTAGTTTAAATTTATCGTAAAAAAACTACAAAAAAATGCTATAAATCAAACAATCATTTAAATTTGAAATATTTGATAGCTGAACAAATGTAAGAATAACTAAAATGCTCGTTTTCAATTTTGGAACAAGTATAAAGTATTCAATAATACTTTTAAATAGGTAGAACGTATTATTTCTGATAGACATAGCACACAGCACACACAAAATGATGGGGGGAAATTATTATAAATTTACACAGCAGGGCAATTTACCTTGTGCTTTCTTTTCTTTCAACTCTTCACGAAGTTCGTCGTTTTTAGCAGACATTACATTATAAACTTTTTCGATTAACGGTTCGATATCGTCTAAAGTTAATCCTTTTGTAGGGATCGGTTCCAACGCTTCAATAATAACGGTACCTAAAACATAATATTTTCAACTTTTATTAAGTATAATATATTTTCACGAATGGAAGAATGTTCCTGGCGTTTTTATGAATACACAGTAATTAGGCCAATTATGAAGCTGTACAATGTACACACCTCTTCCAAAGTACATTTTTTTCCCATTGATAAAATAATACGGTGAAAGGACAACCGGAATGATTGGAACTTGACAACAAATTGCTACTCTGAAAGCACCTTTTTTGAAAGGTAGCAATTTTTCGGGGTTTTTATTCCTGGTCCCTTCTGGAAACATCCATAACTTGGCCTGAATTGGAAAAGAAAGTTTACTAGAGATGAGTACCTATTTTAAAGGGATATATTTGTTACTTATTTAGAAAAATCTTACCAGACTCAAATACATACTTTCTGTCTGCAAACGTATTCAGCAGCTTCATTGATGGTTTGATAGGTTTTTTCATTCGAAGGAACTCTATCGATAAATACTACTCCAGCAAGCCATGCTAATAGTCCAAATGGCCACACATAAAACACCTTTTTTCGAGCTACGGCTGCACATCTCACCATAATTGGCCAAACTGCGAACATACCTGGAGTAAAAAAAAACAAAAGATAGGTTTGAATTTATCTGTAAAATATTAATCTGTGTGTCATAGGAATATTAGCTCTTTCTTGCTTTGACTTACCTAATACATCAAAGATAGATTGGTGATTGGCTACAATAACCGCTGTGCCAGTTTTTTCTGATAGAACTTCACCATTTCTTACTTCATATTCAACGCCTAAAATTTTCGATAAAGGTCGTATAAGGTAAGCGCCATAGCTGAAAATAAAAAATTAATACCTCAGAAAAATATTGTTAACAGAAAATGATATTTAATAGGTAAGAAAAATAATGTTAATCAAGCTAAATGTATTATTATAACAATTATTCGCTAAAATTATCACTACCGATAACACTTTGATAATGAAGCATCTTACAAAGTAGTCAGATAAGTGATGTCTAAATTGAAATAAGTTCATGAGGTTAGGAATTCATAGAATTATAAAGAAAATCAAAAAAAAAAAAATTGATTCGTAATTTTTGGGAGCAAAAAAAAATTAATGTCAACACTCAGAATTTCAAAAATGAAATGAATACAAAAAATTATCAATATTTTGATTTAAAAAAAATCTTCCAATTTTCTAGTAGTACGTAGTCGAAATTTATTTAAATCTTTGGAATAAGTAATAAAAATTTTCAAATTCCCTTGAGGAAAAATCTCGATTTTTTTGCAAAAAACATTTTATGAATCATCGTGAATTTTTTTTTCAGTTTTTTTGAAGAAGAAAATGCTTCATTTCATTTTTTGAAATTCATATATTTTTTTTTTTTTGAAAAAATACTCATTTTCCTTAAGGTGGTGCTCTACGCTACACAGGGTAGTCTATCCTGCCATCAGGCGCAAATTTTTCAATCTCGTTTTTTTCGTGTTTTATTGCAGATTTTTTTGAAAAAACGAACATTCTCAATTTTTTTCGAGGAAAAAATTCTGTTTGGCAAAAAAAAAATTAAAATTTTTTATTTCTCGGATTTTTGAGAAAAAATCCCATTTTTCTAAAGTGGAAAACATTTTTCAAATTTTTGGAAGAAAATAATACTGCATTTTTTAGAGTGAAAAAGTTCTCAATTTAGGTATATCGAAGTAGTGAATACTTAATTTTTTTTAAATATAAAAATTGCTCAGTTTTCTTTGAAGAAGAAAAAAAATCCACTTTTTTTGTAGAAAAAAAATCACAGAATTTTTCTGTTCTCAAATCTTTGTACAAGAAATCTAATTTTACCAAAATAGAAATATATTTCAAATTTTTGAAGAAAAACAATTTTTGGATTTATTTGAAGTAGAGAAATGCTAACATTTTTTAAATATAAAAAATGTTCAGTTTTCACAATAAAATACAATATTTTTTTAAAGAAAAAAAATCAAAATGTTTCTCAAATTTTTGGAGAAAACTTTTCTGGGTTTTTTATAGGTAGTAAAAAAATTCTCAACCTGGTTAATATGAAAAGAATCTGTGTTTTTTTTTAGAGAAATCTCTCACTTTTCTGAGAAAAATATATTTTATTTTAGAAACAAAAAATAATTTGTATCTTTTATAGAAAAAAATCTTTCAATTTATACGGAACCAAAAATTACTTCCTACTTTTGAAATACCTGAAGAATTTCTCAATTTTCTTGAAGGGGAAATTCTCTGTTTTTCAGCAGGAAAAATTTCTTAATTTTTTTTGGAGTAAGAATATTTCTTAAATTTTTTGGAATAAAAATATTTCTCAAATTTTTGAAAAAATCAAAGTTTCCGTTAGATGTAAGTAAAATTATTTTTTTCATTTTGTTTGAATAAAAATTTTTAAGTTTTTATTTTAAAAAAGATCCATGTTTCTTTCGTGTGTGTTGTTTTTTTTGGTAAAAAAAAATGGAGCAGAAATATTTTAAAATTTTTTTCAAGTGAAAATTGAAAATTTTACAATTTTTTTTTTTTTTGAGAAAGACGCTATCTTATAATATTATGTTTTGTTTTGTATCAATTTTTTTGAGCAAAAAATCTTTCAATTTTTTTAAGGAAGGACTCATTTTATCGTTTAACATTTAAAAAATTTCATTCTGCCACAGACTGCTCAGAAAAAATCAAGTTGCATCATAGAAATTGACAAGATGCTATTTTTATGGTAAGCATTTCCAACTATACTATAACGTAAGTATTGTATAGATAGCTCAGTTTTTCCATACTAAGTAATTCCCTCCTCCCCAACATTGCCAAGAGGAAAACACTTCGGCATTATTTGATAACAATGTGTATACGCATTAATAAGTTGCAACGTCACTTATAGCTTACATTTTCAATTTTACACTCATATGATTCATACCAAGAATTACCTAGGTGCACGAACGTTCTACGCAATATTATACATATATTTTATCATTATTCTACATTTTTCTATATCTGCTTAGTCTTACCTACATGAGCAAATATGTAACCAAATATAAAAAGTGTATCGGATTACTTACAGGCAATTTATAACGCCTGCTCTCGTATTCAATACGAAAAATGGCACTGTTATCGGAAAGAGAAATGTCGGATACAGAAGATAAGTAGCGTAACAGGCGCAAAGTCGTATTTTACTTCCATAGCCGCAGACATACTGGAGTATTATGCCCGTTCCCAAAGCTATTCCAGGATAGTAGGCGGTTTTGTTTAAATACGCGATTAGGAACTGGACCGCGCTTTCATAATATCTGTAAAATAAGTAAACACACTCAAGTCAAGTTAATTCAGTTTTGAGGAATTTGCTGAAATTAAATAATACGTACATAAATTTTCTTACTGCGTAGTAAGTTAGAAACATACAAAAAAAATTAATAATAAACCGATCATATAACGTGATAGAAGCAATTAGGCACCATTTTGCATTTTATTGTCCTAATTGGTATTGTGAATGTTTCAAAAATTCGTTTTCACATGTATTCGCATGTGCCCTTATCTGTACCTATCTGTACAGTGTACACACGTACACAGCTTCGATAAAAATATAATAAATTGTCTCCAATCAATTACCTATTTACAAATATTATTACCTACCTACAAATAAACTACAATTTTAGTCTTCTACATACAAATGCATAAGTATAGTTAAGTAAGTAGGTATTGTGAAATTTTATTCGCACATGTAATCACACATGCTAATGTGCACTGGATTTTGAAGGTTGAAAATTGTTTTTTTTCAAAAGAATGTGTATGATTACAATAATTATGTAGATAGTGACAGTGAGCATACAACTTCTTCATCACGTACTTTTTTTAAATCGAAATTTGCTAAAAATTGTTTTTGCTCTTTTGGTTGAACTTTGAAGGTGGTTTGCGATTTTATGATGGATTCCTAATCTGCTGGAGTTCATTAGCTTAACTAAGCTTACTAAGCCTTTTCCTTAAATGTACCAATTTCAAGACTGGTGACTGGGAATTTAATGGGATGTATCTCAATTTTTTATGAAAGGATGCCAAGTTGAAATTTTTAAAATGTTGAGTGTGAAAAAAATTTCTTCTCCTCAAAAACAAAAAAAAAATTCTAACAAAAAAAAAGTACATAAAAATTTTCTCAAAAAATTAAGAAATTTATTTTCCTTAAAAATTGGAATTTTTTAGCTCAAAAATTTAAAAAAAATTCCAAAACATTTTGATTTTTTTGATTTTTATTTAGTTTTAAATTTTGTTAATCACGATATATTTCGAAATGATTTATAACGATTTTGGTCACTTTCAAAAATAAATAATGTAGAATCTCTGAAAAGTGGAAAAAAATTCTAAAATTTTTTCTACTCTTAAATGGATGTACCCCCGAGCAGCACACTCGACAAATTATCGAAATAAAAAATCGACAGAATATCGAATTCGATAAAGTGCCGCGTTAGTTCCGCATAAATCGTGAAATTATCTTTCGATATATAGATAGATTATCGACGAATTATAGTTAATAAAAATTTCGAGATTATAGTAAGATATTTTATCGATAATATATCTATAATATCGAAAGATAATTTCACGATTTAGGCGGAACTTTCGCGACACTTTATCGAATTCGATATTCTGTCGATTTTTTATCGATTTTTTATTCCTATTTTTTGTCTTTTACTAGCTTTTTTCTATAATTAAAAATCATTAATTAGCATAATTAATACATTAAACTATGCCTAAACACATTATTCATGTTACGGTAAGAGGATTATTTCAGAAAAAGTCAAAAAAAAATTATAAAAAATCTGCCACCCGTGGGGCTTAAACCATCTACCTCCTGCATGGTAATCCTCTTCCTTAACCACTATGCCATACCTTATCGTTGAGGAATTAGCAATAAAACGCTTATAATAGGCAGTTTAGTACTTCCAGACGTGTTGGACTTAGAAAAATTTTCACCAATTTGGAAATAATTTCAAATATCGTAACAAAATCGTTGAAAAATCGTTCGACAAATTTCAGATTATTTGTCGATAATGTAATTTCAAATATCGCCACAAAATCGTTGAAAAATCGAATTCCAGGAATTTCATATTACGTGTCGATAATATAGTTTCAAATATCGTCATAAAATCGTTGAAAAATCGAATTCGAGAAATTTCAGATTACGTGTCGATAATAAAGTTTCAAATATCTTCACAAAATCGTTAAAAAATCGAAATCGAGAAATTTCATATTACGTGTCGATAATATAGTTTCAAATATCTTCACGCAATCGTTAGAAAATCGAATTCGAGAAATTGCATATTATGTGTCGATAATATAGTTTCAAATATCTTTACAAAATCGGTAAAAAATCGGATTCGATAAATTCAATATAATCTGTCGATAATATAGTTTCAAATGTCGTCAAAAAATCGGTAAAATATCGAAGTCGAGAAATTTCATATAATCTGTCGATAATATAGTTTTAAATATCTTTACAAAATCGTTAAAAAATCGAATTCGATAAATTTAATATTCTTTGTCGATAATGTAGTTTCAAATATCTGCACAAAATCGGTGGAAAATCGGAATCGATAAATTTAATATTCTTTGTCGATAGTATCGTTGACGAATATCGTCATAAAATCTTAATATTATCGAATTCGATAGTTTTTAGATTTTTTGCCTATGAAGTTGTACCGATAAATCTTTATAATATCGTGAGAACATCTATAGATTTTCAAACGATTTTTTATCGATACGTTACATCTTCCGATATTATCGATCGAGTGTGCCGCTCGGGCCTACCTAAAATGATTCATTATCACCAAAGAAATCAATAGGTAATAAAAGTAATTTTTTTCTGTTGAAAATTTCAAAATTTTAAACCCGATCCGCAGGGTAAAAGATTTAAGTCTGAGATAACCCAACTCACAAATTTTTTTCGAATATACCTACTCCAACTTTTCGAAAATAAGACCATAGTACCCAATTCAAAAAATAATGTGAAATTTTTCAACGCGGACCGACTCCAAAAAATCGAAATAACCAATAAACATTATTTTGTATTTCAAAGACAGAATTTTTTTTTGAGAAAATTGAAAGATTTTTACTAGACTCCTGCGCTGAGGCGACAATAGTCAGCGGCGTGATATTGAACATTTTCAGTCGGCGTGAGCGGCGCGCCGGCGTCACGCCGATTGCGATGATCGGCGGCGGCTCGGCGGCGTTGAACAACGTGAATTTTTTTTTTCGTCAATTTTATGTGAATTTTTTTTATGTTATAACAGTTTGCATGCATTGATTCTTGATTACAATTTTGATTCTGAGAGAAAAAGCAACATTTGGAAAAATATTGCCCGAGCGAAACGAGGGCGAAAATTTTTTTGGAAATTTTTTTGATTTTGAATGGGGAAAAAATCCATTTTCTGCATAAATTTGTATTTTTAAATTCAATTTGACCCTTGACGCCGCCGGTTCACGCCGACGTTTCATCGGCGGCGGCGGCGTTCAAAAAGTGGTAAAATTCCTCGGCGGCGGCGGCGTGGCGCGGCGCGGCAGGGGTCTAACTTTTACCCTCTTATTCCCCCAATCAAAAAATTAAGAAATTTCTCGTTCCAAAAAATTTTAAGATTTTTTATCGAAAGGAAAGTAGTCAAAGAATACAAAATTTAGGTATTTTTTCAAAAAATTTAATACCCCTTCCTTCCGAAAACTTGAAATTTGACTCCAAAAAAGTTGAGACACGAGACAGGTAGGTATAAACATTTTATATGAAGAAAATTCATATTTTTCTCAACCTACTCTAAAACAGCTAGAGAGGTTTATCTCTCAAAAAAATAAAAACAAAAAAATAAAGGTCAATGAAATTCTCAAAAAAATGAATTTTTTTTGGTAAAAATATAAAGAATATTTCGTGCATCAAAAAATTGTGACTTTTTTTCTTTAATTTTTTTTCAAAAGAAAAGTAGATAGTCAAAAAATACAATGTTTTCCCTCAAAAAATTGAAGATCCTCTCCCTCCTCTAAAAACTGAAAGATTTTTAACCCATTTTTCCTACTTCAAAGAAATGAGAATTTTTTTACGCTGACTCCAAAAAAGATGAGACCGGCAGGTATAAATATAAACATTTTACACCTACCTATGGAGAAAATTCTTTACTCTAAAAAATCCAAAGAGATTCATTTTTCAAAAAATTGAAACAAAAAAATCAAGATTAATAAAATTTTCAAAAATTGATTTTTTTGCAAAAATATAAAAAATATTTTGTACAAAAAATTGTAAATTTTTTCTTAATTTTTTTTCTTTTTTTTTTAAGAAAAGAAAAGAAAAGAGAAGTAGGTAGACAAATATTTGGAGAAAATTAATATTTTTTTTTACTCTAAAAAAGCTAAAAACATTTTATTTTTCAAAAAAATTCAAACCAAAATTCGAGATTAGGGGAGAGTGACCGAATATGGAATAGGTTCCTTTTATGGAATAGTGGCGTTTGGCGTCGGTAACTAGCGCACTCTAACAATGATGCCAAAACTATGCGGGGGAAGTATAACTTGGTCACATACCAAAAATCATGATGATCCAAACATTTCTCGCGAAGTTATCAGTGTTTATGTGTTTTTGAGCTTTGAAAATTTCACATGACTCAAACTTTGCAGAGGAAGGATTACGTTGTAAAAGTTGCGGAAAGTTATTGTATTTTATATCAAAGTGTTGGTCAGAGGAAGCACTTTCATAATCTCTATTCAGTTTTTACCTCAAAGTTCATGGAAAAGCTACAGAAAGCTCAAAGGGTTTTTTATTTGAAGAAAAAAAAGGGTGACCTTAAATGGAATACTCACCTGAAGCGTGGTCTTTGTGATTTTTTTAAGATTTTAGATGCCGGAAGAGGTTAAGGACGATAATTCCTCATCTGAAAGCGAATTTAATAACGAACCTGAGAACCAAGAAATCTTTTTCAAAAAAAAAACCAAAATGTTTCTACCAACTCGAAATTTCTTGACTTCCCTTGTAAGAATTTGAGAAAAGGATCTAATGTAGAGGTAATGGTTTGAGGTGGTGTCATAAACAATGTGCAGGTGTCAAAGATAACTCAGAGAACTTCGTTTGCAAGTTTTGTAAATAAGATTGTATCCAAAACTTTCTGCAATAATGAATAAAAGTACTATTCCATATTAAGACACCATTTTTTTCAACAAAAAAATTTTGAGCTTTTTTTATTTTTCAAATTGTGGTCACACTGATACTTGTAGAAAGCTCAAATTTTAGTATGTGATAACTTGAACCTTTTGCTACGACCTCTTTCAAAAACGAAGTCGTTATCTTGATTAGGGACTGAGCTGGGGGGTTCAAAAGATGGTATTCCATATTAGGTTACTTTCCCCTAATAATCTCAAAAAAATTGTAATTTTTTTCGCAAAAATACAAAAAAGGTATTTTACTTCAATAAATTATAAAATTTTTTCTTCCATTTTTTTTTTTTTTGGTCGTGGTAAAGCACACTTGGCACAACCTGCAGTTACGCCAGTGCTGTGGTTCTACCTCTCTACCTAATTTTTTTCCATCTCTGTACTTAAGACCCCAACTTAAAAAATTTTCAAATAAAAGTTGAAGATTAAAATTCTTTGAATAATTTTGGTTAGGTATTATAAAAATTTCGATTGGTCCCCTTCCATACACTCCACTTTTCCTTGAAAGCTCCTTATATTCGTTCGTAAAAGTTTGTTTCAAAAATTTCAACCTACAACTTTTGTTTGAAAAAATTTCAATTGGAGTCTTAGGTGCAGAGGTATCGAGAATTTTTTGAAAAGGGATGAACCCCAGAATAAGGACAGAATTAAAAAATGGAAACCAAGCACATTATTTAAAAAAAAATCCTAAATTACAAATTTATTGTACCCAGGTTGGTACTTCAATTCATTTGTGTACATAGATCGTATCGTAATATGGGAGTGTGTAAAACGAGTCGTTTTTTCTTTATACTTATTCGTAGTTACTTTTTAAACATTTGTTTAAAATGATTATCTATGCTAGATATGTGATGGAGAAATTGTTTAGGTACAATGTAGGAAATTATTTGACGTCGAAATGACCATCATAGCTATGTCAATAAGGACTTGAACCTTTGTTCGATGAACGAATAGGAATGAAATTCGTTTTTTATACATTTTTTGATTTTTTTTCCTACGTTTATTGCACAAATATAATTATCTAATATAAAAAATCGTGACACATTTTCGACTTGATAGATGTATTTATATATAATGTAGGTATACGAGTAGGTATGTTATGTAAGGGAATACCTAATTTGACGAACTTGTGGAACGAGTAACATTCGATATGTCCTTCATTTTGAAATTTTTCAATAATTTAATGCTGATAAAGGTGAATCGGGACAATGGTAAATGCTGGGTAAACGCATTGCTGTAAATTACTAAGTTCAAAAAATGGTTGGATTGGATTGGATTGGATTGCCAAACAGATGAGACACGAGTAACCTATTTCAATTTTGTTTTTAATTTTATAATTTAAATCAACGTTACCATTCAACATTATCCCAATTGCAACCTTGGTAAGTACTTACAAATTTTTCAAATACCCAAGTATTTCAAACATTTTTTGAAAAATTAACAGCATTTAACCATCACCTCAAATGA
This sequence comes from Balanococcus diminutus, assembly GCA_959613365.1. Lineage (NCBI taxonomy): Eukaryota > Metazoa > Arthropoda > Insecta > Hemiptera > Pseudococcidae > Balanococcus > Balanococcus diminutus. The sequence continues at coordinate 23,583,861 of OY390715.1, forward strand.
CCTTGCTAAGTACTTGAAAATTTTTGAGATTCTGACGAATAAAGATATTGAACGATTAGGGGGAAAAAATGATCACCATAAAAATTTATTTTGAATGAGGAATATCCTCCTTCATTAGGTATAATTGACTCAAATGGGAGAATAAACTGAATAAAGCCATATTTCAGCAAGACGATGGATGATATTGTTTAGATAAGTAGATAGGTAAAGCATTTTGTCCCACAAGAATACAAATAGTACATACAAGAGTAGGCCATCATCGAGTTCACAACGAACGTAAATTGAATACATAATAGAGCAAAAAATTAGAAATTGATTTATGTTAAGTATTGAAGCCAAGAAAAGATAGAAATCATGTTATGAAATTATTATTGGTTGGTATCGTCTATTTTGCTTACTTTTATACCTACGAATCATTTAATATGCCGAGTGCAATATTTGCATCAAGGCTTCAATTTTCAATTTCTTCAATAGATACCAAACAAACTCGATGGAAATTTGATTGAGTGATGATACAAGTTTTTTAGGTAGGTACTTTCAAAATGAAAATTATAGAAGCAAAGTTCATGACTTTTAAATTTTTTGAAAAAAGAGAATTTCTAATTTCTTGCATAAATCATAATAGGTAGGTTCAACTTGAAATATTTGAACCTAATATATGTATTCTAAAATATACGTAGGTAGGTATAAAATTACACGCTAAGGTAATACAAATAGAGCCAACTTACGGGTACAGCTGATCGAGAATGTCATTATTCGACTCCATGTCATACAATTCGTTAATTAAATAATCAATTCAGCGACGAATAAATATTCAAAACATATTGTCACAGAAAGAAGCCGAAATCGCATCCGATTACCGTACCATCGAAAACATCCGAACTGAATGACAATTAATAAATACCTTACTGTGCAGATAACAACTATAGCCTACAGCTACACCTACTTAATATACGATCAAAGTGCACCCGCACAGGATTGGTTCGATCGAAATAGCGAGAAATAGGCACTACCTATCCGATTCATATAATTATTTAAAATGATATGCGTTTTACTTCGATAAGAAGACACACCGTTTGATTTATATTTTAACGCGTACTGCGGTCAAGATTATGAGAAAATTTCTTCATTATGTACGTAAGTCGTAAACAATGTGTGTTCCCTATTACAAATTAACTCGTATGCACGTAAATTGTCGAAATGATAATCCGATTACGCGGAATGATAAGGTTATAAGCATAATAACCAATCACCGTCGAAAATATTCGTGATACCTACCTAATAATATAAAGTGCATTTTTTATTGATAAATAATTATCAACTTGTCTTGTCAGAGGAGAACACTTGTGACCCTGACCTCGTATTTCATCCTCAACATTTTCAATCAAATCCCACCAATTTTCCGGAATACCTTACTCACTTCCAATTTTCTCTCACAAAGATGTAGGAAAATTCACAACAGAGTGAAGAGACAATACATAAAAAACAAAAAAATTATGGTTTAGGTATTTTAAACATTTCCGAAAAATTTTTGTACCCCGCCCCTGTCAGTTGGTTACAGATATGGAGAAAATAATTACCTACGTATTTGGTAACTGAATTTTAGGAGGCTCGCAGAACCCCCTTTTTTTTGAGAAAAAAAATGAATATTTGAAATTTTTTTCAAAATTTTATACAAAATGGTCACTGCAGAGGTAGGTACTTTAACCCAACGAAAACATTTTCGGTAATTTTTCAGTTTTACTTTCTTTTTCAAGAAAACATGACAAAAATGTCATTTTTTACATTATTTTTTTTCAAAAAAATAGTATGTTACTATACAAGGGTGGGAAAGGAACCTTTTACAATCGAGCGCACTGATTTTTTTGTGGAACGAGCGCAGCGAGTGAAGTAAAAAAAGTTTGCGAACCGAGCCGAAGGCGAGGTGAGCAAAGATAACGCGAGATTATAAGTTCCCTCCACCCTTGTATAGTAAGATATTTTTCATTATACAATGCACTGAAAATTAGTCAAATTGCAACACTTTTTTTTATTCTTCATTCAGAAAGAAAAACAAAACGAATCTTTTATTAATGAACAAAAAGACGTATAATCTAATACCTCCTATCGTAATATCACAATCTATCTGTCTAGATTGAATTAAAATTGCATCAAACAAATTCAACATGATAACATTCCGGTACCTAAATTTTTACATTTTATTTTGAAGTTGTTTCCAAAATTTCGTTTAAATGTAATCACTACAAGAGCTCAAACTAACAACTTCAAAAAGACGTGGGAAAATGCAAATCACAAAAGGCCGGGAGGGAAAAATGCAAATCGCAAATTTCCTTCCCGGCGGGAGGGAAAATCACAGAAAGCCGGGTGGGAAAAATGCAAATCGCAAATTTCCCTCCCGGCGGGAGGGAAAATAACATACCACTGAAAAAGTACTCTTCCCTCCCGATTGGCGCGTATGATAAGTTCAATTTTCAGTGCGTGTATAATGAAAATAAAATGTATCAGCTAAAATGAGGAAGAAAATTTTATTTTGGATTGCAATGGTCTTTTAACACACATTTTCACTCAAAAATACCATTTTCAGTGATTTTTCAATATTTACCTCAATTTTTAGGGGCTTCTATTTTTGTGGAAAATTACACAACCTACTCTGAAATTTGAGGTAGATAAATTTTAAAAAATCGTCGAAAAAGGTCTTTTTGGGTAAAAATGTGTCTGTTAAGACCATTTCAATCCAAAAAAAAGTTTTTCCACATTTTACCTATTGCTTACTTTAATTTTTTTAAAATTTATTCCTGCTTTTGATTTTTTAAAAACTTTTTACCTAATTTGTACAAATTTTCGAATTTTCAACTTATTAAATTGATTTTTCAAAAATTATTTTCCAAATATGTTTTATTTTTCAATTTTTAATTTTTGCATTTTCCCCCCCAATTTAATTTTTTTTTTTAGTTTTCTAGTTTTTTTAAAATTTATTTTTGATTGCAAATTGAGTTAAGAACTCGTCGAAAACGATCTTTTTGGGTAAAAACGTGTATGTTATAGACCATTTCAATCCAAAAAATTTTTTTAGCATAGTAGGTATATGCTTTTACGATGACCAAAATGGAAAAAACGAGACCAAAATCCAACCCCAAATCCAAGACTAAAATCCGACCCCATTGGGTTAGGTTAGGTTACATTAGACTCCTGGCACCTTATCTATGAATGTCCAAGAACCAAATTCATAAATTCAATAGATGACAACAATAAAAACTCCCCTCTCAAGTACTATACTCCAAACTTTAAAACGTTCTGTAAAGAAATTATGAACTCACAATACGAGAAATACCAATTCCCATAGACAAACTATTTACACAAACTAGATAACCGAATAACAATAAGATTGTAAGGACCGTCGATAAGATTAAGATTTTTAATTTATTTTATAAGTTGTTTAAACTAAACATTCTATTATGTTATTGAGTATCCAGCATACTTACTGGTAAGGGGCTCTTTAACAGATATGTCATGTTAAAATATTGTGTAATAAAGTTTCCCCATCGGGTAAGTCCGAAGTGGGGACCCTCGTAAAAAAAAAAAAAAAAAAAGGTTAGGTTTGGATGACATAAAAAAACTTGGAAAATTTTCAATAAATTCGACTTTTTAGACATTATGTCAGACATTTTGAAACTTGTAAATTTTTTGAAATTTTATGACTTTTTGACATTTTAAAGACATTTTTTCAGACATTCTGAAACTTAGAATTTTTTTTAGAAAGATGACTTTCAGACATTTTGTCAGACATTCTGAAACTTGAAAATTTTAAAAAAAAGCATATACTATGCTAAAAATTTATTTTGAAATTTTATGACTTTTAGACTTTTGTCAGACATTCTGAAACTTGGATTTTTTTTTTAGAAAGATGACTTACATACATTTTGTCAGACATTCTGAAACTTGGAAATTTTTTTAGAAAGATGACTTTTAGACATTTTGAAACTTGGAAATTTTTTTTAAATATTACTTTTAGGCTTTTTGTCAGACATTCTGAAAAAAAAATTTCATTACTTTTTGGACATTTTGTCAAAAATTGCGTTTTTAAGACATTATGTCAGACATTTTGAAATTTGTGAATTTTTTTGAAATTTTATGCCTTAAACTTGGATTTTTAATTTTTAAATTTTCACGGAAGTTAATATTCGTGACTTTTATACATTTATAAATAGAAAGATGAGTTTCAAACATTTTGTCAGGCATTTTAAAACTTGGAATTTTTTTATAAATTTAATGACTTTTTGATATTATTTTAGAAATTTTACGATTTTTAGACTTTTAGCATAGTATATGCTTTTACGTTTAACGTAAAAAATTGTCATTTTTCAATCATTTTAAAAAAGGGTAAAGATAAAAAAAAAAAAAACGAAAATGGTCTTGTAGGGTAAAAGCACCTCTGCAGTGAGCATTTTGTTAAAAAAAATTTTAATTCATTTTTTCAATTTAAAAATAAATTAAAAGGGAGGGGGCTCTATGGGATCACTAACAAATTGATGAGAAGTTCTGAAAAAATTTCAAAAATTGAAGAGGCAAGGGGAAATAAAATTGACAGATTTTTTTTGATCGAGCATAAATATAACTTATAAGTAGTACGTATGTACAAAAAAAAAAAAAACATTTTTATTCTTGATATTTTTTGCCTATCTTCGAAAATCAAGGCATAATTTAAGGCTCAAAAATGATTAACAAGCATAAAAAAAACTGACTCAAGTAGGTAATTCATAAAAATGACAAAATTTCGTCATGACAATGCATATGCAACTATTCTTACGTGAAAATATGTAGTTCATCATCTATATTTATGTCTCTACTGACTTGAGAAAAGTTTTGTTTCATACTAAACGAGTGACATTTTTTGTGAGAAAACAAACATTCAAACAGATGTAGCTATCTCTAAACTTTTTTTTTTTTTTTTTTTTGTAAAATCATTACAGTTATTGCTCGGTTTGAATACTCTCACAGGACTCTTCTAAGAACAGAGAGTCACATATGGTGTCCTTTTGTTCACCGTAAAATGTCTTATGCATCGATGAAAGATTTATAACCGAATAGTATTTATTCTTCGTCAAGGATGAAATTAAATCCCTCGTGACAGATTCACCATTATTCAAGGTTAGAACAATGGCAGAAATAGGAGACCGGCCCTTACGCGTATTTTTCAAAAAAAATCTGACAAAGTTTATCAACATTTTAATGTAGGTAAGGAGAAAAATTATCAGAATTTTATCACTATAGCTAAAGGCCCAATTATTTTTTTTAATTATTCGTTTGCATAATTATTTTTTTTGGTCCTATCTCCGACATCACCAACCACGTAGCACGCACAGAACTACAGATCTATTAAAATCCCCCAATTCTTCAGAGAAGAAATCTTTGAATTTTTTTTTTTTTTGGGGGGGGGGAGAAAAATTTGCTCTTTTTTTTTGGAGGAAAATCGTCAAGCAATTTTTTTAAGAGGAACACTTTCTCAATTTTTTGGAATTTTTTTAAAGAAAGAAATCTCCAATTTTCAGAGGAAAAATCTCTTACCTTCAGAACGAAATTTCAATTTAAAAAAAATCCGGTAAGAAGAATACCTGATTTTTGGGGGGGGGGTCACCAATTTTCAGAGGGGGAAAACACACATTTTTCAAGAATAACTCATTCATTTTGAAAATGAAAGTTTTTACTGGAACATAATTTTTTAGAGAAACTAGGTACCAATTCTCTTACAAAAAAAAAAACTTCCAAATTTTAGTAGAAAAAAATCTGTTTTTTTATAGAACGAATCTCTAAATGTTTGTATGGAAAAATCTTAAACTTTTTAGGTGATTTTTTTTTTTTGAAAATAAAAGTCTTTGATAACTTTTTCGCAAAAAAAATCACAATTTTCTTAGTGTGGGGGGAGGGGAATCACAACTTTTTACCAAAAAAGAAATTTCAATTTTTGTAGAAAAAAGTTTTTCGATTTTTCGGAGAGAGAAATAGCTAATTTTTTGGGGTATAGGCAGTAAAAAATTTCTAAATTTTTTTTCGAGTATAAATTTCTTAATTTCATGCATTTTTTTTAAAGATGAAAAATATTAATTTTTTATGCAAAAAAAATCTTTCATTTTTCTTCTTTTTTTTTGGAGAAAAAAAAATCATTTTTAAACTCAATAGGTACCTATGCAAACATTTTCTATCCGCCACCTCTTCAGGAAAAAAAACACGAGCTGAATTCTAAAAATTCTTATAGTTCTTGGCCCTGTCAAAAAACATTATAGTAGAATTAATTCGTCGGCAATTTTTCTTTCATTTTTTTAGAGAAAATTTCTCATCATTACCAATACTTTATCACACCGGCGCTCAGCGTCCGGCACACAGTACACGATAATTATGATAAAATTGCAAACTGAACTGAAAAGTGTTGCCAGATTGAACAAAAAATTTCTGGCTCTTGGCTGAACAATTGAACATACTACCAATTACCATCTTGAAAAAATTTTACAAGAATTTCACGAATTTAAATAAATTCACATTTTCATTAATTATTGACAGGGTTTGGACCGTAGTTTGAAATCTTATATTAGATAAAAATAGTACTCGTATTTAAATAAGTAAATAAGCTGTTTACTGTGTAGGTCATTTCAATATAATTACTTATTATGCATCTATTTAAAACTCAAACACGTTTTTAAAATTTTTTCTGTATAATTTTTTAGTTTTTGTGAAAAATTTCTTTCTTCCTCTCGTCGTTATTAAGGGTGTGGTCTGGAGGGCAAAATCAGTAAAAAATTTAGTTACGTGATTTCTCGGCGAATACTGAACGAAATGTCATGAAGTTTTGATATTATGCTTCTTTATAACAATATCCAGTTGAGTTATTTTCAATATTTTGGAAAATGTATCTATTTATGGAAAAAATTGCGTTTAAGCGATAAATTTTGGGACCATCATGGTGACCTTGACTTGTCCAAAAAAAAAACTTTGGATTCAATTTTTTTCCATAAATAGACAAATTTTCCAAAATATTGAAAATAACTCACCTGGATATTGTTATAAAGAAGCATAATATTAAAATTTCATGACATTTCGTTCAGTATTCGCCGAGAAATCACGTAACTAAATTTTTTACTGATAACAGCCCCAGAGCACACTCTTAATCAAGCGAGATTAGGTCTTCTTATAATTTCTTAATTTTTTTAAATATCCAAAATATTTTATTTTATTTATATTTTTTCGTAGGTAGGTAATCAATTTTTTTAATTTTCAGAATATTTCATATTGGTTTTATATTTTTCCAAAGTTCTTAATTTTTATGAGTTTTTTTTTTATTATTTTTTTTTTAAATTTCAGTTTAATAGGTACTTAATATAAAATTTTTAATCATTTACAATTTTTCGAATTTTTATGACTTTCTCAATTTTCTCAATTTTTGATACACTAATATTCAAATTTCCACATTTCGAGATTTCTCATTTCTTATTTCGGATATTTTAATCAGATTTTTAATATTTTTAAAATTGCTCAAATTTGTATTAAGTACATAATTTTTCTGAAACTTTCAATTTTTTTTAATTTTTAAAATTTTTCGCTTTTTACGGTTTTTTAATTTTTTCAATTTTTCTGATTTTTTAAATTACGTATTTAAGATTATCCCATTTTTCTTGGTACCCTAATTTTACAAAAATAATTTTAAAACTGTTTCATAAATAGGGCATTTAGGTAAATAGGTTTAGATGTCTATTATTTGTCGAATCCCTACTTATAATTAAACGGTTTTGGGATATGTATGATTTAAACGATTTTCAATAAACTTTTAAAATTTTGCCATAAAACGGTCTGGTAACACTGAGTCCAAATTTCAAAATAAAAAAATGATACGAGCATTTTTATAGCGTTCAATTTACTGAGGTCGTATTCGATTCAAGACGAAGTTATGTTGCAAGAAAATTTGACCCAGTAAAGGTAGGTGCAGTATTTTTATGGTTAAATATTTTTTTACCTTCACAATTGAAAGTTTTGGCACTAATAGAACTATAATAAATTCACATACGATAACGACGACGTGATAAAATTTATTTTCAATTAAGGCGGTGCTCTACTTCTTGCGTTTTTTCATTCTGGCCTACCCGTACAAATCAAGGCGCAGCGTGTAAATTTTCAAAATCAATGTTTTTAAGAGTTTGAAAGCTCTAAACATACAAAACATATAAAATTATGATGAGTTGAAGTTGAATAAAGGAAATAAAACAATTAAAAACAATAAAATCGGTATTAATAAAAATTTTAGCGCAATATTTGCGATGACCAAATTCGTGATTTCGCGATGGCTCTTCCAAGAATTTGGCAAAACTATTGAATGGAATTTTATGATTTTTTGATATGTTGTACAGAATAGTACACCTCAGATCACCTCAGAGCCCTTTTTTTCATTTTTCAAGTGTAAATAGAAATATAGCCATTCTACAGTACACCCTTCTTTTTCCACCTCAAAAAATGAAAAAATTCAAAAAAAGGGCTCTGAGGTGATCTGACCGATTTTATTGTTTTTAATTGTTTTATTTCCTTTATTCAACTTCAACTCATCATAATTTTATATGTTTTGTATGTTTAGAGCTTTCAAACTCTTAAAAACATTGATTTTGAAAATTTACACGCTGCGCCTTGATTTGTACGGGTAGGCCAGAATGAAAAAACGCAAGACGTAGAGCACCGCCTTAATTAGCCTATAAATGTATGTACCTTACTTATTCTACTGAAATACTAACTACATCCGATAAACGTTCACGTGGTTATTGACCAATCAAAATAAATCTAAAAGATATAAGCCTATAATAATTTTTAACAAAAATATGTAGGTACTAACGATGATCTCTTACCTACCGTGGTGGAATTAAAATAAAAATAGGTAGGCATATCCACATACGAATTAATTTCACTGATTTAAACATCACTGATATACCTACTTACTCGTACACCACAACGAAGTGCAAAAATTCCACAATATTGCCAAGTTAAAATCAAACTTCGAATCGCGAGCCACGTTCTACAAAGCAAGAAACAATACTGAAGAAGTATTGGTCTATTCTCTATTACATCTATAAACGCACATGTCATGTGTTATTTTTGTGGGAAAGTCGAAGAGGAATGTTGGCAAGTGGGCATGGGTACAGTGGGTTCCTCTACTTATAGACCTAGACCTGCGATTACCTGTAGTCGCCTGGTCGATTATCATGTGCTTGGGTTTTTTATTTTCTTTCGCATTTCCTCTTACTATTTCAAACAATCTTACTGCATAAAAATATCTTTATCTTTTAAAGGTATCTCTAGGTACCTACAGTTAAATATCCAACAGGAATTAGGAACTACTTACTTGAGTTACTTAGTTGGGTAGGTTTCATTGTATACATATTATCCAACATTTTTGCACTTTTTTTCAAAAAATTTCATTGCCACAGACGAAATTTTTCACACTTGACCGATTAGCGATAACTCGTATCTATCAAAAAAGTTACAATTTTCAACATTTTCACACGTGTTTGCAATTAAGCAATAATAAACGTTCGGAACTATCATAAAAATGCAATCACGTGGTACCTATTCCTTGCACTACACATTCGAATACGATTCTACGAGTGACTGAGGTTCCAAATGGTGATCTTTTCGATGGAAAATATCCGTTTTCGTTTTTTATTAACATTCGACCTATTTCAAAGTTCATTTTTATTCCAATTTCTATACTCGGATTTATGACTCGATCGGAAAAAAACCAAAACCGAGTGTTTTTAGATCACTATCAAGAGTCAAGATTATATAACGTTCAACACACTAATAAAGCATGCATATGCAACAATAATTCAAACAGGTAGTGGTGCAGTTCATTAGTCCGATTTTCGGTTTATGACTAAATATTATTTTTAACCTAAAAGTAAATCTTTTAAGACGACATCAGTGCCCTACAAAGTATCCTATAAAACCCTTCATTGGTCATTGTTCGAGACATTACCTTACACACTGTCTTCGTATCTGAACGACTTTTCTTATCAGTTTATCGAAATACGATACCGGTGATAAAGAACACATTTTTAATTAAAAGCTGTACGCTGCGGCAGTTACTATGTTAGGTATATGTAGTTCGTGTCATCTTTTTGATTCAATTATCATCACATAGACGTGCAATTCTTGTTTACTTTTCGCTGCTTTTATCGTGTTTCAATCGTTCATTTTTATCTATTGTTTTGTCGCGAATATTTAAGGAAGTGGTTGTGATTTTCTCAGATAGTTGGTTCTGTAATTTACTAGGTGAGTGTTGTTCGAAAATATTCCATTCGTAAGCAAATTTTTCTTCGTTTAGTATGCTGAGATTATAACTCGAATTATCTTGTTTTAATTTTAATCCTAGCCTACCTATTTATAAAAAATTTTACTTACCAACCGACGTAACGAGCCTTGATGGAAGTATCCAATATGATCAAACCAAAATTGATTCCAAGGCTAAATGATCATTTTCAGAAATCACTAGGAAATCATCGATAGATTCATCTCGAGATTTTATTCATTTCACTACATTAGAGATTATCATTATCTTTAGGCACAATAATGTTTCAAAAGATAACTGAAAAACACTTGTCACATACGAGTTATCTTGCTTATAAACAGAGACATGGGGAATTATCCAAGATTCCCTCATTATTTCCTAAAAGTAGATTAGATTACGTTGACTCGACTCGAATCGAATTTCATAAAACGTTCCCCAGTTATCATTTTGATAGAAAATTGGTGTACCTAAAGTTGTTTTAATTCGTGTATTTTTTTCTTCATTAGGTTAGAACATTGATTTGAATAATGAAGTTGGAATATTGGATCACAACGTTGTTACCGATCATAATTTTGATTTATCTTAATCCGAAATGGAGAAGGACGGTGAAGTGTTTTGGGAAATATTTCCTTTTCTTTCTACATCTGTTAGTGATCTCAATAGTGGGTTTGCCACTGTGTTTGAGATATCCGGTGAATTGTAAATCGATGTGGTAAGTTTGTGTTTAATTTTATGCTTTGAAACGAAGACAATAATTTAGAAAATTGATAATTTACATTTTTACAGGGTTTGTGCTACCTTGATACCTCCAATTTCAAAAGTACTAGGCATCGAATGGGAAATTAGACATCCTGAAAAAATGATTCTCAATGATAGGGGCTCGCAAATCATCGCAAATCATCAATCCATGTTCGATATAATTGGTAAGTTGTACCTAATAATAATAAAATGAGCCTATAACTCGTTGCAATGTTGTACTGATTTTTTTTTTTTTTTTTTTTTTTTTTAATTTATAGGAATGATGATCTTGGTCAGAAAGTTCTCATTACGAATGGGAGCAATAGCGAGGAGCTTTTTCTTCTGGTTCTGGCCATTCGGTTTGCTTATATGGTTATCTGGTGTAGTTTTCATCAAACGAGAAAAAGGATTGGAAGAAACCAAGAAACGTTTTAACGAAGCTGCCAAACAAATTTTCGATAAAAAAGTAATTTTTTAATCGTCTCGTTATTAATTTTTATACGATAACCTACGTATAATTTTATTATATGATTTTGATTTTTTTTTTAGCATAAGTTATGGGTGTTCGTAGAAGGTACTAGGAATAAAAATTCGGAAACTTTACTTCCTTTCAAAAAAGGTGCCTTCATTACCGCCATAGATAATCAAGTTCCTTTACAACCGATAATATATTCGCCATTTTATTTCATCGATATCAAAAGTAGAAGATTCGATTCAGGTAATTCATTCAATATTTTTTTTCTTTTGAATATATGTATAGGTAGGTAGATAGGTATGCTCAATAAGCAGGCAAATGATGCAATTGGAGGGTATTTTTCGATAAGTATTTCCTATACCTAATATTTCCTGTTTATTCTCCAGGTAAAATTATAGTGGAAATTATGGATCCAATATCGACCGAAGGGTTGACACATGAAAATGTGGATGATCTCGTTGCTCGAACATATGCCCTCATGTCAGAAAAACATAAACAATTGCTAAATGAAATGAAACCGTATATAGATGAGTACAAAAAATCAATTGCTCGTTAAGACTTTACACCTTTAATTACGTTATTTTATTTCTCAAGTTTGTGTGTTTTTTAAATACCTACCTTATGAGCAGATTTAAGATTACCTTAATTGACCATTGACGTCTGCAAAACCGATATCGTGATAATTTCTTCTCACCTTAGCGAAATTGCTATTTAATTAATTAAGTAACATTGGTGATATTTTTTTCATACTTTCTTGTCTAGAGATATGTGTAGGTAGGTACCTATGTATATAGGATTTGTGAACGTGCTTATCGTCGTTAGATGCACGTGGATTTTGTACCTACATACGTTAATTGTTAAATTGATCTTTCGCGAGTTATTCGATTTATCAATTTTTTGTTGTATGGATTTAGAAATTCTTACGAAGGTTTTTTGTTCCTTTAAACCCAAGTTTATGAATATCATTGGAATGGATATATGTACGTAGTTACCTTGGTTGTTGCAGTAATTAGTTACTGGTTGTGAGGTGGTAATGTACCTAATATCTGTTGAATTTTTGTTAGGCATATCTTGCTAGGCTGGTTTTTTGTTTTTCAATTTTTTTTTTCTCATCATCGAATACCTAATACTGTATCTTTAATTAAAATTATCTATTCAATTGATTTTCGCAAATTATTTATCGGGAAGTCGGGATACGTCACATTACTTGTTGAATATACCATACTGCAATACATAGGTACCTTACATCCCTATGGTTGTATGTTTTTAAAATAAAATAAAATCATCTATTTAACGTGATACCTACTTTTAAAAATTTAATAAAAATAAAAATATGAAAATCACTATAAATAAAATGATAATCAAGTTCAGCTGAGTTGGCAAATGTTCGAGAGATAATCAACGCGTTACAAAATTTTCATGACCAAAAACTTGACAGAGCCAAAAAATTGAAGTAAAAATATTTTCTAAAGAAAATAAATTTTTCATTTTTTTTTTGAAAAAAAGTTTAAAATGTTTTTTGAGAAAAAATCATTTTGATTTTAGAAAAACTTATTAATTTTTTATAAGAAAAAAATGTTTCATTTTTTGAGAAAAAACTCGTAATTTTTTCGGGAGGGGAGAGAAGGGAATGTTTGTTTCTTGTATCAATTTTTTGAAAATAAAAATTATATTTTTTGAGTGAAAAAAACTTATCTCAATTTTCCAAAAAAATCTTTTTTTTTGTTGAAAATTTTTTTTTCATTTTTTTATTCAAAAAAATTACGTATTTTTATAAATAAAATAATATTTCAAACTCCTTCAAAAAAAAAATAATCTCCTTCAGTTTTTTGGTTAAAATTTTTTTGGATTATACATATATTCCTTGAATTATTGTAATTTTTTAGGGGGAGGGGGTGGTCAATTTCTTGAAAAAAAATTATGTTGAATTCTCTCGTAGTGAAAAATATTGTACCTCTTCATTTGTTTGAAATAAGCCTAAACAAATTTCTTATTTTATTTCATGTTTAGCGGGAATAAAAAAACGTGGAAAAACTTCAAAATTTTTTTGACGAATTAAAAAAAAAAAATCTATTTTTTTAAGAAAAAAAGGGTCTCAATCCTTTTGGAGAAAAGGGTTTCAGTGTTTTCTAAAAAGTACCTAATCTTTGTTTTTAAGATTTTTTGAGATTTTTATCATAAAATATTTTTTTCTTTTTAAATTAGGAAAATATTACTTCAATTAAGTATTTTTTGGAGTAAAAAATATGCCTTCCTTTTTGGTCAAAAAATCTAAATTTCTTTTATAATAGTAGTCTTGAAAATATTATAATTTTATTGATAGTGAATTAAGTTATACAATTTTTTGTAATAGAAAATTTTCAAAAATTTCTCAACTTTTTGAAACAAAAATAAGTATTTAAATTTTTTTTGGAAAAAAATATTTTTTTTTTAATGAACGAAGTAGGAGAAAGTATGGAGAAAGTTTCTAAACTTTCTTATAGTAAAGAATATGTTTCTTTATTTTTTTCATCGAAAAAATCTTTGAATTTTTTTGAAGAAAAATCTTGAAAAATTTTTGGGGGTAAAAAAATTCTCAAATTATTTGGAGTAGGAAATTTTCTTAATTAAAAGGATTTTTCATTAGAAGAATTTTTTTATTTTTTGTAGTAGGTATGAAAATTTATGCTTTTCTAAAGTACCGTCTAAAGATATTTGAGAGAAATTTTCAAAACTTTTTGAAGTAAAAAAAAATTCTCTATTTTTAAAAAATTGAAATAAATTATAGACGGTATAAAAAGTTTTTTGAAAAATTGATTTCTTTGCAGAAAAAACAGCCCAGTTTTCGAGGAAAAATTTTCTGAATTTTCTTGGAGTAAAAAGTAATAAAATAACCCTTTACTTTTCTGGACAATTTTCTTTGAAGGAGGAGGGGAGTAGGAGGTAAAACAAATTTTCAAATTTTTGGAGAAAGGAATTTTCTCAATTTTTTGAAGTACGGGCCTCACCTAAAAGTTTTTTCAATAAATTTTTCATTTTCAATAATTATATTTTTTTAAATAAAAATATTTTAAAAACATTTTGGAAAAAATATTCTCGACTTTTTTGCAGTGAAAAATATCTCAGTCTTTGAAAAGGAAACATTTTCTGAATTTTTTGAGGAGGGGTAAAATAAATTTTCAAATTTTTTGTAGTCGGAAATTTTATTTAGATACTTCCTTGAATCAAAAAAATTTCCGATTTCTTTGGGTTTAAAAAAAAATTTTAACTCATTTGAAGTAAAAAATTTTCAATTTTTTGAAGCGAAAAAATTTTTTGAAGTAGAAAAATTACTCTTTTTTTTAATGAAAAAAAATTTTAAACGTTTTTCAGAAAGAAAAAATCGTTTTTTTTTTGGCAGAGATGTGTCTCAGTTTTTGATGGATATGCCTTCATTTCTTCTGAGCAATTTTTTGAGGGCTGGGTAAAATAAATGTTCAGATTTTTGAAAAAGGAAATTTTCTCAATTTTTTGACAAAAAAAAACTATTTTTGGAGTAAAATTCGAAGTGAAAAATTTCTCATTTCATTTTTTAAAATGAAAATAATTATTTCAATTCGGAAAAATATTTCTCAACATTCTGAAAAAAGTCTTTGTTTGCTTTGGGGAGAACTTTTTTTTTTTTAGAGAAAAAAATAACCCTTTTTGTTTTTTGGACAATTTTTTCAGTTTTTTGGTGGGAGGGAGGGAGGGAAGTTGTGAGGGAGGGAGGGAGGGAGTGAATAAATTACAATTTTGCCACTATTTTTATCGACTCAAAGTTGAAAATTATAATCATGCTCGTTGCTCGTCATTATAAACAATCGTCAATCTTTATTCAATAAAACCGACCATAGGTTGCGGCCTGCGGGTGACATCAGGTGACATGGGTGACATCATCGGGTTTTGATTTCAACGCGAAATGCCAAGTATGTTTATTAAGTATAAAAAATTGGACATGTGATCTTTTGAAGTTCAGCCAACGATAAGTTTGCTTGCAAATTGGTTATCGTGATTTGTAGGTGCAAAGTTAGCCTCTATTGGCAGTTGTTTCAAGTTGATTAGATTATGTTGACTCGAACTAAATTTCATAATTAGCTATCAAAGTGCGTTGATTAAAAATTGGTGTAAAGTTGTTTAATCTCATGTAGCTTTTCTTCTTTTTTTTTCAAATTCTAAAATCAATTTTAAATTTAAAAAAAAAATGAATTTGGAATATTGGATAGTAACGTTGTTACCCATTATAATTATTTTATATATTAATCCGAAATGGAGAAGGATTGCGAAGTGTTATGGAAAATATTTACTTTTCTTTCTGCATTTGGGAGTGATTTCAATAGTGGGTTTGCCTCTGTGTTTAAAACATCCAATGAGTTGGAAATCAATGCGGTAAGTTGCTGTATTTCAATTTTAAAATTATTATTATGTATGCCTACTTAACAATAATTTCGAAGCTTACTAATTTGGTTATTGATAGGGTTTGTTCCAATTTGATAGCTCCTGTTTCAAAGGTACTTGGCGTGAGACTTGAAATTAGACATCCTGAAAAATTAATTAGCAATGATAAGAGTGCGCTTTTGATCGCAAACCATCAATCCATGTTCGATTTACTTGGTAAGTGCCTAAGTGGAAAAGTGCAATTTCATAATTATTCAATTATTACATATACTTGCCAATTTTTTTAGTTAAAAAAAATATGTAAGGTTAAAAAATGTCATCTCACTTTCGTTTGATTGTTTATATAATGATGTACCTTAAATTGCCTAACCATCATTAATGATACAAGATGATGATATAAATCCAATGTTACGTCATAATCACGCGATTGTTCATTTCCATTGTCAGTACTTATATATATACCTAACTAGACCTATGTACGTATTTCGAATTTCGATCGTGGAAAGATTTCAAGTGAAAATAGTTGAATCTCTCTTATCAGTTCAGTGAAATTTATTTGCACAAAAAAGAGAGTAATGTGTAAGACGAAATGGAAAGACCTCGTGATGCAGAATGTTATGATAAATTTAGACCTACGGTACCCAATTTTGCAAATTTAACAATGGGGGTCCAAAGTTTAATAAAATTGAAGGCAAAAATAATTTTATTCATCATTTTAATACGTGCCTCGAGGTTATTTGAAGTTTTTTAAAAGGCTCGCGTCAATAAATAGATAATTGTTATGCAATTAACATATATATCTAAAAGATTCTCATTTCTAATTTTTTGAAATTTGATTTTCCTAAACTCGTTACAAATGTACCTACCTAATAATATGATATTTTTTTCAATTTACAGGAGTGGCGGTTTTGGTTAAATCTTGCTCTCTGCGAATGGGCGCAATAGCAAGAAGTTTTTTCTTCTGGTTGTGGCCATTTGGTCTGCTCATGTGGATGGCAGGTGTGGTTTTCATCAAACGAGACAAGGGATATGAAAAAACCAAAAAGCGTTTCAATGAAGCTGCTCGACAACTTTTTGCCAAAAAAGTACTTTTTTATTCATTTTTTCTCAACCATTATGTTTAGTAGATTTTTAATACGATTTTGTTTTTTCATAGAATAAGTTATGGGTGTTTGTAGAAGGCACAAGGAATAAAAATCCAGAAACTTTGCTTCCTTTCAAAAAGGGCGCCTTCATCACCGCCATAAACAATCAAGTTCCTTTACAACCGATGGTTTTTTCTCCATTCTATTTCGTCGATTTCAATAATAAAAGATTTGATTCAGGTAAATAATTGTTCAATATGATCTTTTTAAATTTTTTTTATCAAGGCTGGGCCAAATATGCCGGGTTTGATGTTACCATTTTTCTTGTTGCAAGATTTCTTTTCCAGAAATTTTTTTACGAAAACCACTTTTCTCAGCACTTTTTTGAAAAGACATCTTCAAAAATTGTTGTAAAAAAGTCTACCTATTAAAAATTGAAAATTCCGTTGATACAAAAACAATCATTTTAAGTATTGGAAAAAGTTTGCTAAATGATGATAGGTACCCGTATTTCAAAAATTCTCCCAAATAATATTTTAAACAAAAACTGAATTTTCCCAAAAAATTCTGTTGAGTTTTTTTTGTGCGTAAATACGTACTTGGGTACTCAGGAAAAAAAATTTAAAAAAGTTATTCAAATTTTTAAAAATTTACAAAAAAATCTTCAACATTTTTTTTGAAAGGAAATATTTCAAAATTTTGCAGAAAAAATAATTCAAATAAATATGCCATAACATTTTTTCCAAAATTTTCAAGAGGAAACATTTAAAATTTTCATTGAAAAAATTATTCGAAACTCTTATAAATAAATTTTAAATAATTCACAAAAATCCTACAAAACGTTTTTTAAGTGGATTATTTCAAAATTGTATTTTTATATTTTTTCAAATTTTACTACAAATCGTCTAGAAAATTTTTTGAAAGAAAATGATTCTTCAAAATGTAAAACAAATATTATTTAGAGATCCTATAATTTTTTTTCTCAAAAATTTACAAAAAATCATTGAAAAAAAGTTTTTATTTCAAAATTCTGTTGAATTAAAATATCCAATTTTTTCTATCCTCACTGTAATTCATTTAAAACATTTTTTTTTCAACGGAAATATTTCAAAACTCTTCTGAAAAATTCAAAATTTTCCATTAAAAATTTTTGTAAGAGGAAATTTTTCAAAAATTTTTAATAGGTAATGAAATTAAAAAACGCTTTCAATTTTTTAACTCACAAAAAAAATCTAAATTTTTTTGAGTGGAAACATTTCAATCTTTGTTGAATTTTTTCTTTAGTTCTATTATTATTATTTATTTTTTTTAGAAAAATTACTGAAATTTCCTATCTAAAAGTCACAAGAAAGTTTTTCAAAATTTAGAAAGTATCTATAAGTACAATATTAAGGGCCGATTCCGTTTACACGTTTGCCTATCCTGCACCGTCTTAACTTCCATAAGACCAATGTTAATCTTAAATCGTTCAGATCTAGAGATCTATCGAACGAAAATTCATGAAATTTTGAATGTAGATTCTATGAAGCATTTACAAAAAAATGTCGTATCGGATTTTTGATTAATGCAATAGTTTTTGAATAAATTGAAGTTGAAAAATGTTGAAATTTGGACGATTTTTCAATTCTCATTTTTTCCAAAACTATTCAACTAATTGAAAATCCCATACGACATTTTTTTCTAAATAGTTTCTAGTATCTACATTTCAAATTTCATGAATTTTCGTTCGGTAGATCTCTAGATCTGAACGATTTAAGATTAACATTGCTCTTATGGAAGTTAAGACGGGGCAGGATAGGCAAAAAGGTAAACGGAATCGGCCCTTAAGAAATTTTCAAAAATTCATAAAAAATCATCTAAAACGTTTTTTGAACAAAATATTTCATTTTTTTCAATTACTTTGAAATTCTGTCAAAAACGTTCTTAAAAATTAAAAATTAAAAAAAAAAGAATGGTTTGGTGAAAAAAAAAAATCAAATTGTTTTTGAAAATAATTTCCTATTCAATTTATTCACAGCTCATATCAAAAATTTAAAAAAAAATCATTTAAAAAATGTTTTTACCGGAAATCATTATTTCAAAATTTTCTTGAAAAAGAAATCAAAATTCCTATGTATTTTTTTTCAATCTTGTCTAAATTGTTTTTTTGAAACGAAATATTATTTCAAAATATTCCGAAAAAAATTCAAAGATCAGATTGAAATTTTTTCCAAAAACTCAAAAAGCAACGAAAAAAATTGAGAAGAGAAAAAATATTTCAAATAAAAATTTTCATTAGGTAAAATAATCCCATCCACATTATTAAAATTTTCTAAAACAATTCAAAATTTCTATAAAAGATTTTTACAAAAAAAAGTTCATTGATCCTACCAAAAGATTTTTTTTAATTCACAAAAAAATATATAAAATATTTTTTGAGAGGAAATGTTGAAAAAAATTTCTGAAAACAATTATTCAAAAAAAAATTGAGAAGAAATATTTCAAAATGTTTTTAAAAAAATACACAAGATCCTATCAAAAATTTAGAAAAAATTATCCAAAATTTTTTTTGAAAAAAAAAACATTATTTTTAAATTTTTAAAAAATTCAAAAATCCTATAAATTTTTTTATTCACAAATATCGTTTTTTAAAATTTTTGAGAGAAAAGAATACTTCAAAATCCTATCAATTTTTCTCTCAAGTTTTGATAGGTTTAGGTACACTAAAAATTCCTTTAAATTTTTTTCGTGTTTCATTGTTCAGGTAAAATAATAGTCGAAATTATGGATCCAATATCAACCGAAGGATTAACACATGATAATTTGGACGATCTGATTGCCCGGACATATGCCCTCATGTCAGAAAAACATAAACAATTGTTAAATGAAATGAAACCGTGTATAGAAGAGTATAGAGAATCAATTACTCAATGAGATCTGTGACCTTCAATTTACCTATTTTCTTTACTTATTCAATTGTGTATGTTTTTTTGTAATATTATATCTTAAGGCATGAGCATATTGATTGCGGTCTGCAAAACAGATACCTATCGTGATAGGTTAATTTGTATTCGTCACCTTAGCTAAATTGCTATCTATTTAATTATTTAGTTATAAGTTTAGGACCAATGGGTGATATTTTTCATTTTTCTTTATTTTTATGTTTGTAATGTCTTTATTGGAAATGAGTAGGTTCTATGTAGGTATTTACATATCTAATTACCTTGAATGTATTTGTAATATTATTATTGTTAGAAATACCATTTTTCTTGTTAAAGTTTAATTCATCTCTTTTGTGAATTACCTATTTTATTTATTGATTTTTTTTTCTATGTAATAAATTTAGAAATTCTAGCGAAGCTTTTTGTTCCTTAAAACTCAGGTTTATAAATATTATTGACATAGATATATAGGTACCTAATCAACTTGTTGCAGTAATTAGTTGCTGCTTGTGAATTGTGATATGATACGAGTATACCTACCGAATTTTGGTGATATCTGGGTCAACCTCTGTTCTCGAGTTTTTTTTCTTGATAATGTAGTATCCAGTGTCTTATGATTATAATTATACCATTTTTGATGATAGTTTTTTGAAAATTATTAACCATTCGTTTCAATTACCTAATTTGGATATGTATTGATTAAGGCAAGCATGAAGAAGCAAATGGGATATATCACATGACTTGTTGAATCATTGAATGTATCACTTTTGATGGAAGAATTTAAAATCAGGGTTTCAAAATATGAAAACCATCATCTATATCAACGTAAAAATTAATTTATCACACAATAAAATATCATTCGACATGATGTTACATCTATATCAAAAACATTTAAAAAAAAATTTAAACAAGAGTAAATTTGAAAAAAAATACAAAAAAAATACAGTAACTTAAAATAACACTGGTATGATGATTTACAAAAGATGAAATTAATACTTATGTTATAACTTTTCAACTTATACCTAGGTTCCTTAATTCACGTATGAAAAACACAAAACTCAAAACCAAACTATACTCCATTTGAAATAAGAGTAAAAAAAAACACATCAGCAGATGGACGTGAAGGGAAAGGAAAAGGAGAGAATTCGCCAAGCAAAACAATTCCAAGCAATAGTTGGCTATGTTTATTATTTGATTAATTTTGAATTTCCTTGCACAAAAGGGTGTTGATGATCAGTGTTTTTTTTTACTCTTATTTCAAATGGAGTATAAAAAGAAAACTTCACGACAGGAAACAAAAAACTCATGAAAAATCAAGTCAACTTCTACAAAAAAGAAAATTACACAAACATAGTAATGATAAACCACCTATCTTAGTTTCACATTAAAAAGGAACAAGTAGGTAATATTTACCTACTAACAAAATGAAACATCAATTCATAAAACAACCTGTCGAATGTAAAATAAATTCTTGTAGAAATGAGAAATTATAATCAACGATTCCTTGAAAATCATATCCAAACAATCTCTCGAATTTGTTCAATTTTTATTCAGTCTTCTTCAACTTTTTATTTCTATTCAAGCCTTTTCGTTCTGGGACATCCACTGGTAGATTTCTTTCAGCTTCGGTACCGTCAAGAACTGCGACGGGTTCTTGCACACTGTTCGAGCTATTAGCACCGGACGTTCCTTGATTTTGAGAATCATCGAGATCGGATCTGGACTTATTGGATTTTTTTTTGCTTCTTTTGCGCGATTTCTGCTGCTCATTCAGTTTCGGGATACGCTCAGCTTGATTAGCCATTCTTTCGTAATCTAAAATTGCTTGCTTCGCCTTCCTGCAGTGTTGTTCTAGCTCCCAAGTGTTATCTTCTTCTCCATAATCTTTCCATTTGATCAAGTAAAGTACACGGCCTTTCTGGATACGTTTTCCAACTACACGTTCGACTTCGTAATGACGTTGATTCGAGAGGCTAGAAAATGGAATAATTTTTATCAGTTATTATCTTACAAACAAATCTATTCAAATGCACGTTTCACTTTTCAACACTTCACGAATGCAGATATTATACAAGCTAAAATGAAACTGAAGACATGCTAATACATACCTCATCGTGTTTATGATGTTTTTCTAAACTGATACTGATAATAAAGTTTTTATCCCAGCGAGGACCCAAGTATGTGGATTTGATTTAGGATTTACAATAATTCAGGAATCAAAACACTTTTGATACTTGCTAGGTACAGCGAAACTGAAAAGTATGTCTGAAAGAACAAAAAACACTTCACTGAAGCAGAATTATGGATCAAAATCTTCAATAACTGATACTGAACTGAATAACTTCAAATAATCTGATGTAAACAAATTCGAAACAGTTTGACAAGAGCACGCCGTTTTGTTTACATACAAAAAACAGTGATGCTCTTGTATGAACTTTTAAATCTCTTTTCGAGAGTAAAACAATCTACAACAACACAAAAAATGTGGGCACAACCATCGAGTACGAGTACAAGACTAAATTAAGTTGGACCATTTACCATTACAGAGGCACAGACACACCCACACATCTGCGTCTGCTAAATTCTTCTTCAGTTCTTATCTCCCTCTGCTGAGTATAATACAGAATGATAATAGATATACGAAAGCTTGAGCCTAAGTAAATCGTAGACTAGAATGTGTATTATTGGTTATATTGGTTATCTCCGTTAATATCTTTATAGCCAGGTTATCTTTCGAACGGTTCTTTATATTATTTTTACTTTTTTTATTGGGTCGAACCCGAAAACTGAAAAAAATCACTGATCGACAGTAGGTAAAATATTTTTAAATTTTTAAATAAAACTCAAAACGTCGAAATGAGAAAAAAAAAAAATCCTTCATACAATAAGATTTATAATAATTATAGATAGGTACCGATTACAGTCTACTGATTCCGACAGAATATTGTAATATTAAAAACTATGTAAATTTATGTACCTAGCTGTAGCTACCTATACCAACTATTAATTTTTGTATCTCGTACTCGTACTAGGTAGGTTCTAAAATATAAAAAATTAAAAACAGGAACACAGACTACTAACTCGATAAAAAATTACAAACAAGAGAAGAAAATGGCACAAATTTATATAAAAATTTAACAAAAACATACTTAATAAAATTATTAAACAATGTGACCTTGTCGGTCATTCAGTCCTATCCACATAATGGAGTGATATATGGCACGAGCATAATTTTACTTTCGTTTCCAAAACTTAATATGTTCCTGTAGAAAGTCAACATACGATTCAGGCCACCATTCAGCGACGTCTTTAGAATCAAATTTGAATACTCTATCTGCAACTTTGGTTTTAACTAAAACCGTAATTCTGCCTTCGGCTGTCGACGGTTCCACTCCTACGATTTCAATTTCATCTGCGGAACAGCTTTTCACCGATTGTTCTTCTTCGTATTCCAGAACGACAGACATAGCATACTCCAAATTTTCCAGTGGTTCCCAGGTGCATTCGTTTTCTCCATATCCTTCCCATTTGATCAGGTATTGGACAACACCTCTGCGAACCCGTTTCCCAAGGATACTTTCGATCGAGTAGAATTCTTCTTCTTCTTGCTCTTGCTCTTGGCCGGAAGAACTGGTAATAATGAAATTTATACGACTTGTATACCTTAATACATCATCGTGCTTACAATTATGATCCTAAGTAGGTTACATATGTATGTTTATAACAAACCTCATATTATTGGCGCGATGGATGTCCTTGGCTACGACTAAGCTCATTCAATTTAATGAGTGACCAAGCTTGAATGTAGAATACGCGTATAAGATCATAGTTTTTAATGCAAACTTCAAAATTATTAGAAATTTTTGTCACTTCAGTCTGTAGCGTAGCACAATTTGCATTCAATTCCAATTACAATACTTTCAACTTTCAAGACTTACGTTAGTAAATAGTAATACAACAATAAAACAATATAACAACACTAGAATCGTGGCAACAGGCGAAAAAACTGAAACAGGAATTTAGATATCAACACGACGACACGCGCCAACAAGACTGCAGTGTAGCCTTATTGGTTATTCAGTGTTACCAGCATGTAATATCTCATATTTCCCCACAATAAAATGAGGATATTTTAGTTATGAATCATCGCAATCAGAAATTTGAAATTCCTTGATTAATTATTCAGTGGTTCATTGTAATGGTAGAATTAATTCGGAATTAGGCTAAATAAGACGCAGAATTACTTATTTCCTGATATTCAACGATTGCAAAGAGAGAAATCAACAAAACAATTTTTTGAATTAGCTAAAAATGAATCTCTTAAAAGTTGAAGTCCTTATTGTGAAACTTGGTACTTACCTTAGACCATTTACTTATATAAGTAAATGGTCTAAGGTACTTACTTGAGTTCTAGTATAACCATTCATAGTGTATGAAGAGTTGAGGGCTATTTTATTCGAAAACGGCCATAGTCTAGTTCAGTTTCAAAAATTGTTTTGTAACCGGTTTGAACCAGACCATGGGTGTTTTTAAAGTGTCAGTTGTGCACCTGCATTCCTTCTCTACCTATTATATTCATAATTGCACGTATTCGCCAAGTACGTAGGTCGTAGATACCCCCTCCAAGTTATGTGTACTTACATAATTATGATTGTACATATATGTCACGCTTATATCGTGTAATTGCCTAATTCACGAAATCAGCAAGAAAATTGTCTACTTTCATGTATCAGATAGAATCTTCTCGCCTGCTTCCTATTTCATGAATTAGGCAGGAAATTTACATTTTTTCTCGCGATTTAGGCAAGTGTGATATTCAATGGTAAAAGTCTCAATTTTTTGGCTCACTCTCAAAAAAAAAATAATACCTAATTGAAAAAACTTACAATTTTTTGTAGTAAACAATTTTTCTTTTGTATTGCAATAAAAATCCTTTAAATTCATGAAGAAAAAAAAATTCATTACTTTGGGGCGGGGGGGGGGGGGGATTTAACCATCAAATTATTTTCTTCAATTTTTTTTATGTGAAAATACTTCCCATTTTTTTTTTGTTGGAAAAACTTCTTTTTTGTCCTCATTTTTTTTTTTGAAAAAAATGATTAGGTATTTTGTTTTTTTAAAGAAAAAAAATCAATAAAATTTTTTGGAGTAAAAATCATTGATTTTTTTTTGAGAAAAAGAATCTTAATAATTTTTGGTTTTGATTAAAACATTGTACGTATTAATGTATTAAATTCTTTGAAATAAAGGAATATCACTTTTTTTTTTGAGAAAAAAATATCCATAAAATATATTTTGGAATACTTGAAATGAAAATTTCTTGGCTGCATCCTTGAGAAATATCTGCGTCCGTTACCAGTGCACCTTTTGCCCCCCTCTCTACATCACTGGTTGCTCAATATGCCCATCGAAAATTCAATTGCACTAAAAGACCCCCCCCCCCCTCCCCGCCAAAAAAACAAGGAGAGGGGTTTATTCTGCATAAATCGAGATATTTGAAAAAAATTTCAGTACAAAAAATTGAGTAATTTTTCCAAAAAACTTGAGTACCTAATCATTTCCCCAAAAAATTGAGTGATTTCTTCCCAGAAAAATTGAGTAATCTTTTCCCAAAAAAATTGAGTAATTTTTTTCTCAGAAAAATTAAGTGATTTTTCCCCAAAAAAATCCGATATTTTTTTTTCAAAAAAAATTGAGTAAAGTTTTTTTATGAGTAGGTAATTTTTCCCCTGAAAAATTGAGTGATTTCTTCCCAGAAAAATTGAGTAATTTTTTCCCCAGAAAAATTAAGTAGGTAATTTTTCCCAAAAAAAATCCGATATTTTTTTTTTCAAAAAAAATTGAGTAAAGTTTTCCCAAAAAAATTGAGTAGGTAATTTTTTCCAAGAAAAATTGAGTAATTTTTCATTTTTTCCCCAGAAAAATTAAATAATCTTTATACCCAGAAAAATTAAGTAATTTTTTCCCATAAAAATCCGATATTTTTTTCCAAGAAAAATTGAGTAATTTTTCCCATGAAAATTGAGATCCGGGGGTCCTAAACAAAAATCGAGGAATATTTATTGCAACTCAGGCAGAAAAATGTTGACTCCAAGAAAACTGATTTTTTTTTTTTTTTTTTTTTTTTAATTGAGACAAATCGTGAAAAAAATGAGGAAATTTCGTCACCTACTTCTTGTCTGATTCATACTTGAATTATGCAACTTTTTTCTCTCTTTCGTTAACCTACTTACTTCATAAAACCGCCACCAGACGGGAAAATTTTGGCTAATTCATAAAATGAGCAATTTTCTTGCTTATTTCATTCATCAGGCGATTACAAAGATAATAAAAATATATGAAATACGAGTACTTTAACTCCAAAATGAAATTATATTCTGAATGGCACTTAACTATAATACAGATTTTTAACAATAAATTAAATTCTATACAAAATATCAAAAACGGAATAAGTAAAACAAGACAGTTGAAATCATGAAATTATGTTAGACATCTACCTATCATCTGACCTATCGAATCAACCGAATACAAGGATGGAACCATTTTTGGACAGATGAGTAATATTTATGTAGGTAACATCTTTGAAAGGGATTTTTTCTCAACAGATGGATGATCAATTGATCATAGGTAAGTTATCTTCATAACCAATTTTTATTCCTCAAAATCCCTATAAATATACAGGTAGGTAAGTATAATGATCATAGATATAGCTTTCGATACGTGTTCAGTTTTCATTTTTTTTTTCTGGTCCCAGGTATTTTTAAAAATAACACATACGAATAAATTGACTATTTACGAGACTAGCAAATCACATTGGTCACAGTGATAAGGACAAAAAAAGTCCCACATTGCTGGAATATGCATAAATGTTTTTAAAAAGCTTAACTTCAAAACTCGATACAATAGAATTACATAATCGGTAATAATAAAATCTCCGGATTTTTATTCAACTTCGTTAGCGTTTCTCTGGAATCCAATTCTTTCAGTTTCTTCGGTACTTTGAAACTACTAACATCGACGGGCGTATTTTCCATTTGAGCATCGTTCTCTTCAGAACTAACAATAACTTCGGGATACATTTCTTCTTCTTCTTTGACTTCAGGCTTACACAACGGTTTATGTTTTATTAATTCTTGCTCGGTACGGAAATTTAAAGAGCACGCTTCGCACTTATGATTACGAAATACGCTTTTATATTGATGGGTTTGCACGTGTCGGTTCAACTTATCGGTACGAGAAAAACATTTTCCGCAGACACCGCACGAAAATGGCTTATAACCGGTGTGAACTGCCTCGTGTCTGGTTAGTTCTCGCCTTCTGTAGAAGGATTTTTCGCACATCGAACAACCATAAGGTTTAACGGCAGTGTGGATTTTTTTATGCGAATCTAAAGAATGTTTTTGGGAGAACTTTTTATGACAGATATCGCATTTGAAAGGGGTTTCTTCTTTAGGTTCGACGGTATTTGCAATATTTACAGCTGTGAGGGCTGGATTCCAGCCATTCGTTTGAGTACCACTGAACGCTTCTCGGATTAAAGCTCTAAATGTTCTGTTACCTCGTTCTAAGTCTGATTTCTGTAACGAGGACAAACATATTAAAAAAATACGAAGTACCCTAGTAAAATACGGGGGTTTTTAATAGAGCTCCTTCCACCAGGTGAATAGGCAACCCATAAGAAACAAAAAATTTTATATGAACACGTTGCCTATTTTGAAAATTGAAGGGACAGGGGAAAATTAAATCGAGAAATTTTTTTTTGATTAGGTGAATGAATAGTACTAAGAAATATGAAATTTTTTGTGCTTGACATTTTTTGCCTACCTTCGAAAATAAAGGAGCTACAGAGCTTTGAAAATTGAAAAAACTGTTTTTCAAAGTTTAAATATCTCTCGCATCTTAATTTTCAATTAATAGGTAAAAAATGTCATGAACAAAAAATTATATATTTTTTAGTATTATTCATTCATCTAATCAAAAAAGTAATTATCGATTTAGTTTTCCCCTGTTCCTTCAATTTTCGAGATAGGCAACGTGATCATATAACAATTTTTGTTCCTTATGGGTTGCCTATTCACCTGATGGAAGGAGTTCAGTCATCTATGAAACACCCTGTATAATATGGCGAATTGGGGATCGATACTTACGCTTATTTGGTCCAATGTGCTGTTTTTTATGGCTTCCTCTTCGGTATTATTGGATGCGGATGTTTCCATATTCGGAGGCTGCAAGAAATTAATCACGTTGGTGAAATGTCCCGAAGTAAATTGGTGTTTGTGAGAAACACTACAAATGTCGAGTACTATTACCGGTTTATAATGATGAAATTGAATATGTTTCGTTAGATCTTCTTTACGACTAAACGACGTAGGACATTCGTAACACTGGAATGGTCTGGGCTCGCCCGAATGCAGTTTCTCATGTCTGACTAATTTATCTTTTCTGTTAAAAGGCACCGAGCACACTGTACATATCCATGGTTTAATTCCGCTATGAATTATTTGGTGCCTTTTCAAGTCACCCCTGGATCCGAAAATTTTTGGACAGGCTGAGCATGAAAATGGCCTGTTTCCGTTGTGCATTCGTAAATGTTTATTTAGACTGGTACTTCGGGTGAATGAATTTCCGCATACTGAGCAAACGTATGGACGTACTCCTAAGTAAGGAAATAAATTTTAGTAAACGAATCGTCTTCATTTGCCATTATAAAGGGGTTTCTATAGGTAGTTAGGTACCTGTATGTGTTATAGCGTGTTTTCGCAGATCGGACCCATAGCAGAAGGATTTTTGACACACAGGGCATCGGAATGGTTTGACTTGATCGTGTAAATCTGAATGTTTCAAATACGACATACGATCTGGAAATGATTTACCACACATTTGACAAATATGCGGATTGCCATCGCTGTGTACTCGCCAATGAGCTTTTAAATCTGTTCTCAGTTCGAAGCTCTCTTCGCAATAGTCGCAAGGGAATGGTGGTTCCTACAAAAAAAAAATCAAATTTTTCAAGTAAAGAATTTTGCAAATGATTTGTGAGTGTGATGATGATAAAAAAAAAAAAAAAGCGTTTGTAAACTAAAAATGACTTTTGCCCTTTAAGGCTGATAATTTAATGCAATTACCGAAGTGTGTATTAAAGCATGTCGATTAAATTTTTCTTCATTGGGGAAAGTCGAATTACAATATTGGCATATCCACTGACTAGAATTTTCGTTGTTTTCATTCTCCTCGTTTCCATTATTCATCCAAACCGGTTCGAATTCCTGACCGAGCATTTGCTGATTTTGCATATGATCTTGTTCTTCTTCCGAATCTTCGTCTTCCATATTCGCCGGAGGATCTACGTCGGCGATGATGTTTTGCTCCATGTTACCCTCAGAGCTGCAGTCTTCGCTGCCCATGAAATTGGAATTTTCGTCGTCTTCGTCGTCTGGTTCGACTTTGACGCAGTAGGTTAAAGGTTCCACCTCGAGTTCTTCGGCAACAACCTGCAAAATTGAAAAATTATAAGTAGAATGATTTTAAAATTAGTCATCGCGTGACGAAGAAGTTGCCTATACAACTCCTGATTTCCTGAGTGATGCAGAAA
The DNA here is from genome assembly GCA_959613365.1 of Balanococcus diminutus. Taxonomy (NCBI): domain Eukaryota; kingdom Metazoa; phylum Arthropoda; class Insecta; order Hemiptera; family Pseudococcidae; genus Balanococcus; species Balanococcus diminutus. The sequence continues at coordinate 23,613,385 of OY390715.1, forward strand.
TATGGAAGTTTTCACTTGAAAAATATTGCCTAGGTATTGAAAATAACAGTTTTTTTTTTTTAGTTTTCTTTTCTTCTTAGTAAAAATACGTCTCAATTAATTTTTGAAGACAAAAAATTCTGCACTAGTTTTAAAGAAAAAAATCTGAGCTTTTTTGAAATGAAAAATATTTCTATTTTTTAAAGTACTCGAGAAAATAAAATAAAAAAATACTTCATTTTTTGAGAGAAATAACATCCTTCTTATTTATTTTCGGAGAAAAAAATCTTCATTTCTTCAGAAAAAAATTCCCAATTTTTTGTGACACAAAATTTCTAATTTTTCAAAGTAAAAAATATTTTTGACGTATCTATATATTTTAAAAAATCGTTACCTATTTTCGAATTAATTTTTAAGCGAAAAATTTTCAAACTTTCATGAAGTAATTTTTTTCCCCCATTTTTTTTATAATAAAAAACCTCCACTTCTCATTTTTTGGTCTCAATTTAATCAGCAAAAAAATTCTATTTTTTGGAGAAGAAATCTGCAGTCTTATGGGATAAAAAATTTATTAATTTTTCGGAAGAAAAAAGTCTTTTAAACTGTTTTGGAAGCTCTCAAGTTCGCTGATTTTAATCTAAAATTATTCAAAAAATCTTCCAATTTTTAGGTAAAAAAAAAATAAATAAATAAATGAGTATTTTTTTGGAGTAAAAAACTTTTTTGATTTTTTTAGAGTGCAATCTTTCATTTTTCCGGAAAAAATTCTCAATATTTGGAGTAAAGAATTTTTCAATTTTCTGGAGAATTTTTTTTCAATTTCTACGGAGAAATAAATTTTTATTTATTTATTTATTTTTTTGAGTAGGTAGATAAAGAAATTTTTTATTTCCTTGAATAATATTTTTTTAAATCTTAATATTTTGAATTTTAGAATTTTCTCAATTTTTGTAAAATCAACATTAAAAAAATTATGAAAAAATCCTCCCCACACTCGACATTTACATAAAAAATTTCAACTCGCCACCCTCCAGAAAAAATTGAGCTGTACTCTAGAAAACTTCAAGTAATCGGCCCTAACTTCAGTTTTTGTGCTGAGAAAATTGGTTAAAAAATGAATAGAACAAGAGAAAGGTAATCCGATACTTCAAAAACATAATTAAATCATTATGTGAAATTTCAGAAAATGAGAAAAAAATTACAAGATGACCTTTCGTGTCACATCATCTAATTTTCAATCAAGCAATTAGTTTTGAAAAATAAATTTAAAATCAACCTATTTACGTCAGGTTTATTAATAGCGAGATGAATAACGCCAAGAGATGAATAGACAGCGGATTTGAAACGAAATGAAAAAGTGCATTATATTCGTAGAATTAAAACAAAAATAAATAATACGTACTTCATTCGATACATCTCCATTTTTGTTATTAAGTAACACCTGTTGTAACTGTTTTTCGGCATTTTCCTGCTTCTGTTTGTATTCCTACGAAACACCAGACGACAATTATATATACAAATAATTTAAATTCAACAAACCAAGGACCTATTGAAAATAATACACGAGGCTAACCTTATCTTGTACATATCGACGTAAAATTTCATCCGATCTTTTGGCCTGTTGACGGAACTCGAAAGCTCGAACAATTTTCATAGAACATGTTTTGCAAATAAAATTGGGCAATTCGTCATTTTCGCAGATCTGTAAAAATAAAATTCCACATAAACGCGTTAGAAGTTGAAACTTAAAACAGATAGGTAAACGAATATTATAGTACAGAGAAACAAGCACAGCGAGCACGTAGGGGTGTAATCTCGCCAAAAGTGCAAATGCGGTTAACTTAAAAGGTAGGTATTAACGCTTGATAATTTACCAAAGTTCAAAAAACATGTATGGTCAACAAAACCCACCAATTCAGTCTATGGTTAAACTATACATGACGAATAGTGAATTAGAATTTAATGCTTTAACCATACGAAAACCAAAAACGTGCGAAATAACCGCATGCAGATTGTATTGTTTAATGTAAACTCGACAGTATCAATTTTGGCAAAAGTGTACATATGGCATGTACACAGGGTGTCCGAGGAGGAACTTTTGAATCTTCAGATTTAGATGCACCGAATGTACCACACTAACAAAAAATGTTTTATAAACCGGGTGCCTACTGCCTACCTCAAAAATTGAAAGAACAAGGGAAAATAGAATTAAGAAAAAACACTTCTTAAGTTCTTTAAGAAAAAAAAATCTCAACTTTTTCAATAACAAAAAATCTCACAATTTTTTAAGAAGAAATATATTTCAATTTTTTTGAAAAATAAAAAAATCCCAAATCTTCTAAGAAAAAAAATCTCCTAATTTTTTGAAGAAATGAGATCTCACAATTTTTTCAAGAAGAAAAAAATCTTACAATTTTTTCAGGAAAAAAAATTTCCAATCTTTTTGAGAAGAAAAAAATTTTATATTTTTTAAAGAACAAAAATATTTTAATTTTTGTAAGAAAAAAAAATCTCAATTTTATTACGAACAAAAAATCTCACAATTCAAAAAAAAATCTCTAAACTTTTTTAAGAACAGAAAACCTCTCAATTTCTCAAGAAAAAATATCTTTAAATTTTTTTGAGAAAAAATTTTTCAAATCTCTTAATTTTTTAATTTAAAAAAAAGTTTCAATTTTTTCAAGAAAAAAATCTCAACTTATTCAAGAACAAAAAATCTCTCAAAAAGTCTTTCAATTTTTTGAGAAAGAAAAATACCTCAATTTTTTGAAGAAAAAAATCTAATTTTTTAAAGAAATAAAAATAATATCTCAATTTTTTCTAGAAAAAAAAATCTCACACTTTTTTCATAAAAATCTACCAATTTTTTCAAAAATAATCCACCAATTTTTTTAAGAACAAAAAAAATGTTTTAATTTTTAAGGAAAAATCTTTCAAATCTTTCAAGAACAAAAAATCTCCCAATTTTTCAAGAAAAAATATGTTTCAATTTTTTGAGAAAGAAAAATATCCCAATTTTTCCAAGAGAAAAGAAATTTCCCAATTTTTTTAAGAAATAAAATCTCTCAATTTTTCAAGAAAAAAACCACACAATTTTTTCGAGAAAAAAAAATCTCAATTTTTTTAAGAACAAAAAACTCAATTTTTTCAAGAATAAAAATTTCTCAATTTTTTCAATAAAAATTTCTCAATTTTTTCAATAAAAATTTTCCAATTTTTTTAAGAAAAAAAAACTTAATTTTTTTAAGAAGAAAAATTACCCAATTTTTTCAAGAAGAAAAATTACCCAATTTTTTCAAGAAGAAAAATTACCCATTTTTTTCAAGAAGAAAAATTACCCAATTTTTTCAAGAAAAAAATCTCTAAAATTTCTGGAGTAAAAAATCTGATGATCGAGCAATTGGGAAGAATCCTGGCCAGGTAGAAGTGCACCTTTTGGCATCCTCTCCGCAAAATTCACCTACTGTTACGCAAATAGGCCTATTAGTGAATTCTACACTTGCCTACACCACGCGAAAAATAGGGAAATTTCCTGCCTAATTCTTGATTTATCTCTCAAAAGAAAAAATTTCCATATAAAAACAAGAGATTTTTTTCTCTAGGTAATAAAAACAAAAAAACAAATTTCCAAAAAAAAAATTTAAGTCGAAAATTATTACGATTTTTTCCTCTAAAAGTAGGTAAGTAAAAGATTTCTTTCTCAAAAAAATAATAAAAACGTAAATTTTTTCTACCCCAAAAAATTTAATAATTTTCCCCGAAGAATTGGCAAGATTTCTTTCGAAAAATAAATGAATAGGTAAATAAATGAATAAATAAATACCTAATTAAGGCAAAAAATCGATTTTTTTCTCCAAAAAATAAGAAGACTTTTTACCCCCAAAAATTGAAAAAAATATCCCCAAGAATTTAAAAGGAATATTTCATTTATTACAGCGCAAGACAATTGTTTTTTCAACTACAAGAAATTCGATTTTTTTTTTAATTGGACAAAAAATTGAGATATTTAGTAGGCATTTATTTACCATTGAATATCAGTTAGGTATCTATCCAGTGAAAACTTTCGCTATCTATTGCGATAGTTGGTACTTATTACGCAGTATCAGCGTGAATATACTCATGTTTTGTGATAGTCACCTATACCTAATGCAAGTAACGTACAACACCGAACATATTGGAATTAGTATTTCGATAATTTCAAATCGCATTGCATACGTTTCGACGAACATCACATGTCAAATTTAACCTTGGTCTAGTTTTTGGGAAGCGCTGATACACACCATAACCATAAGTAACCTTATACGTTAGATTTTGTTTAGGTCAATAACGTAAACGTATATATAAGTGTCATGCCATCTGCATCATTTATTAACCATCCGGCATAATACACCTCCCAGTCCCAATACCGAACGTCAACGTACGTCATAAAATTAACCACAACAGACACAGACACCAACTGAGTAATTTTCCCCATACCTAGGTACGAAGTTGAAAACCTACTTCCTTAAAAAAGGCTCTATTATCGGAATCGATAACCGAAAAAACAAAACTTCAAGGGTCCCAACTATAATTTTGAAATTCGTACGTAAATCGGACGTATGTAGGTAGGTAGGTAGGTAGGTAGGTAGGTAGGTAGGTAGGTATATTATATTTACACGCGACGATGAATAATTAATACTCACGACCGACATTTCGCCACATATTTTGTAGAATTCATCGCTTTCACACATTTTTTTTGGTAAAGTATTTATCGATACAAATGGAAATATGTTGGGATCGAGTCACAAATAGATAAAAAAATATGATAAACGGTATAACAGTCTGTTATGTATGGTTATGGCTTATGGCACCTATAACCTTGAATTTGTTATACGAAGTTGAATAATTTTTAACCATTATTTAAAACCAAACAATCAAATAATTAGGTGAACAAAACTAAAAAAAAAAAAATGAAAACATTTTCAAGTATTAAGTTGCGACAGACTCAAATACCTAAGTATGGAAATTAAAAATGCACGACGCAGCTTTACCACCAAAGTGGACTTTAGTCAATTGACAACTGCATAATTACTCGGGGAAATTTCCCTTTAAGCGGCTTTCCAATTCAAAATGGTTCGCAGCTTATAATAGACTTGGAAATAATGCGGCGCTCGGTGTCTCACAAGTACAAAAATTAGGTCATAACAGGATAATTTACGGATATGAAAAAATCGCGCATGCGATATCACACGCGGAGTAAAAAAAAATGGAAAATTAATTCCCCCTGTGTTAACCCAAAAACAGGCGACGATAGTCCAATTTTATATTTTTACTGCATCGCGTCATGAAAAAAAAAGACAAAGCTGGTGGAGTGCGAATTAACCTAATGAAGAGGATATTTTCCGGTTAATACATCAAAAAGCTTTTGATTAATTTGAAAAATCATTACCCCTTTCAGAGACGATGCATAGGTGTATTTTCACATAGGTCTATTATGTGGTAGATTTCATTATTATAATATCAGTTGTATAGGTAGGTATGAAGAAGAAGTTTTTTGAAATCAATCGTAATACGTTTATTCCAATCTCAATTTTAAAAAAAAATGATGAATAAATTACAAAAGAATTAGGTACTGTAAAATGAGGCTATTTGGGAATTCACAAAATCAGATGTAATAATACGTAGATATATTATTAGGTACTTCACTCAGGGATGAAGTTACCGAGATATTATCAACTAGAATCCAAGTTGACAGTCCATGAATGATCTCCGAGGGATCTGAATATTTTTTACTCCCTCTACATACGAACTTTTTTTTTTTTTTTGAAGAAAAGAAAAAAATAGTCAATTTTATGACCTTTAAACTTCCATGTGTATCTCAAAAACGGCGAGTGCCAAGAATCTGAAATTTTTATGGTTTGTACATGTGTGGCCTACATTCATATTTTTGATTCTCATTGGTAAGTATTTCTAAAGTAGAGAACAAGAGTTATTAAAAGTCTCTGTTTGGAAATTTTTTTCTCCAAAAAAAAAAGTTTTTTTGTGACTTGAGTGTTTTTTAAGTGATATTGGAAAATCTACATTGTGAATAGGCAACTCATATGAAACAAAAAATGCTATAAGTATACATATGGTGCCTATCTCAAAAATTGAAGGAGCGAAGGGAGATAAAATTTGCAGATAAAAAAACTGGATATTTTTTTACTCTCGATATAGGCACCATAGAGCTGTTTCTCTTTATGATTAATCGGCTCCTGGTCAATTTTTTCAGAAAAATGAAAAGAATGATTGATTTTCAAAATCTTGCCCTTTTTTGGTGATACCCTTAATCATCAAAGTTATCCCTTTTCATGAGAATGAATTTCCAATTTTTATTTTCCCCTAATGTAATTTTAAGCAGTATTTTGGGAATTGGATAACTTTCAATTTTTCAAAAAAAAAAAAAAAAAAAAAAAAATCGAAAACGAAATTTTATATATATATATATATATATACGAAATTTGAGTTAAAAAAGGGCTAGACTCTTAAAATTAAATTTTATCACATCTATTTTATGAAAATTATTTTGATTTTTGATAAAAATGATAAAAAAGACTGATGACCTCTAAGAGGGTAATAAGGTAATAAAATTTTAGCCCTTGGTGATGTCAATCATCTGCCACGGGTTCGATTTTCCTACCTCAATAATATTAGCCTTAAATTCCCAAAAGTATGGATGGGGCGCCGATAGGGCTATTTGTGAAAAATTGAAATTTCTCTATTTTCATGCATTCTGAGATGAAAAAAAAAAAGAAAAAAAAAACAAACAAGTGAACCTTTTTTTTTTTTTCATTAAGTTTAATATTATGAATTTTTGTTCCTTTATTAATTAATATATTTAATTTAAAATTTTTTATTTTTATTTATGTTATTATTAATTAATAAAATTTTAAATTTTATTATTTTGATTTGGGCATTAAATTCGATTTATAGAATTTTAAGGTTAATTCGTTCCCTGAGTGATGTGAGAAATTCACAGCATAAATAGGCAACCCATAAGACACAAAAAATGTAGGTACTAGGTACACGTTAGGGTGGTCCTTATTTAGGATTTTCTGATGTTTTCACCCCCCCCCCCCCCCAAATCAAAAAGGTTTTTTTTTTCTTATGAGAAAATAATTTCTTATTTTTCATTTTTTTCTTCCACTTAATTTTTGGTGGCCCTTATTCGCGTCAGTTCGTAACTCTTTTTTTTAGAAAAATGAAAAAATTGATTGATTTTAAAAATCTTCCCTATTTTTGATTATTCCTTTTCATGAGAATGAATTTCCAATTTTTCATTTTCCCTCAAATTGATTTCAAGTGGTGTCTTAAGTGGCCTCTAATTTTTCAAAAAAAAGATGAGAGAAAAAAAATGAGCATAATTTTTTCATCATTTTATTGGCAAATAAATTAATTCCTTATTTTTCATTTCTTCCCTAACTGAATTTTAAATATGGTGTCTCTTGGGCCTTCCATTTTGAAAAAAAAAGAAGAAAAATTATCAAATTTTCGAACTTTTCGGTTTTTCTGTCTTTAACCCCCCCCCCCATCCTTTCCCAGAGGTGGTTCCTTTTGTGAGAAAATAATTCCTAATTTTTCATTTTCTCCCTAACTGAATTTCAAGTGTCTCCCATCACCCTGTTTTCTAGACAAATGAAAAAAAATAATAATTACAGATTTTCAAAATCTTTGCCTAATTTTTAATTATAATCCATCGAAGTTGTTTCTTTTCATGAGAATAAATTTCCAGTATATTATTCTCCCCTCCCAACTTAATTTTCAAATTCAAGTGGTACGTTGGAAATTTGGAATGCCCCCAATTCAAAAAAAAAAAATGAGCAAAATTTTTTACTTAAAGCATTTGAAGTTGTTGCATTTTATCAGAAAATAATTCCTACCCTAATTTTTCATTTTTTCTTCAACTGAATTTTAAATGGTGCCACCTGACCTTATTTGAAAAAAAAAATGGAATAACCAAGTTTTGAAATTGGAGACTAGTGGCACCGTCTAAAATCAAGTTTGAGGAGGGGGGGGGGGGGTAATAAAAAATGGTGTACCTAGTACCTACATTTTTTGTGTCTTATGGGTTGCCTATTTATGCTGTGAATTTCTCACATCACTCAGGGAACGTTCACTTGTTTGTTTTTTTTTTCTTTTTTTTTCATCTCAGAATGCATGAAAATAGAGAAATTTCAATTTTTCACAAATAGCCCCATCGGCGCCCCATCCATACTTTTGGGAATTTAAGGCTAATATTATTGAGGTAGGAAAATCGAACCCGTGGCAGATGATTGACATCACCAAGGGCTAAAATTTTATTACCTTATTACCCTCTTAGAGGTCATCAGTCTTTTTTATCATTTTTATCAAAAATCAAAATAATTTTCATAAAATAGATGTGATAAAATTTAATTTTAAGAGTCTAGCCCTTTTTTAACTCAAATTTCGTTCACTCAAAGCAGTGTTTAAGCACGATTTACTACATCACTGATTTTTTTTTTGAAATTAACCAATAAGATGATTATTAATTTATTACAGGGTTGTCATTTTGTGAATTAATTTCTAGATGAAATTTGAAAAATAATTTGTTGTAACACTTTCAAACTTTCATTGTTTCATAGGGGTGTAAAATTTGAATTTAATGTAGCTTTGTATTAAAAATATTGTAGTCATCAATTTCAATTCAACTTCCACTTATAATGATTGATTGAACGAAGTTCAATAAATAAATAAGAAGAAATTAGAAAACTCCTACATACACGACTGACACGACACACGAGTTAAAAAACACAAACAAACGAAACTTGGCATCCTTGCTCGATAAACACAATAGATAAAAAAATGATAACTTCAACAATTTTATTTTTCAAAATAATTTTTCAAAATCCGAACCCTCAAAGTGACGTAAGTACTTACATTACTTAAGAAAATGTCTAGCTGCAGATTAGTTATTTATTTTGGTTTTAATTTTAATTCAATTGCTACTTTAGAGTAACGGCGATCCTGACATCATGGCACCATCTGCACCTACATCGTCGACACAAAACATCAAGAAAAAAAAACCCTAACGTTTCGAAATGGAGCCCAATATTTTAAAAACTAGTTTTCGACCATTCAGCATTGGCTCTTTCTCGTCAAGTAGGTATGTATTGTTTCATATTCACCAAAGAAAGAAGTACGAAAAAAAACTATCCTAAACATACCCCTATGTCTGCACACACAATAGCAGAAAAAAAAAACTATCACTGAGACTACAATAGTCCTTTTACAGTCCTTTTATAAGTTGAGAAAATGCTTTCACCATTATTCACGGTAAATACGATAAATGTCAAATCTGTAGATATACCTAATATGTCAATTTCTCAAGTTCTCACGTACAATATCCAGATCCAGACTACCATGGGGTATGTACTGTACGGTTTCAAAATTACAGAAATAAAATTTTTCTGAAGTTGCAAACTATAAAAAGGAAATAAATTTCAAATCTCAAACTTACGAATGCCTCCGGAATTCAAAAATAAATCACTTCGATAGAGATATAGCGAAACTAAAAAAAATCATATTTTAATTTTTCAGGAATCACAAGTATTCCAGTTATTCTACCAATCACAGACACCGGAGCGGAAAACATTTCTACGCGAACTAGTAAAATTACGTGTACAGATTCAAACATGTCGAAACCATAAAACGAAGAATTGCACGAAGAATATTACGATGTTTTCATCAATGAAAATATGTTCTAGGTAAATGCGAACGAATTTGTGTTACGTATTAGTATCAGTATGTTAATAACTCGCCGGCGACTGTTTACATCATAAATAGGTTCAGTATCAGTAGGTAAACGAATGCGATCTCATTGAGAATACAGACGTTCGGTTTCGGTAGCCGAAAATAGATAAAGAACAGCGAAGATCTCAGCGTTCAGTTTAAAATTACGAGCGATAATTACCTCTAGCGACGTGCACGCTGTTATTTTCACAGATAATGGCTCATCTCCGTACCGCAGACTGAAGGTGGAATCGCCGAATATACTAATTAATTCAACGCCGCTGACTAGACACAGACGACACAGCGAATCGAAATTTTTCAAAATAATAATATTTTCCATTTCGGCGGCTACACCGTCACTTTGTACCGCCAACTATTCGCAACACACGACCATTGATAATACGTTACACAAGCCACACGACGACGACGACGACCGAGGACGAGGACGACGACGTAAAAAAGCGTTCAAAAATAATAAAAATATTCTCTTCTCGACGACGACGACGAGAGCGTTAAAAAAAAGCAACGCTCGGCTGCCTGTGAGAAGCGAAACGCGGCCACGACGCGAATAAGCGCAAGCGAAGCGGCGGAGACCGGAGACGAAAAACAGAAAAGGAATAAGCTCGCACACTCGTACACATAGGACACGGTTATAGGGTTAGAACGACGCTGCCTGGGAGCATTACGAAGCAATTCCCCACTTGCATGGGGTTCTAGTCGCGCCGCCTGGCCTCGCCTGCCGCTGCCGATAACGCTTTTACCACTTCGCTTCTTCGTACGCCGTCACCGCACGTTTCACTGTCGACGACACCGACTGCGTTAAATTATAATAGGGGATAGCCCTTCCCCCCGAGGCCCAGCCCGGGCCGTTCAAACTTGCCTTCTAGGTGTGTATCGTTTTGGCCCAGCAATGCCTCTTCTCAGCAGACTCCCTTCGCCCTTACGGACACGATGCCAAAGGATCCCCAGTAGGACGCCCGTGTACATCGACATCGATTTTTTAGAAAAACCCTCTCCCATGCCGCGCGCTTACCCAGTTGCCAGTATCCGGCCGTCAGTTTCAACGTTCGCCCCTCTTTTTAAGTCCCTTGGCTATGAATGTCCTTCCACCACACCGTGTCCCTCTTTCTCATTTGCCCCTTTTGTCGGCTCGTGTTTCGAGCGAAAAAAAAAACACCACCAAGAAAGCTGACCGTTAACTGTTCTTTAGCCAGCGGGCGAGGCGAGAAGTTCGAGGGGCTTGTACTCGAGTAATCTCATTATGTGTGCCTAATACGGGCGTATTATTAAATAAAAAAAAAAATCCGATGGTGAAAATGCGAAAAAGGAAAGAAAAAACCGCAAATACTCGACACGAAACAGAACATCATCCGAGGCTTTATTTACGACTGCGACCATCTCTCTGCTACTTTTTCAGGCTTAAAAAATGCCACGACGACGACGCCACCCCCGTCCGCCGCTGCGCTGCACCGAATTAAATTTCTGACCTAGATCTACGCTAGTTCTACAAATTCTACGAGCATTCGACGATAAAAAAATTTTACCATTTGACCCGGTGAACTTGTTTTGATAAATTTCTATTTTTATTTGACTTCTTAGTTAACAAACGCCAATCGTGCCACCGAAAACACCACTAACACGGTGCTGTGTTTAGCATTTATTTTGTGTTCATTGAAAGCTTCTTGTATATTTGTATTGTTATCACACCTTAACCACCAACTCGTTTCAACTCTCATTTAACTTCATTCAATTATCCCTATCTTAATGCTTCTTTATTCTTTCGCGATTTTTATCCCATTTCGTTTCGCATTGTGTTTGTTTAATCTGCACCGTGTTATTTAGCAGAAGCATACCTATACGATATCCGACACGAATCGCTTCGCTAGCTTTGAAAATTATGATTTAATTCGAAGCATTGTTATTAGAGGTATAAATCGTGTTCGAGTAGTTTTTTTTTTTTTTTTTTTTTTTTTTTTTTTTAGTTAATTTTTGTACACTTAATTTCACCTATTGCGAGGGTTGGAAATGAAATGTCTTTTTAATTATACCTTTCTAGGTTTACTTTTGAATATCGTTGCTGTTTCACACCTGTTGGTTGTTGTTGTTTCAAGTTTATCGTTAATTTTACCTCATTTTTTATAATCGAATTCAATTTTATTTGCAATGTTGAGGTAAGTATCGTTTATTAATAGGGCTAGGACAAAATATGTGCATTTAGTAGGTGTAAAATATGCACATATTTTGATCAAAATATGCACAAAGTTTCTTTGGCAAAAAATAATTATGCTGTTAAAAATGAGCATGTAAATTTTTTCAAAAAAGAAAGTTCTCTAACCCAATTTTTTTCTATGCGAGATTTCTTTACAATTTTTTTCATTAAGTACGTGAATCAATTTTCGCAACAGAATTTTTTCTTGTTAAAGCGATTTTTTGGAGAAATGTTGTAAAAAAATTTTAAAATTAAAAACCAGCTATTTTTTGAAAATCAAGTACAAAAAAAAATTATTTCAATTTATTTTCATCCAAGGTAAATTTATAGAAAATTTTGAAGAAAAAAAATTCAAAAACTTTCGTTACTCCTCCTCTCTTCCAAATTGCCTCATATATGTAATCGTATAAAACCTTCCTTTTTTCTTGGCACCATCGAAAATTTTATCAATTCCAATACTACATAGATACTTGATATTCAAAATTGGAGGGAAGGGAGGGGTCCAATCACAATTGTAATAATCAAAATTATTTCTGAGACTTCAAGCTACAACTTTCGTTTGAAATTTTTTTCAATTGGACCCCTACCTCCACCACTTTTTAATAATATACGAGTATAAGTACCATATGTAAGTCATATTATGCCAAATTGACGGAGTGGAGGGTCTAATCGAAAATTTTATAATAACAAAAATTATTTCTAGGACTTCAATCTACAACTTTTGTTTGAAAAATTTTTCAATTAGATCCCTCCCCCAATTTTGAAAAGGTGTTTACCTGCTGTTATGTGTAATCGGAGGAGAGGGAGGGATCCAATCACAATTTTTGCAATAATCAAAATTATTTCTGAGACTTAAAGCTACAACTTTCGTTTGAAAATTTTTTCAATTGTACCCTTACCTCCATCACTTTTTAATAATATAAGTATCTTTTAGTCATATTTTGCAAAATTCGGTGGAAGGGGAGGAAAGGGGAGGATCTAATCGAAAATTTTATAACAAAAATTATTTCTAGGACCTCAATCTACAGCTTATATGTTTGAATTTTTTTTCAATTAGGCCTCTCTCCAATTTTGAAAAAGTATCTACCTGCTATTATGTGAAATCGGAGAAGAGAGAGGAATCCAGTCGAAATTTTTATAATAACCAAAATTATTTTTGAGATCTTAATTTACAACTTTAATTTAAAAATTTTTTCAATTTGCCACTTCATCCTCCTTCATTCCCTAATTTTTAATTAGTATCTTCAGAGTGTTATGCAAAGTCGGTGAGGAGGGAGGGGTTCAATTGAAAAAATTTTCAAACAAAAGTTGTAGCTTGAACTCCTATGAATGATTTTGGTTATTACAAAAATTGCGATTGGACCCCGCTCCCCCCCCCCCACTGTTGAATATCAAGTATCTATGTAATACTGGACTTGACAAATTTTCGATGGTGCCAAAAAAAATTTTGGTAACCCCTTTCAGAAGTGCAATTCCGAAAAAAAATGTATCTATCATGTACCTAGTCTAGATGTACAATCTCAAATTTTTTTTAAATTTCAAATCCAGGTGAATCATCTTCAAAAGTGCAAAGCCCGTTTTTTCTTTGGTTCAAATTTAAGTTGATGTTGTGTATGGGTGAATTTGAGATATATTGCAATGAAAAAAAAATTCGACCAAAGAAAAATGATGGAACAAACTTTTTTTTTCGGAGTTGCTTCTCCAAAAGAGGTTACAAGAATATCCGTTCGAAACCTCAAAATGTCCATTTGACCTTTAAAAAATACTTACATCGAATTTTATTTTTGAAAATTCCATAAGTTACCCTTAGTACTGTCTTCTGTGTTTGCAAGTTTTTAAAAAAAATCAATGGAAAACTGCCAAAAATAGCAATTTTAAACGAAAACCCACATTTAACCCCAACAAGAGGTAAGAAGTGAGTTATAGAGCTACAAATTTTGTCGCAAAGGTTTTGGGCTATCAACTTTCATTAAATAATTTCAAATTTTGGTGCTCAGGGCCAAACCAATCGTATGAACTCTTTTTTTTTCAATTTGTAAGCTAATTTTCAACAAAAAATTTTCCAAGTGGCCCAATGTTCCTCACTCCTAATTTTTTTTTTCAAGGTACCTAAAATCTTCCCTCTGGGTTCAATATTTTGAGTGACCCAATGCCACCTCCCTTCATATTATTTTTCTAGTGACTTAGGTAGCTCAATAATGTACCTCTTGAATTGATTTTGGGTATTGTTTTCACGATCCTTAAAAAAAAAAAACTATTTCTATAAATCATATTGGTTTGGTACGTTACTTGAATATTTGCCAAATATCCTCTGTGGTGATACGAACGAATACAGTATACACGCATTTATTATTATCTAAAGTTTTTAAGTGAGCAGTCGAAGCTTTCGTGCTCGAATAAGTTACTTGTTGCTTTGAGCTTCTGTAGGTAGGTTTAGGTAGGTACATTTGTCGTCTGATAAGCTGTTGGGTATAATTTTTTATCCAATATTTCATATAAAAATACATAGGTACGTCAAGCTACCAGGTTATTTTTTATCATTTTTTATTTTATCCGCACGAATTTAAATCCAGCGTAATCGCCTAGGTAATTCATTAACTGGGTAACGACTTTCGGATTTAATTTTTAATTAAGTCAGACATAAAACTTTTGTAGCGCGAAGGTCGTACACAAAATGATAATAATAATATAAACAAGAGAACCGTATGAACGGAAATGATTAGACTTGTTTTTTATTTTCAAAACAATCGTTCGTATCAATGTCAAAATTATTTTTAAAACCGATTAGTGGTTTATGGATTTTTTTTCGTATGTTTTTACGTTAATTTGAAGCTCATCGTTGATATAATTAAAACTTCGCAAATAGAGGGAATTTTGATAATACCTAATACTTAATTTCAGAAATAGGTATGAATTTTAAAGTTAATGTAAGTTAATATTCAAAACTGAAAGTAATTTCTTTTCAGCATAATGATTCTTTGATGCAAGGTAAATTTTAGAGTTGGCAAAATGGCAATTTCGTTTCCAAAAATTAAAAAAAAAATTTTATTCCGAAAAATGTTTTTTTTTTTTTTTTTTTTTAATTACGTAGGTAGTGATTTTTTCCACCAAACATTTAAAAAATATTTTTACTCCAAAAAATCAAAAATTTTCGAAATAAAAAATTAAGAATATTTTTGGAAAAAAAACCAGAGAGATATTTTTCTTCAAAAAATTTGAAATATTCTTGAGAAATTCTTTTTTTAAAATTTTTTTTACTTCAAAAAAATTTTGTTCAAAAATTTGAAAAATATTTTCATTTAGGTGTCTACCTAATAATGTTTTTTGATTTTTAATTTGAGCCAAAAAGCCAAGATTTAAAAATTCAAAAAATTAGGATTAGGTATCTTCTTCAAATAAGAAATTACATTGCACGTACTCCAAAAAAATGGAAATTTTTCTCCAATCGAATTAAATTAATTAGGTGATTTTTAAAAAATTAAGATAAAAAAATGAGTTTTTCGCCGAAAATTGATATACTTATTTTTTTCTCAGAACATTTCTGCATAATTTTTACTTCAAAAAATGCACCCACCTATATGGGTGTTTTTTTTTTATCTAAGTATTTTTACAACTTTTGAAGTGGTTAATTCGAGCATCCAAGCTATTGCCAAGTCGCCAAACATGTTAAATCTAGTACGAAGCATGTTCAAAAATAGTATGTATTTTTTTTTTGTCCTACACTATGTACTTTCTTTTTTTTAACCCTTCATAAACGTTAGTCCTTGGTCTTTACGAGTGGTCGAGTGATCAAATAAAAGATTGATTTTGAAATGGGTGTAATATCCGTGACGCAAAATGCTTATATGTATTGTACCAAACGAGTTTAGTTTGACAATTGAAAAGAATCCTCAATCACGAAGTAATTCTTTAGAGGCTGTAAAAAATCTAGGTAACGTTTATTCTTTTCAAATGTCAAGTAGAATTGTTGAAAAAAATGTTGTAAAAAAATAAAAAAGTGTAAAAGCGAATGCAATAAAATTATTTGAAAAAGGAGTAGGTATAAGTAAAGAAAGTAGTATTCTTCATGAAGTGATTTCTAAAATTATTTTATTATGCTACAGTTGGAAAATTTCATGGAAGCTTCTTCAGGTAAAGTCAATCTTGAATTTTGGTAAATTTTGATTTTTTTTTCCTCGATTGGAATTAATTGATAAACTATTTCTTATCGTCAGTAGTCATCAGTAAATCGATAATTGGCACTGTAACAAAAAAATTAACTTTGTCAAATATGGGCTTAGGCACACACTTAATTATAAATTCTTATAGCCTATCTATTGTTATTTTTTTATTTTCAAATTTTTATTCAATTTTTTTGGAAAGGGGTAAAGATTTTTTTTGTTTTGTAGCCCAAGTTATTTAAACGAGTGGATCGCCGCAGTAGTGTTTTTTGGCAACCTCGTAAAATTTTTCCAAGCCAAAAACTATTAGATACTTGATATTCAAAATTGGAGGGGAGGGAGGGACACAATCGACATTTTTGTAATAACCTAAATTATTCCTAGGACTTCAAGCTACAACTTTTGTGTAAACATTTTTTCAATTGGACCCCTCCATCTTCACCGATTTTGCATAACAGTCCGAAAATAGTAATTGAAAATTAGAGGAGTGAGGCAGGAAGGGGCCAATTGAAAAATGTTTCAAATAAAAGTTGTAGATTAAGATCCTGAAAATAATTTTGGTTATTATAAAAATTTCGATGGGATCCTTCCCTCTCCTACAATTTCACATAACATCAGGTAGATACTTTTTCAAAATTGGGGAGGGGTCCAATTGAAAAAATTTTGAAAGCGACTTTTTTCTATAAGTTTTTCCACTGTTTGGTGTTTTTTTGGCATTAATCTCCTGCACACATTCAACATTCGTGAATTAATGAAAAATACCCATTTTTTAATTTACAAAAAGGGTTACATCATCAACTATCTTTTCTGCGTACCTGCATTAATTCTACCTCAGAACTATACACCAATAGGTATAGCTAGCTCAAGCACACCATATACCCCAAAATAAGTGCGATATCCGGTAATAAACCGTATTAATTAGATTGTCTATGGACGAGATGGTATCAAATCTCGTGTTTTTTAGCATTTAATGCGCCTATAATTAAACGAGCGTGGAAAGTTTATTAGGATGATTTTATATTTAAAAAATAATTAAGCTCGGTATAAGCGTACAACAAAGTATACGCTAAATTATCGAGCCACGCGTTTCGCGCTTCTCATACTGAGCCCAATAAACGCCAATGACCCAACACGCAAAATAGGGGTTCAAATTGAATACATTAATTTCATCATTTCATTCACTTATCCACCCTCTTGTTTCGTCTACGACTCTACGTATTGCAACCTACTCGTGTTTTTTTTTGGTCGCTTTGTACTCGTAATTCGCGATATTGCTCAATCTTTTAAAAAAGAAAAATTACCATCTGGTAACGTTGGCGATTCCGTCGCATACTCCGTAGACATCATTAAACACTCGCCCTTTGCCGCATCTTTGCAACCTTGGGCGGCCGTTTTTGCATAAGAAGTATCTTTGACAGTCTGTAGAGTGTGGGTAAAGTTGCACATCGTTTTCTGAAATACTGTTGCTGGTCAATGGGCAAGAGAATCCGAGGAAATCTGACGAAGAGAAGAAATAAAATTAAAGAATAATACGACATTACCCCAGTGCAATAACGTACTTACATTTTGGGCTACAAGAAATTTTTTTGTAAAATTTTTCTTTCGGAGTCCTGATTATTCAAAAAAAAAAAATCCCCGAACTTCAATTTTCGGGAAAGTCCTCAAATGTGAACCCACAGTGACCCCCTCGTCGTTTTTCGCTTATAACTCTTTAAATATGCGCTTAAATGAAAAAATAGGTATTACTAAAATTAAAGTATATAGAATTTGTAATAAAAAAGGTTATATTCATTTTTTCAAAAAAGTCAACGGATGGCGCAAAAAACGCGCGTCAAAATACACAGAGGAGAAAAAATGAGGACCCTCCCCATTTCCACAAATAACGCACAAGTTTGGAAGGGGTCGAATATATTCGAATGAGAATATACCATAGACTCAAAAAAAAACAACACCCCTCCTCTCCCCCAAGCGTCCAAAATTTGGATACTTGGAAACCCCCATTTTTAAAATTGTCAATAATCCTTCAACTGCGCCTTAAATCAAAAAAAAAAGTTCAAATTAACTTTGAAGTGCATAAAATTTTCTACAAAATCGCTTCATTCATTTATTTTTACAAATCGATTGGCAACACTGCGTTCAAAAATAAATTCGACACCGGCAGTGGATAGATCTTTGAAAAAGCAATAAAAGTTGTAATCATATTGGATTGCCTATCTTTGAAGTTGAAGGAGTTACAGCAACGCAAAATATTTCGAAAATACCAATTTTCAAATCTTTGTAGCGATTTCATTTTCAAAGATAGGATGGGGCAAAATCTTTATTTTTTTCCTTGTATATTTTGACGCGCGTTTTTGAGCCACCCGTTCACTTTTTTGAAAAAATTAATATAACCTTTTTTATTGAAAATTTCATCTACTTTAATATTAGTAATATCAATTTTTTTGTTTAAACGCATATTTGAAGAGTTATAAGCGAAAAACGACGAGAGGGTCACTTTGGGTCCACATTTGGGGGAATTTCCGAGGGGTTAGGTTCGGGGACTTTTTTTTGGTCAATCAGGACTCCGAAAGGAATATTTCACAAAAAAAAAAAAATCATGTAGGTGGCCCAAAATTGCACCATTTTTTTGGTCTTATTTTACTGGTCTACCTATAATATTAACAAAATGAAAAATTTAATCGAATCATTTTAGGACAAGGTATACTCGTACTTTCGGCATCGCAGGAAGGAACTTGATCGGGCCATTCGCATTTGTAAGTCCTTTCATCGAAAGCCAACCCTTCCGGGCAATCGAAAACATATCCTTGGCCACTGGCGCAATTCACAAATTGTCCGCAATGGAATTGATCACCCATTCTGAAGTATCCGAACTGATGAGGACACAATTCGGTCGGCTGAGGTTCCTCTGTTTTTTGAAAAAGATAAATATTTGTGTTACGGTCGATTTTCGTAAATAATACCTACGTGCGTGCTGCGTGTTGTAAACATTTTGACAATAAAGAGCCAAAGATATAGAAGTAAGGGTAGGTATAGCACTCACGAAGGGCATTTCTTCCTTGGCAGTCTACATCAATCGGGTATCCGCAAGGGTAGCCAAATAGAGCACCATTAGCGTTGAAAAGAAGACCATCCGGGCAGAGTTTTTGTTCGGCTACACCATTCACACATTCGATGTAGGCGTCACATTGACTTGTCGCGTATCTACCATTTTTTTCAGGACAGTTCAGTTGGAAGTTACCTGTTTAGAACATATTGATGTTAACGTATAGATTTTGATTAAATTCGCGTCGATGATTTACAATCGTCGACGGTTTTGTGTGAATAATGTTCACGGTTTATTGGAGATGGGTTCATTTGTACGGGGTTAGTTTTTGCAGGCGGTTGAATGTGATTAATTTTATTGAGGTCAAGTGAACTGAGCATTCGCTTACACTTGTGCTTATACTTACTTATACAAAAATCAAAAATTTTACTTACTTTCTGTTCAAACTATAGTACCATTTTGTTTTTTTTTCTTAAAATTAATATTAATAAAATTTATACAAAAAATAGGGCCCTTAGCTTCACCCTCCCCCCTCTTTGAGAGATAAGTATTTATAAAAAAAGAAATATTTTATTCCAAAAAATCTTTACTCCTATATAAAAAATTGAGAAAATTATTTTACTTCAAAAAAATAAAAATTTAGAATTTTTTTCATCCAAGGAAATTTTAATTTGGTTATTCCAAAAAAGTAAAAGATTCTTTTCCTTAAAAAATTTAAGGAATACTTCTTCAAAAAATTCAAATCATTTTTTACTCCAAAAACAATTCAAAAATTAACTCCAAAAAGTGACAAATTTTTCCCCCAAAAAAGAGAGTTTTTTGTACCTACTCCACAAAAAACAGATTTTTTTTTCTTTTTTAAAAAAATGGAAAGATGTTTTCTTCGAAAATTTGATAATACGTTTGCTCCAGAAAATTTGGAGAATTCCCCCCCCCCCCCCCCCCCCAAGGACAAAAACAAAAACCAAAAATTTATTAGGTACTTTAAAAAAATTGAAAAAAAAAATTACTCTTGGGAAATTGAGAAAATTTATTACTCTAAAAAATGAAAGATGTACTTCAGCCTTGTTTTTGCTTTTTTTTAAACTTTGTTGCAAAAAAATTTACTCAGGTAGATTAGGCATCTGTTTCTTTACAAAAAAAACAACCCCAAAAATTTATTTGAAAAAAGTTAAGATTGTTTTCTCAAAAAAGTAGAGAATTCTTCATGCGCCATAATTTTTTTTTTTTTGTTTTGTTCCAAAATATTGAAATTTGCTTTTCTCCGAAAGTTTAAAAAACACTTCTACTACAAGAAAATTCAGAGATTTTTTTCATTCCAAAAAATTAAGAAATTCAACCCTAAAAAATTTTAAACAATTTGTTTTTAAAAAAATTGAAATATGAATTTTTTTCCTAAAAAAATTTTAAACAATTTGTTTTTAAAAAAATTGAGATATGAATTTTTTCCCTAAAAAAGAGACCTTCTTTCCGAAAAATTGAGCTTTTTTTTTCGAAAAAATGAAAAGGTGTTTCCACCCAAAATTGAGAAAAAGGCAAGAGATTTTTTATTCCAAAAAATTCAGATAGGTAATTGAGTATTTTCAATTTAAGAATCCCCTAAAAAAATCTCAAAAAATGGATATTTCCTTTCGAAAAAACTTATGGGAGAAAGTGTGTTTCACCCAAAATTTTAGAAATTTTTTCTCTAAAAAAAAATGAAACCTCATTTTTTTTAGAAAAAATTGAGATTTTTTTCTCCAATGAAATTAATAGGTTTTCGTCTTCGATTTTTTTTTAAATCTCTAAAATAAGTGTGATTTTTTCGTAGTTGTGGTTAGGGTTGCATCTCTTACTCCAAAAAATAAAGATTTCTTCTATTTCAAAAAATTGAGATTTATTCCAAAAAAGTTTTGATTTTTCCCCAAAAAGTGGAGATTTCTTGTTCCAAAATATTGAGTTCTTTTTGTTCCAAAATACCTATTAAAATAAGATGCTTTTATTCAAAAATTTCAAAAATACTTTCACTGCTAGAAAAATTTGAAAATATTTTTATTCTAAAAAATGCATATTCCAATAGGTAATATGTTTTCACAAAAATTTGAGAAATATTTTTACTCCAAGAAATTTGAGAAATTTTTGTCTCTAAAAAAAGGAATGAGATTTTTTTTTTTCTTGAGAAACTTGAGACTTTTTCTCTAGAAAATTACTTAAGAGGTTTCCTCTTCAAAAAAAAAGAAAAAATTTTACTCTAAAAAAATTTAGAAAAAAAATTTCATCTGCCAAAAATTAAAAGTCTTAAAAAAAACTCGAAAACAATATTTTGCATGATATTTTCTTCAAAAATTTGAAAAATATTTTTTACTTCAAAGAAATTGAGAAAATTTTTAAAATTTCTTTCTTTTAAGACAGTGATTTGTTTGTCCCAAAAAATGAAAAAATACCTTTTTTCAAGCAATTTGAGGCAAAAAAAAAAAATCAAGACTTTTTTTCTCTAAAATGAGAGATATTTTTGCAAAAAAAGTAAATGGGGTTTTCTTCAAAAATTTGAAAAAAATCAAAAAATTAAAAAAATTAAAATTTTTTTTCAATTAAAAAAAACGTTTTTTGTTTTTAAAACAATTGATATGTTTAATTACAATAAAATTCAGCATTATATTTTCCTCCAAAAAATTGAGGAATTTTTTTCCTAAAATTAATTATAAGCATTAAGAAATATTTTTACTCCAAAAAAATCAAGAGATTTTCCCCCTCCCCCGTATAAAAAAAACTGCTAAAAATTTTCATTTTAATGGTAACAATAATTTTGAAAATTTTCAATTTCCAGAGTTTAAGTACCTATACAGGGTGCCCAAGGAGCACTTCACGAAACCTCAGATTTGGATACCGGGTACCACTAACAAAAAAGTGTTAAATAGACGTGGGTATCTCAAAAATTGAAGGGTCCCATGACAAGGCAAAATGAAGATGAGAAAAAATTTTTTTGATTGGGCGTGTAGTATTTGAAAAAATGCATAAAAATTGAAATAATTTCATTACGACAATGCTTGTTATGGGTGTAACTCTTATGAGAGAAATTTGCCTATCTCTGAAAATTTTCAAAATCCAAATTTCAAAGCTTCATAGTGCCTTCATTTTCGAACATAGGCAAAAAAATCTCAAGAATAAAAAACGTTCCTCATTTCCATCATTTTGACCCAAAACTGACACAGAAAAAAAATTGCCACAAAACTCCAATCAAGCGTCACATTCTACGGCGTTAATAAAATTGCCTAACCGACCGATTCGAAGGATAAAAAGTTTTCCTTCGATTTTGCGACCTGTTGTAATCGAACACATGATATTTCGTTTCACTGAACCGAAAACTCATTTACTCGGCGGCAAGACGAGACGATCAGCACAGCAATTCGCCTATATCCTCAAAGGACGTTGGGGCTGAATTTTGCCAATCTTTCATTAAAAGCTGAATATTGATCGGGGGTTATTCGCTATAATTTCGTATATACTTTCGAGGGTGTCGAGCTCACCCTCGCTCCGAAAGCAACCTTTACCACATAAAGTGTACCCGGTAAATTTGATGATGCATTCTCATACAAAGATACTCTCGGTCGTATATCTATGTAAATTTCACCCATTTTGATACCATCCTTATTCCTTAACCGCAATTTCAATTCGATAAATTATCTATACTAAAATATACAACTCGATTCGATCTAATGAAAATATCGATAATACATTACCATTTACGATAAATGTAAAACAACAATACACAAATAATACAACACGTAACATAATGAAATTTTTTTCAACTGGACACTGATGTAAAAATAGGTACGCGAACGATCAACAACTAGGTACGAGTATTAACTGCACATTTTACAGATCCACGATGTTGAGGATCGACTATTCTGTGTAAACATCATTTCACACCACGATGGTACCTAATAAAGCCACATGACGGGAATATGGCCAGCGGTAATTATTAACATCGTAAGTATTTAAATAACAAACAAATACGCGTAAAAAGTCACTTCTACTATTAGAGATGTAGGTACACTAGGTAGGTACTTTAATTATATACCTGTTCAAACGTTTAAATAACAATACGACTGTGGAAATTTATTTTTAATTATGTAATCTAGCGCCACATCAATTCGGTTAAAGATAATTTGAACGTGTGCTTCCTTTTCAAGTACATGCCACGACGTTGGTAATTAACTACTTACCTAGAGGACTTTATTCGTCGTGAAAAAATTTATTAATGTCTTAATCTTCACAATTTAATGACTTTTTTATTTGGCGCCATTTAATACGCCTTGAAATAATTTTTTTTAAATTTCTAATTCACAAATCAGCTTCTCTCTTTATTTCCTTTTTTTTCGAATTATTTCAAAGGAAAATCACCATCAAAATAAATAACTAGGTGCCTACCTACCTACCTACCTACATTTCCGATTATGTATTGCAAATTCCCATTAAACACCGAATAGGTAGGCAGAGGTACCCCTACAATCCACATTCACACCCGACTCTTGCTACTGCATTAATTCAATGAAAGCTGTCTTATAATCCGCCATTTACAAGGAAAGCCAAGAATATTTTTCAAGGTGATTCGGTTAAAAATGTTACGCGTAAAACTGGTGTATTCTTCACTTGAAAATTTACTAATTACATAACAGGCAGCCAGCCACCGAAACACAAGGCAACGAGAATACTAAAAACAGGTTGCACGTGTATCTACGAGTGAGAAAAAAATCAAAATTGTACGATATAAAAATAGGTGCCATCGGTGAAAAATTTGCGTTATTTTACGCACACTTCACGTGGTGGGTACATCCGGATCGCGGATATTCAAGTACAAATTGATATTACCTACCTGCAGAATAATAATTTAGCACGAAATTCCCGACAGTCCAACAGAAAGAGGGAGACAATATGAAGTTATCCATTTTTTTAGTTCTTTCCAATTAGGATATAGCCGAATACGTATGTCATGGTTGATGGTCATTTGCATTTTGCATAGGTACCTATTATGAGTAGGTAAGGTAAATGAGAACAAAATTTTCCAGAATCAAATTAAAATTTACAAATTTACAAGTTTCAAGGTTTTTTCTACCATGTTCTTAATTTCACACTCAAAAATGGAGATGATTTTTGGGATCGATTGAGACTTCATTTCTGTAGTAAAATCAAAAAAATGGAATTTAAGAAAAATTCAAACCAATTTTTAATTATACAAAAAAATAATGGGTAACGTCTCCAACTTTTTTTTAGCGAATTAATTTTTTTTTTTTAAATAATAATAATTAAAAAAAATTTAGTAAGTAGAAATGATTTTGAAAAAAAAATTAGAAAAAATAATTTTGAAAAAATTTGTAGCAAGTAAAATACCAATTTAAAATTTTTTGTACAGATCATTTTTTTTTTTTTTTTTTTTTTGTACAAACTAAGTAAAGAATAATTAGGTAGGTAAACAAAAAATTGATAAAAAGAATTTTTTAAATTTTTTAGTGATAAGTAATAGTTTTTTTAAAAAGTGTTTTCTGAAAATAAAAATTTTCACAAATTCTCTTAGGGTAGGATTTTGCATTGCATCAAATGGTTGCCTTTAAAATTAAAAAAATTCAAATTGTCCTTTTTTGAAATTTTCTGAAAATAAAAATTTTCACAAATTCGCTTAGGGTATGATTTCGCATTAAATCAAATGGTAGCCTTTTGCGATTGAAAAAATTCAAATTGTCATTTTTTTAAATTTTCTGAAAATAAAAACTTTTACAAATTCGCTTAGGGTAGGATTTTCCATTGAATCAAATGGTAGCCTTTGAAATTGAAAAAATGCAAATTCTCATTTTTTGAAATTTTATGAAAATGAAAATTTTTACAAATTTGCTCAGGGTAGGATTGCGCATTTTTTTGTCAATCCCCTCCCTGTTTAGTGGTTAATCGAAGTCACGGGCCAATGTTACCCGGCCTTGGGGTTACTTTGACCAATTTTTTTTCACAATAAATCGATTTCTAGGCATAAAAATAACTCACCAAAGGCATGAAACTTCAAAAAAAAGTTATTCATTTGAAACCATATCATCAAACATTGGTATTTTAGGGATATCCTGATAATGTTTATGCTTGGAATAAAATAACTCCAAAAACGGCGACAAACGGTCCTCTGACAGGTAATTTCAATTTATCTTTAAATTTTTAAATTTTTACAAAATTGCTAATTTTGTAAAATGTTAAAAAGTTCACCAGAGGAGGATTTTGCATTGATTCTTAGGGTAGCTTTTTGCATTGGTTAAATGCAGTTTAGAATTTTCCTCAATTTTTGAATTTTTAAATTTTCACAAAATTTATAATTTTTTTAAAATGTCAAAAATGCACCAGAGGAGGATTTTGCCTTGAATCTTGGGGTAGCTTTTTGCACTGCTTAAATAGATACAGTTTAGAATTTTTCTCAATTTTTTGAATTTTTAAATTTTTACAAAATTGATAATTTTGTAAAATGTCAAAAATTCCTCAGAGGGGGATTTGGCACTGATTCTGAGGGTAGCTTTTTGCACTGGTTAAATGTATCAATTCTTTGAATTTTTAAATTTTCACAAACTTCATAAATTGCATTAGAAGGACCCTCTGGTGCTCAAAATTTCCCAATTTAAAAAAAATTCCCAATTGGCTCAGAAAAAAAAATCTTGATTTTTAGAAAAGAAATTCTTATATCTTTTGTACGAAAAATTTTTGATTTAAAAAAAATTAATTAATCTTAAGGTATTTTGGAAAAAAATTCTCTATTCTTTGAGAAAAAAAAATCTTGATTTTTTGCCATGAATTGTTTAAATTTTTTTTTCAATTTTTTGGATTGAAGAAATCACTGCACGAGTATCTTTGAAATTTTTGGAGAAATAAATCATGCAAATTGTATTTTGATCTAAAAATTTTTCTCGAATTTCCAAAAAAAAAGTTTATACTTTAAATTTTTGGAAAAATAGCTTACCTAGGTACTTTTTATAGAAGAAATCAATTTTTTGTTTCACATAGGTAGAATATTCTTTTATACTTTTTTTGTAGAAAAAAATCTAAATTTTCCTGAAATAAAAAATTTTCAATTTCAAACAAATTAATTTTTTGAAGAAACATCAATTTTTATTTTTAGGGATAGAGAAAAAACTACTTTTGTTTCAATTTTTTTAAATTTTTGAGTAAAAAAAATCTTTGTTTTTTATGAAAAAAAAATGATTGCTTTTTTTAATTAAAAAATTAGACCAGCTTGTAAAAAAATGGGAGGACCGAATTATTTTTTGAAAGAGCCTTGCCCAGCCAGGTCCGCCCTTAGTTACGACAGTAGTGAAATTGATTAATTTTTTTTTAGTGGAAAATAATATACGTTTTGTATAAGTTTCATTATATTTTTATTTTTAAAAACTCGTAAAAAGTTTACTAATCAAAGAAAAAAAGGTGCAATTTTTAAGAAAATTGAAAAAAAACATGATTTCTTTCAAAAAAAAAAAAAAAAAAAAAAAAAGTGAAAAATGTAAAACTTATATGTAGATACCTACTATACAAATGAAAACACGAAAATATTTTATGATTTTTATTTTTAGTCGTTGAACATAATTCAATCAAATAAATTTATCGACTACATTAAAATAATAAAAATAAACGATACATAAGTAGAACTTTGTAAAAGTAGAACGTACGTAAAACCGATCGTCGAAATAAATATTCACAAAAAATTTAGTAAAAATTTCGCTTTGAAAAAAAAAATTCAAATTATAGAAATATTCGACTTCAAATACATAATATCAAACATACGACAATATCAATTACCTAAGGCACTATAAAACTTACAATTAATTGCATCTCTTTTGATTATTCAAACATTGGTCGAAAATTATGTGGTCATTGCCACGAAATTCGGCCAATAGAATTATATACACAGGTATATATCGTATTATAACGTAATAATAAAAAATATATAAAAATAACACGTCTTTTTTTCATCTCATCTTGGAAGCTAGTTACAAAAAAGTAGCTTCCAAGAAGAGCGCGACTAGTTTCAAAAAAATTACGCTTTTCCCATAACCCAAATTTTTGTAATTTTTTTCAAAACTGGTCGCATTAAGTATATAAAAAGAAATAAGCCATAAAATAAGTCGAAGACACTGTACAAATTATTATTTAAAAATGGTTCGAGTTTATGTACAAAATGTGTTGGTCGATTTTCAAACATTATTAATTTAACGATAAAGTTGAAAAAAAACAACAATTTTTTATGGCATAAGAAATTCAGAATTAAATTGGTTTTAATTCTTATTGGTCTATTTTCGAATGGAAGATTCTAACTCATCTGACATTATTTCCATTAAGTATTTCTTTCAAAAAAGGAAAAGTACATAATGTTGAGTACATACAAATAACCTCATGTAATCTATTGAGCATTAGAACAAAAAGCAGAAAAATACCGCATACTTTGAAGAAAAAAAAATATATAAAAATACAAACATAAACATACAAAATAAGAATAAATTAAAGCACCGCGATTCTATCTCGAATTAAACGCGCCATCTAGAGCACTCCGCACGTACGTAGCTTTCCCAATACTGCCATCTTTGTTCGTAAATATAAAAGAAAAAATAATAAACGAAGCAATAGTACAGCCAACACAACGAAGATATCGACGTTATCACAGCATAATGCTAAAAAGAAAAAAAAGTTCTACTAAAATGTAATAATAATTACTTATACGTGGAAGAAAATAAAACTAATAATCTTAAGAAAAATCACAAAATTGCATATGGTAAAATATTAGCATAAATTCTACACATTTTATCAAAAATCTATCTATTGGCCATTTAACAAAAAACAAAAAAAAAGTACGGTGGTAACTTGACAAGATTAATCAGATTTTATGATTTATCAGGATACGTAAAAAAGTATTTATCGTTTCATTAAGTAAGTTGATTACCCTGATTACACGTACAAAAAAATACAATACAAAAATGATTATTTTTCGAAACGTATTCGTAAGAATGGAAAACATTTTTAAAAATTTTTAAATTAATATCTTGAGTACATATAAATAAAAATATTTATGGCTGTTTATACTTTGAGATAACTTATCAGGGGTTCGCAATTCGCTTTCTTGCTAAGTATATGGGAATCAATCTTCAATTATCTTGAAGTCAGCCCTTTTCTGTAAAAGAAAAAAAAAACATATTTTCAATTTCAAATATGAGATGTTTTATATTGGATAAATCTATTACTAAGCTATACTATTTACAAAACTGAAATAAGGGAAGGAGGTTACAATTTTTTGGAAACTGCAACAAAACAATCCCAACTTTTTAAGCAAAAAAAAAAAAAACAACAAAACAAGAAAACAGGTAAAAAAATTTTAAAAAACAATTTATAAATTTCTTGGATTTTTTTTTTATTTTTTCTATTTTTTAAAGAAAAAGAAATCTTAATTGTTTAGGAAAAAATTCTAGAAATTTTTGAGAACTTTTAGGAAAAAGTTTTACAATTTTTTCAAAAAACAGCACTTTTCTTTTTTTTGGGAGTGAAAATTTCTTAGTTTTTCTATAGAAATAAATTCTCAATTTTCTTTGAATAAATAATACGAATCTAATAAAGCATGCAAAAACAAAAAAATTCTTTTTTATCAGTTTTATTTGTTTAATGAAAAAAATATCTCAATTTTTGGGAAGAAAAACATCGTATTTTTTTCTCAATTACCTACACTGAAAAAAAATTACGTTTTTGCAGAAACAATTTTGGAGGGAAAAATCGATTTTTTTCAAGTCTTTCAATCTTTTTCAAAAACAAAATTCTTATGATTGTTTTGTAAAAATAACTAATTTTTTCAAGAATTTTTTTTTTCAAATTTTAATGCCGTTTTTTTTGTTGGAAAAAACAAACTTTTTTCTCAATTTTATTGAAAAAAATAATAATTTGACATTTTTTGGAGAAAAAATATGTCAGTTCTTTTTTGGAGGAAAAATATGTCAGTTCTTTTTTGGAGGAAAAAACTTTTTAATTTTTTTTAGGAGTAGAAAATATCATATTTTTTGAAGAAATGAATATATGTACCAGTATTTCAATTTTTTGGGAGGGAAATTTCTAAATTTTCTTCGTATAAAAATATTTTTCAAATTTTTAGGTTAAAATTGCGATTCTTTGGATTTTTTTATTTGGAAAAAATCATCTTTTTAGGAATTCCGTTTTTTAAATTTTTTGACAAAAAAAAACTCATTTGTTTTGGAGAAAAAAAATCTGGCAATTCTTTTGGATAAATAATCTTTCAACTTTTTTCAAGAAAATTATATCTATTTTTTCAATTTATTTTATTTTTGGCCTATTATTATTCTTATTTAATTTTTTTTTTTTTTTTTTTGTAGAAAAATATCAATTTTTTAAAACTTTTTTTTTGGGCTGGGGAGAAATTTGGAACTGCTAAATATGTACTGTTTTTGAACTATCCATATAATGCAGAACTGCAAGTTAGCATAATAACATTTGGTAAAGGGCGAAATATAACGGTTCAAAATCAGCTCAACTGTGCTTGTTTTTTCATTACACCGGAAATTAAATCCTCGGTTAGATAGATTTTATTATTAAAATATTGCAAAAAAAAAATTCAATTACATTCGTGTAATTTTTAATCCGTCATGTATTTCCAAAGCTTAATTAAATAATGAAATTTTCAGTTCACGCTGAAATCGTACATTAAATGGTGATGTATTTTTTTCACGAGTATTTCATGATTTTGCTTATTTTCTATGCATTTAGAAAAAGTTTCTTAATTTGATTTCAATTTCGATAGAATTTCCAGTAGATTTTAATTCGCAAATTGAATAGGTACAGAACTTTTCAACATGGCGCGTAGGTGTTCTTTTCCTTTATACCTATTTACCCTTTCGAAACAAAATGTACTTACATTTTTTTCGAAATTCAACACTCGAACGAGAAAAAAAATAAACGAGCATTTGCTTTTTTCAAAAATCGTGCATACGCATTTTTGCCACGAGTAAGTTTTACCAACTAAATTTTCCTCGAATCAATTTTCCATTTACATCTGAAAAACTTCAATTATTTCGCACAAAGGAAAATTTTTGAAATTTTTGAAAACTCTCATTTCTCGATATATTTTGACAACACAACCAAAATTTAAAAAAAAAAAGCGTGGGCAAATAAAATAGAAATACTGTCGACAACACATCCAAAGCAACACTACTATGTCATGTCGTTCGCTTTCCCATCAGATTTTTTTTTTTTTTTTGCTAAACAGTTTTCAAACTGAACATAAAACCACAATTTGAAAAATACCCGAGGATCATCTACGTAAGAAGAAAAAATTTGAAAGTGAAAAAAATTATGGCACTTCAAAGGCCCTGCTAAAAAAAATGCAAACAAAGGAGAAGCCAAAATACACAAGACTTTGCAATTACATGATCCAATTAAGTAGCTCGAAATTATATCATTCTGGTGTAGGCGTAATTGATGAAAAATGCCCTTCTTCGAGCCACTAAAGCTCAACATTTGGCGAAAGACTGGATGGAATTTTACGAATGGAACCGCGATTTGATATATATATTTTTAAAAAGGTTTAAAGCCCGTTTCAGCGATGAAAATTATATGTACCGGATTAATATTTGCGGTTTTGAATAACCGAAGCGTGATTTTTTTTTTTTTTTTTTTTTTTGAATTTAGCGCCGAAACAAATGAAGTTTAAATTTTTCGACTGAATTTACTCGGTTAAGGGGACTTAAAAATTTAATTTTTCAGAAAAGATGGACAGTTTCAAGAAGAAAAAAATAATAATAACAGCGTTAACAACATAAGCCTAATGATAAAATTCTCGCTGTCTCGTTATAGACTTACATCGTAAATTTTACCACAATTTTCGCCTTGACTTTGCACTATTCAGTTTTTTAAATGAGGTTATAAATTTTTCCTTTCTATTTTATTACCATTTTATTGGAAAAAATAAATTTAAAATTTAAAATTATTGTTTCGAGCTCAACTTATTAATCCTGATTTAAAAAAGAAAAGATTATAAAATTTTTCAAAACATTTTTTTCATAATGGTTTTTTATTGATTTTTTTAGGCTTTTCCATGAAATATTTCACAACATACGTAGGTATTTTTTTTACCAAAATGATTACAGTGAAAGAATAATTCAACTGTGAGTAAATTTTTCAATTTTTCTTTTTTTGAGGTTTTTTTATATTTTTTTTCTTAGAAATTAATTAATTTACAAGTGAATTTTCTATTGCAACTTTTCAACAAAAAAAAAAAGTAAGAACTTTTGAGAAAAATACCTATAAAAAATGTTCCATTTTTTTTACAGATTTTTCATCAATTTATGATTATTTTTATTGATTTTTTCCCACGTTTATCCATGAAATTTCTTAACTTGTCGAAAAAAAAAATCCAAGAGAATTTTTTACCATATTTTTTTAAATCGTGAACAATTTTTAAAAAATATATATACTGAAGTACGTACGTACTACGTACTTATTTCAGAGTGCGAAATTTTTTAAAGAAATTTTTTTTATGATTTTTTGAAAGTTTTTCTATGATCATTTCACTTTTGAAGCTTTGACAATTATTTTTATCTCTAAAATGATGTCTATTTTTAGACGATTTTTTCTGAGTGTTTTTCATGAAATTTTTTACTGGTCAGTAGTACATTTTTTTAATTGAATTTTTTCAATCACTAGATATTTTTTTAAAACATTAACAATTTTTAAGAAAAATATTTTAAAATAAGTAATTTTTTCAAGGATTTTTTCCTAGAATTTTTGAAATTTTTCCTAGAAATTTTTTTCTTATCAGAAAATTTTTTCAGGTGATTTTTCTATCATATTTTTTCAAGACATCGACAATAAAAAAGAATAATAATTCCATCTTAAACAAAACTTGAAAAAGTTCAGTTTTGAAAAAAAAAAATAGTAAGTTGATAAAAATTTTGAAAAAAAGGATTTCAAACCAAATTTTTAAAAATCAAGTTTTTAAGAAAATTT
Source organism: Balanococcus diminutus (assembly GCA_959613365.1). Lineage (NCBI taxonomy): Eukaryota > Metazoa > Arthropoda > Insecta > Hemiptera > Pseudococcidae > Balanococcus > Balanococcus diminutus. Next base: position 23,645,543 of record OY390715.1, read on the forward strand.
CAATAAAATAAAATTGATTGATGATTGATAATAAAGTTGAAAATTCACTTTTGAACAGAACGTAAAAAAGAAAAATCATTTCGTACAAAATTTGAAAATAAAATCTTTTTTGGACAGAATTTCAAAATATTCCATCTTGAAAAGAACTGTATGTACTATGAAAAAGTTTTGAAAACTCATTTTTGGACAAAATTTGAAAAGAAATCCTATTTAAATTTTTTTCTTGACAGGAAATTTTTTTACTGGACTTTTTCTTTCATCGACAATTTTTGAAAAAAATATTCAAAAAAGAGTGAATTTTGAAATGAAATTCTTTTCTAGTTAGAAAATGTTTTCAATGTGAATTTTCATCACAATTTTTTTAAACATCGACAATACTTTTTAAGGAGAATGAAATACGATTTTTTGTCAATTTTTTTCTGAGGCTTTTTACAATTTTTTTTTCATGAAATAATTTTATCCAAGCGAATTTTCTTTCACAATTTCATTTTTCAGGATTCATTCATCATTGACAGATTTCTTACGAGAATTTTTTTCAGTACCTATAATTTTTTATCGATTTTTTCTGATGCTTTTCCATGAATTTTTTTTGTTAGGAATTCTTTCAAGAGAATTTCCTATCACTTTTTATTCTAAATTCATTTACCTATATTTTTTTGAATTTTTTGAGAATAATTTTTTTTATTGTTTTTTTCTCTATCTCTATCGAATTTCCCAAATAATTTACTTCCATGCGTTATTTCTTTTTTCTTTTTTAAAAATGTGTAAATTTTTTCATGGGAATTTTATTTTTTATTTTTTGAAATAATTTCTTCATTGATGTTTGCCCAAATGCTTTTACAGGATTTTTTTCTTCTTCTTGTGAAAAATTTCCCATTGTTGAACAATTTTTCTCTAGATAATTTTCTTAATTTTTCGAAGAATCAACTTTAAAAACTTTTTTCGATTTATGATTTTTTGTCGATGTTTTTAAAGAAGCTTTTCCATGAATTTTTGCATTTTTTCTAGCAAAAAACCAAGATAATTTTTTTTTCTACAAATTTTAAAAATTTATTCCCAGAATTTTTTTTAGGCGATCTTATTATTTTTTTTTTGACGCTTTCTCATGAAATTTTTTTCGTAAAAATTTCAAAAGCGATTTTCCCAGAAAACTTTTAAATCAATCAATTGATGATTGAGTAATTTTCTGGAAAAGTTTCCTTGAGAAAAAATTCTCCAGGAAAAAGCTTCAAAAAATACTTACTCGATCGCTTTCAAAAAAATGTAAAAAAAAAAGAGAGAAGTTGCACCTCTTCACAAAAATTACTCTCTCATTATACTGGAAAAACTCCCAAACAACTCTAATTTCTCAAACAACGTTAGAATATGACCCTTAAAAATAATACCCAATACGGTTGTGGCACACGAAATATTAATATACTCACCAGTCTCATTATTTTAAGTTAATAGAAAAATCAGTTCGTCCAGAAGTCGATCATCGTTAGACGATACATCCTTTACGTGTACCATAGAATACTTTGAGTTCCGGATAACTGAAGTGCTTAATAATTGATTGCGTTTTACTCGATTGTATGGCACGGGCACGATCCGGTCGGAATTTCTTGATACCAGGTCTGTGAACCAGGAAGGCGTTATCGAGAATTTGAAATTCGTAATCCAAAACGCACAACGCATAACCCTGCAAAAAAATCCAACTCTCGTGAGCACAATATAAATAATCTTTATCATCCTTTACTTAACAATTAAATATTCTAGAATTACACCACCAACGAAAAAGTTTGCCAAAACTTTTTCCACAGAAAATACGAATAAAACACGCATTTCAAATAGGCAAATGGGTTCTCATCCCAGTGTAATAATCCTCGTAAAAAAGTATAACTTTTCACGCCAGCGTAACTCGAATCAATAGAATACTTGGGTGTTATAAGTATAGAAGTACCTGCTTTGAATACGTACCTAGGTACAATAAAACACGTTGTTCTAATCGTTCTCAACCGGTAATAAAATCGTCACTCGACGTTTCAAGTTACCAGAGAATCTTTTTACGAGGTAAAAAAAACACATTTTTTAGTACCTACCCATGGTACGAACAAATCTGCATAGGTAAAAAATTCTCCAGTTCGAGTTACGAAGACTCGAGATGATTTCACGGTTTTGAAAAATATACTTACGTTCGGATTTTTGTCGGCTTGGAAAATATTTTAATTACACGCCGAAAGGCGTTTTACGCGATAAATATTGGACTTTTTGACGTTAATTCTTTTTCGAAAAGAAAACCAAACAGGTAGGTCTATAGGTATAAATAATGATATATATTACATAGGTGTACTATAATTTACCTGTGTCATTTTATCACTTCGTCCTTCCCAGCTCAGTCTTTCGTCATAATATGGATCTTTATTTGTACCGATGAATATCGGCTCCCAGCGTCCTTTTCGTTTCGCTGTGTGGAACACGTGCAGTCCGGGGGTAACAGGAAGCTTAATCCATTCATTACCTTTGGGAACGGTATGGCAATCTGGACATACGTGTTTATGAAACGGTATCGCAGTACCATTCGTTAGCATACGAACCTGAAATACACAAGATGGAGACAAATCTCAATATTTATACGTTCGAAAAAGCTTAAAGTAACAACTACGTATCTACATTCTACAGGGTGTCCGAGGAGGGGAACACTTTACGAAACTTCAGATTTGGATACAATCGAGTACCACTAATAAAAAATGTTATAAACACATGGTGCCTATCTCAAAAATTGAAGGGGCAAGGCAAAATAAAACTGAGAAGTTTTTTTATTAAGCATATTATAGGTAGTACTTTAAAAAATAAACATTTTTTATTCTTGTGATTTTTTGGTTTTTTTATTAAGCATATTATAGGTAGTACTTTAAAAAATAAACATTTTTTATTCTTGTGATTTTTTGCCTATCTTTGAAAATGAAGGCACTATACAGTTTTCTGAGCAAAATAGATTGGCAACACTGCATTCAAAAAAAATTCTGACACCGCCAAGGAATAGTACTCCAAAAAAGAAAAAAAAAAGGTTTGATTACATCAGGATGCCTATCTTTGAAATTGAAGAAGTTATTGCAAGAAGAAACTCACGTCAAAGGTATTGCCTTCCTCAAAATCATGAAGGGGAATTAGTAAGGCATAAAAATCGAAACAATTTCATTATGAAAATGCACGATATGGGTGTAACTCTTTGAGAGAATCAAAAACTGTTATGTGAGAAATTAGCCTATCTTTGAAAATGAAGGAGCTAAGGAGCATTAAAATTAAAAAAAAAAAATTTCAAAGTTTTTTAGCGTCTTCATTTTCGAACATAGGCAAAAAATCTCAAGAATAAAAAATGTTCAATTTTTCAAGTACTACACCCATATGTCAAATCATAAAAAAAAAATCTCAATTTTATTATTCCCTTGCCCCTTCAATTTTTGATATAGGCGCACCATGTGTACCTATTAAAAAAAATTTCTTATTAGTCCCCAGTTGTATCTAAATTCGAAGTGTTGTACAGTGCTCCCCGGACACCCTGTATACCTATACATATATACATACTATATAAGAGTACTTCTACCAGAAAAAAAAAATCAAAAAAATACTATCAAGAAGACTCATACACTACGTATTAGTACAAATTACAATCAACCTACCCGAGCAGCACACTCGACAAATTATCGAAATAAAAAATCGACAGAATATCGAATTCGATAAAGTGTCGCGTTAGTTTCGCATAAATCGTGAAATTATCTTTCGATATATCGACAGATTATCGATGAATTATAGTTGGCAAAATCCATCAACAGATAAACTTTCGATAAAATCGAACGATTTTTCTTTTAAAAATCTCAAGATTATAGTTAGATACTTCATCGATAACCTATCTATAAATCGAAAGATAATTACACGATTTATGCGGAACTAACGCGACACTTTATCGAATTCGATATTCTGTCGATTTTTTATTTCGATTTAGTTTCGATATTCTATCGATTTTTTATTTCGATTTAATTTCGATATTCTATCGATTTTGTATTACGATTTTTTGTAGATTATCTAGTTTCGATATTCTATCGATTTTTTGTAGATAATTTAGCATATATGGGTATATGCGCGCGCACATTTTCAAGACCGGCTGGCGAGTTTGAAGTCGTAGTTACGCTTAAGGCTGGCGAATTTCGTTCCAAATACAGCAGTTTCTACCAAAACAAGCGTCTGTTGCGAACATCGGAGTTCGTTCGCATAATACGAATTGGATTATAATATTCAAACATCTTATGCAAAATTGGAGAAGAGGGAGGGGTCCAATTGAAATTTTTATAATAACTAAAATTATTTCTAGGACCTTAATTTACAACTTTTGTTTGAAAATTTTTTCAAATTGGCCCCTTTTTCCTCCGCTCCTCCAATTTTGAATAAGTATCAACGGAGTATTATGCAAAATTGGAGGAGAAGGAGAGGTCCAATTGAAAAAATTTTCAAACAAAAGTTGTAGCTTAAAGTTCTAAGAATAATTTTGGTCATTACAAAATTTTCGATTGGGCGCCTCCCTCCCGTTCAATTTTAAATACTAAGTATTCACATAGTAATCGTAGTATTGAACTTGGTAAAATTTTATTTAAGAACAACGATCTGGTTTCAAGTAAAATACCTAGTAAACCAAAATAAACAGTGATGCAAGCATCACGAACTTTCCGAATCAAAAAGTATTTTAAAAAATATTAACAAAAAAATATTTGTAAAAATCGATCATCGAATATTATGTAAAAAAAATTGATTATCGAATATTTGTGAAAAAATCGACTATAAAATATTTTTTGTATTTAAAACGTCAGCAATTACACTGAAAAAAGTTAAACATGACACAAAAATATTCGGCAAAATCACACTTGCTCCATTATTATTAATCGTGAAAAAATATCATGATGATGTAAACAAAACAACCATTCGAATACCCGTACATCTTATCATGAATAAGACAAAAATGCAAAGCATTGCGCAATGCGCATGTTAGGGAAAGGAGAGCAAACCGGTACACCCGCGGACATGTCCGGATATAGATAAACACTTGAACCGTTCCCTTTATCGACATCTAAAACACGACAAATGTGAACCTCGACGATCTTTCGCATAAATCGCTCGTAAAATTTTTTCTATTCAACGTAAAGGCCCCAAATTCTTGCGTAGCCTTCGCTTATATAAACCACTACTCATCGCCGAATTTCAACGAGATATCTCAATTAGGGCGGTTGGAATCGTGTTAACAAATTTTTCGCATAAATCGCTCGTAAAATTTTTTCTATTCAACGTAAAGGCCCCAAATTCTTGCGTAGCCTTCGCTTATATAAACCACTACTCATCGCCGAATTTCAACGAGATATCTCAATTAGGGCGGTTGGAATCGTGTTAACAAATTTTTCTGCACACACATACACACACACACACATACATACGGAACATCATCTGGAAATTGTTCAAAACAAATTTGTACGAAGTCAAAATTTGTCTAAGTGCAATATTCGTGAAAACGCATTTCGCACCGAAAACAATACTTTCCTTACAACGCTACGCGCTGTTCGGAAAGTAAAAACTAGATAACTTGTTTGAAAATTTTTTCAATTTTGATTTCGCATATTACTGTTACACGTAAGTAGGTAAATGCAAAATAATAGAGGCTAGAGATGAGGTCCAATTGAAAAAACATTTCAAAAAAAAGTTGTAGAATAATATTCTGGATTTAATTTTGGTTATTATAAAAATTTCGATTTGGTCCTTTCTTCCCATCCAATTTTGAATATAAAGTAGGTATTTTTTGACTAGAAAAAAATCAATATAGTTTCAACAACTATCGTTACAAAATCGTTGAAATATCGAAGTCGATAAATTTCATATAATGTGTCGATAATATAGTTTTAAATATCGTCACAAAATCGTTGAAAAATCGAATTCGAGAAATTTCATATAATCTGTCGATAATACAGTTTTAAATATCTTCACAAAATCTTTAAAAAATCGAATTCGATAAATTTAATATTCTTTTTCGATAGTATAGTTTCAAATATCTTCACAAAATCGTTAACAAATCGAATTCGAGAAATTTCAGATTATTTGTCGATAATATAGTTGTAAATATCTGCACAAAATCGGTGGAAAATCGGATTCGAGAAATTTCAGATTATTTGTCGATAATATAGTTGTAAATATCTTCACAAAATCGTTAAAAAATCGAATTCGAGAAATTTCAGATTATTTGTCGATAATATAGTTTCAAATATCTTCACAAAATCGTTAAAAAATCGAATTCGAGAAATTTCAGATTATTTGTCGATAATATAGTTTCAAATATCTGCACAAAATCGGTGGAAAATCGGATTCGATAAATTTAATATTCTTTGTCGATAGTATCGTTGACGAATATCGTCCTAAAATCGTAATACTATCGAATTCGATAGTTTTTAGATTTTTTGCCTATAAAATCGTACAGCTAAATCTGTATCATATCGTGAGAACATCTTTAGATTTTTAAACGATTTTTTATCGATACGTTTCAACTTTCGATATTATCGATCGAGTGTGCTGCTCGGGTAAATGTACTTATTGAAACATACGAGTAATTTATATAAAGATTCCGAATACTTCGTTTTTACAGAAAACTGCTCTCTAAAGGTTTATTCTTTTTTTTCGCCCACCACCTCTGAGATTCTTTTGACATGGTATAATTTCCATACTATAAAGCCACCACAGCTACGAGCTACGACAAACATTTACCTGAGATAGGCAAACGCCGAATACATTTTCATATGTCAATTTGCGAATGAACAAAGATCCCTTATCATGGCTTCAACCGCGAACGTGAACTCAACAATCTCATAAAGTGAACCACAGGAGGGTATTGGAATATTAACGTGATTTAATCTCGACTGAATATAGATACCCAGTATTGTTTCCAATCTACCTTTGATCGTACAATTACCTCAAAGTGCATTTTTCAAGAACGCTACCATTCGTTTGAAAAGTTGTTTTTCAAAAATAATAAATAATAAATAATAATAATAAATACATAATGATTATGTAGGTAGGTATTTTAAAAATTAAAAAAAAAAATTCTTTCAGAATACAAAATTTCTTAAATTTTTGTAATAAAAAAATCCTTCAATTTTTTTTGCATGAGTTTTTTTTTTTTTTTTTTTTTTTAATTTCCTTGAAGAAAATTTTTTTCTATTGATTGCAAATTCAACTTCTCAATTTTTTAGAGTCAACGTAAAAAAATAACATTTTTGAAGAAAAAAATCTCATTTTTCTGGAGAACGGTCGTTTATTTTTTGGAGTAAGATTTTAAAAATGAAAAGTCATTAGAATTTTTTCTCAATTTTTCAGAATGAAAAATGAAAAAAAAACTTCCTCAATTCCTCATTTGTAGGTAGGTACATAAAATATAGAGTACCATAAATATCCATTTTTTGAAGCCAGCGTAAAAAAATTATCAGTTTTTTTGGCACGTTAAATACGTAATAAGTAGGTACGTTGCTAGATAAAAAAAATCTCAACTTTTTCATGATCTTTTTTGGTAGGTTCAGCATGAAATTTTATAAAAATTTGTTGGGAGAAAACAATATCTTAATTTTCTTAACGTAAATCAATTAATTTTTGAATAAAAAAAAACCTCCCCATTCTTATGAAAGAGAAAATTTCGAGAAAAAATCAATTTTTAGAAGGAAATGTACTTGAATCGATTTCCAATTTTGTGTAGTAAACATTTTTTTTTAATTTTTGTAGGCAATAATCAATCAATTTTTTTAATAGAACAAAATCTCTCATTTTTGAAGAAAAGACTTTCTCAATTTTTTGGAGTAAAATACTTTTAAGTATAAAGAGTCTAGCCGGGTTTATAGGGGTGATTTGGCCCTGAGCACCGATTTTTGAATTTTCCATTGGAAATTGGTCCTTATGGTCTAAAACCCCGTGAATTTTTTTTTAGCTCGATATCTCACCCCTAGCCGGCTAGCCCCTTCTAGGAGGGTTTATTGTGTGTTTTCGTTAGAAATTTTCAACTTTGGCGGTTTTTAATCGATTTTTTTCAAACTCACATGGATGATAGTTGGTACCAAGGGTAATTTATGGAATTCTTTAGAAAACATTTTGAGCACCTTTTTCAAGGTCAAATGGACATTTTAAGCTTTCTAGCGACCATTTTGGTAACCCCTTTCAGAGGTGCAATTCTGAAAAATATATGTATAGTGTACTATAGTCTAGAAGTACAACCTCATATATACGTAGAATTTGAAATCATGGTGCGTCACCTTCAAAAATGCAAAAAATCGATTTTTTGCCCATTTTTCCACCTTAAATGGGTCATTTTTTGTCCAAAAAATTTTTCCCTTCAATCACTTAGTAAATACGTATTTTTACACCACTCACCCGATTTTCATTCAAATTCATCAATTTTTCATGATTTATGTGATTTTTATTTTTTTGCATCTGGTATTCGATAAACCTTATTTGATAACAAATTAACTTGAATTGTTAAAATTCACATTTTTACACACTAATTCTTTGATTAAAAATTAAATTGCCTAATTCTTTTTTATAATAAACAATAATATTGTAAGGTTAGCCCCGGCAGGTGAAATGCCCTTGTTCTCAGATTATAGAATAAATCTTGGGATATTGTTTGGTACCCCTAAAAAACATTTTCTATCGAAAAAACTTTCCCGCCCCCTTCCCCTCTTGACCAGAAAATTGAAAAAACTTTGAGTGCACACCGCGGGTGAGTGCACTACACCAATCAAGAATGAGTACACTACACCTGTCGAGGGTGAGTGCAGTGCACCAATGGTGAGTGTAGTACACCAAGAGTGAGTGCAGTACCCCAATCGAGGGTGAGTGCAGTACACCAATCAAGGGTGAGTGCAGTACATCAAGGGTGAGTGCACTACACCGAGATCGATGGTGTACTGAACTCACCCTAGTTCAGTCAGAAGAAATTGAAGAATAAAGAAAAAGTTTCTCAAACGTTTTTTTTTTAAATTGTGGTTAGAACAAGAATTTAAAAAATTCAAGTCAATTTTTTTTTTTGAACTTTCTCACCTTGAAAAAAATAGATGAACATTTTCTAAAATGATTGTTTTCTAAAACACAGTTTCAAAATGTTGACTTGAAAATTTTTAATTTTTGTAAATTATACAATTAATAGGTAGAAAAATAATATGTACCTACTTCATAAAAAAATTAAATAAAATAAAAATAAATAAATGAGTAAAATTTCAATAAAGAAATGAACTTTTTAAACGCTTCGATAGTTAGCAACGAAAATAATTCAATGTTGAGAAATTATACCTGAACATTGAAGAAACCTTCGAATAGGGGTAAGGAAGAAGGATTCGTTAAATATCAACAATTCCCAAAAGTCCTCGACGAATTTTCTTTCCCCACAATGTAGGAGTACGACAGTACGAGTAACTGGATTCCTGTACTAAGTGTATCCTTTTCATTATTTTTCTTCGCACACTGTTATCAGGGCACGTCCCGCATAACTATGAAATGGAAAAGTCTACCTACTTTTCATTTTTTCTCCTTTTAAATACCTACATAGGTAGGTAGATAGGTATATTATTATAGAACAGCACTTCATTATACTAAAAATTTTCATGTATTATATACATACATTTTGCTTCAAGCATGCAAAAAATTTTCAAATTAAAATGATCCAAAGGTAGATACCTGCCTATCAACGTATATGTGAAAAAGTCATGTAATAAATAATAGTTTGCGAATTTCCAACACGTCCTAATAATTTTGAATTTGTCGATTCGAATTTTAATATATTTTATCATTTCACAAGCTGAACTTTCATACCTGCATAAATAGTTAAATAGGTATTTCTTTACACGTCCCAAAAAAAAGATTATCTTTAGATAAATTAAAACACGTAAACGCATTACTTGTCACACGCATCAAAACTTTTTGAACGTCCCGCTGAATTACACGTATGCTACCTTTGGTAATAAATTCACCTTGCTTGAATTTTCGCGATACGATTTTACGCTTTACGTCTACACGCCTTTCATGCCTATTCGTGTTTTAGGTAGGTACTAAACGGTGCACGAGTATGCAACTTTCACACGTAGTTTTTACACTCATTATTTCAACCTTTTCATAGAGCAGCTTAACAGCGCAGCCTTTTAAAACGAATCAAAGTAATTCACGAACTTTTATTCATTTACGAGTGTAAAGCGTTCCTTAAAGTTTATACCTAATGATAAAAATACTAGAAACACCTTTGTAACTTCATTACACGTTTTATAGCAATAGTCGATTCGTAGACTTTAAATCCTTTTTGTATTCATTCGAAAATACATAGTAGGTATAGGTGTCGCAAAGTTCGGATACAATTTTTTTGAAGATTATATTTCCAAAAAATTGAAATTGATAATTTATTACGCTCCAAGAAATAACAATTTAATTAACTTCAAAAAATTTTAAAAATTTCTTTCTCTATTTTTTTTTTTTTTTTACTTTAAAAAATATTTCATAAAAATGGAGAAATTTCTTCTACAAAAAATTGTTTCGTTGAAAAATGAAATTTTATTTACCTACTTACGTCAAATATTTAGATTTTTTTTCGTTTCAAAAAAAAAAATCTTCAATGAAAACTGAGATTTTTTTTGTTCTATAAATTTTTTACTCCAAGAATTTTAGTAATAGTTTCACTCCGAAAAAATGAGAAATTTTTCACGTCTTCAAAAAACTTTCAAGTACGCTTTTTACTCCAAAAACATTTCAAGTACTTAGTTCGAAAAAATTGGCAGTTTTTTGCTCCAAGAAATAAAAATTCAATTTCCTTCAAAAAGTATAAAAAATTTGTGTTTCCCTGAAAAAATGTTTTCCCCCTTTTTTTGATTCAAAAAAATGATTCTAAAGAAATTGAAAAATTTCTTCTACTAGAAATAATTCAGCAGAAAACTTCATTTTCTTGAAATGCAAAACATATTTTAGGTTTATTTTTCAGTCGTTTCAAAAAAAAAAAAAAAAAAAATTGACAACATTTTTTAAAATAAAAATTGACTGAGTAGGTATACTTACACTAGGTATAAAAAAAATATTTGTTCCTCCAAGAATTTGAGGAATATTTTTACCTACTCCAAAAAGTAAGATATATTTTTTTTTACTTAAAAAAAATTTGTCGATTTGCTCCAAAAATACTTGACAATTTTTTGTCAAAAATTTGATTTTTGTTCGCTCCAATAAATGGAATTTTTTACTCCAAGAAAATTGAGAAACCTTTTTTGGAAAATTTCATTCCTCAAAAGAATAAAAAAATAATTATGTAATAGGTAGGTCTAGGTATATTTCTTTTTTTTTTTTTAAATGATTTTTTTCACTTAAAAATGAATAGATATTTTTTCTCCACTTTAAAAAACTTTGAACAAAAAATTCACCCCCTCTAATAGAATTGTGATTTTCTTGTTCAATAAAATAAGATTTTTTGTCCACAAACTTGCGAGGAATATTTTTACTGCCAAAAAATTGGCATTTTCTTTACTACTAGAATTTTTTATCTCCAAAAAATACATAGGTACTTGAAGGGGATTTTTTTCCTTCAAAAATTGAAATTTAATTCATTCTAAAAAAAATGATGAATATTCTGCTTCTAGAAAATTGAGAATTCATTTTGTTTCAAAAAATTGAGTTTATTTTTTTACGCCAGAAAATAGAACAATTGCTTTCGTTCAAAAACATTTTAAAATGTTATTTTTCGAAAAAATTGATTTTTTAACTCGAAAGTTAAAAAAAAAAATGTTGACAAACATTTGATTTAAAAAAAAAATCCAATAAAATTGCAATTTTGTTGTTGGGTTTTCTTCAAAAATTTGAGAAATATTTTCATTTTTACCTACTCAGAAAAGAGAAATTTTCATTTCAAAAAAAAAGAAGTACATTTTCAATTTTATTTATTTTTTTAAATTGATTTTTACCCCAATAAAACTGAAATTTTTTTCAATTCTAAAAAATTGAACAAATTTTTACAACAAAAAATTGAGAATTCTTATACGTAAAACTGTATAAAAACAAGATAGTTCTTTGCCAAAAATTTGAAAAATTATTTTTTATTTTAAAGAAATTGAGAAATTGTAAATTCCAAAAAAATAAAATTTATTTTACTCTAAAACTCAAATAGGTATAAAGATTTATCCACAAAAAATTGAACGGTATTTTTTTTACTCTTTGAGACTTTTTCTAATTGAGATTTCTTTATTAACCCTTAAAGACCCAAGAAGATTCAGATGAGATACCGCAAATTTTTTCATATATCTGAATGTAGGCAAGTATGAATATCACAATGATCCATTGATTGCCTACCTGCCCCTTGAAACCTTTTTGGAAACAACAGAATCCTGTTTTCCGTTTTCACGGAAATCCAAAAGGAAAAAAGATTCAACTTCGTTCAATTTTACATAAGATGACATAAGGCCATTAGATATACACTACAATCCGAAAAAAAATTTTCTATTGCCATTCTTCTGTATTGAAGGAGACAAAAAGGGAGAAATGTGTGAAAAAGCGGGCGCCCAAATGACCCTATTTGTCTATGAGAAATAAAATACATTCTTTCCATAAAATACCTTGGGAAAGTATACAGCCAGAACAGTACGACGTCATATTCCCCATTTTTGGAAAATTCATTTTGGAAAATGGGAAAGACAAATGAAATTTTAGCAAACAATTTTTATATCATCATTCCAAAAGTAAAATTTAATGAGCTTTTGAACTTTTCATATAAGTGAAAAGTTGAACTTTGGGTTTGATAGACTGGTGGAAAACTATTCAAAAAATCGCCATTTTTCTTTTTTGAAAAAAATTCCAATTGCTCGAAATTTTTGATGATATTCCAAAAGGAAAATTTAATGAGCTTTGGAACTTTTCATATAAATGAAAAGTTGAACTTTGAGCTTGATAGACTGGCGGAAAATTTTTCAAAAATCGCCATTTTTCAGATTGAAAAAATTCCAATTACCTTTGTTGAAGAATAAAATTGGTTGAAATTTTTAAATGAAAACCCAAAAGTAAAATCTAATGAGCTTTTGAACTTTTCATATAAATGAAAAGTTGAACTTTAAGGTTGATAGAATGGTGGAAAATTTTTCAAAAATCGCCATTTTTCGTTTTGGAAAAAAATATAAAATTGTTTGAAACTTTTTGATGAAATTCCAAAAGGAAAATTTAATGAGCTTTGGAACTTTTCCTATAAATGAAAAGATGGACTTTGAGGTTGATAGACTGGCGGAAAATTTTTCAAAAATCACAATTTTTCAGATTAAAAAAAAGTTTTAAAAATCTTATTGAAGTATAAAATTGGGTGGAATTTTTTGAAGAAAAGCCAAAAGTAAAATTTAATGAGCTTATGAACTTTTCACATAAATGAAAAGTTGAACTTTTAGTTTGATAGACTGGTGGAAATTTTTTTAAAAATTACCATTTTTCTTTTTGGAAAAAAATATAAAATTGTTTGAAGCATTTTGATGAAATTCCAAAAGGAAAATTCAATGGGCTTTGGAACTTTTCATATAAATGAAAAGTTGGGCATTGGACTTGGTAGACTGGTGGAAATTTTTTCAAAAATCACCATTTTTCAGATTGAAAAAAAGTTCTAATGATCTTGTTGAAAGATAAAATTGGTTAATATTTTTTGATGAAAAGCCAAAAGTAAAATCTAATGAGCTTATGAACTTTTGAAATAAATGAAAACTTGAACTTTAGGCTTGATAGACTGGTGGAAAAATTTTCAAAAATCGCCATTTTTCATTTTGGAAAAAAATTCCAAAAATATAAAATTGTTTGAAAATTTTTGATGAAATTCCAAAAGGAAAATTTAATGAGCTTTGGAACTTTTCATATAAATGAAAAGTTGAACTTTGGGCTTGATAGACTGGTGAAAATTTTTTCAAAAATCACAATTTTTCGGATTGAAATAAAGTTTCAGAAATCATGTTGATGTATAAAATTGTTTGAAATTTTTTGATAAAAAGCCAAAAGTAAAATCTAATGAGCTTATGAACTTTTCAAATAAATGAAAAGTTGAACTTTAGGCTTGATAGACTGGTGGGAAATTTTTCAAAAATTGCAATTTTTCGATTTGGAAAAAAATATACAATTGTTTGAAACTTTTTGATGAAATTCCAAAGGAAAATTTAATGAGCTTTGGAACTTTTCATATAAATGAAGAGTTGGACATTGGACTTCGTAGACTGGTGGAAATTTTTTCAAAAATCACCATTTTTCAGATTGAAAAAAAGTTCTAATGATCTTGTTGAAAGATAAAATTGGTTGATATTTTTTGATGAAAAGCCAAAAGTAAAATCTAATGAACTTATGAACTTTTCAAATTAATGAAAAGTTGAACTTTAGGCTTGATAGACTGGTAGAAAAACTTTCAAAAATCGCCATTTTTCAATTTGGAAAAAAATATACAATTGTTTAAAACCTTTTGATGAAATTCCAAAAGGAAAATTTAATGAGCTTATGAACTTTTCACATAAATGAAAAGTTGAACTTTTAGTTTGATAGACTGGTGAAAATTTTTTTAAAAATTACCATTTTTCTTTTTGGAAAAAAATATAAAATTGTTTGAAGCATTTTGATGAAATTCCAAAAGGAAAATTCAATGGGCTTTGGAACTTTTCATATAAATGAAAAGTTGGGCATTGGACTTGGTAGACTGGTGGAAATTTTTTCAAAAATCACCATTTTTCAGATTGAAAAAAAGTTCTAATGATCTTGTTGAAAGATAAAATTGGTTAATATTTTTTGATGAAAAGCCAAAAGTAAAATCTAATGAGCTTATGAACTTTTGAAATAAATGAAAACTTGAACTTTAGGCTTGATAGACTGGTGGAAAAATTTTCAAAAATCGCCATTTTTCATTTTGGAAAAAAATTCCAAAAATATAAAATTGTTTGAAAATTTTTGATGAAATTCCAAAAGGAAAATTTAATGAGCTTTGGAACTTTTCATATAAATGAAAAGTTGAACTTTGGGCTTGATAGACTGGTGAAAATTTTTTCAAAAATCACAATTTTTCGGATTGAAATAAAGTTTCAGAAATCATGTTGATGTATAAAATTGTTTGAAATTTTTTGATAAAAAGCCAAAAGTAAAATCTAATGAGCTTATGAACTTTTCAAATAAATGAAAAGTTGAACTTTAGGCTTGATAGACTGGTGGGAAATTTTTCAAAAATTGCAATTTTTCGATTTGGAAAAAAATATACAATTGTTTGAAACTTTTTGATGAAATTCCAAAGGAAAATTTAATGAGCTTTGGAACTTTTCATATAAATGAAGAGTTGGACATTGGACTTCGTAGACTGGTGGAAATTTTTTCAAAAATCACCATTTTTCAGATTGAAAAAAAGTTCTAATGATCTTGTTGAAAGATAAAATTGGTTGATATTTTTTGATGAAAAGCCAAAAGTAAAATCTAATGAACTTATGAACTTTTCAAATTAATGAAAAGTTGAACTTTAGGCTTGATAGACTGGGTGGATAATTTTTCAAAAATCGCCATTTTTCATTTTGGAAAAAAAATCCGAGAATATAAAATTGTTTGAAAATTTTTGATGAAATTCCAAAAGGAAAATTTAATGAGCTTTGGAACTATTCATATAAATGAAAAGTTAAACTTTAAAGTTGATAGACTGTTGGAAAATTTTTCAAAAATCACAATTTTTCAGATTGAAAAAAGTTTTAGAAATCATGTTGATGCAAAAAATTGTTTGAAATTTTTTGATGAGAAGCCAAAAGTAAAATCTAATGAGCTTATGAACTTTTCAAATAAATGAAAAGTTGAACTTTGGTCTTGATAGACTAGCGGAAAATATTTCAAAAATTGCCATTTTTCAATTTGGAAAAAAATTTCAAAAATATATTATTGTTTGAAAATTTTTGATGATATTCCAAAAGAAAAATTTAATGAGCTTTGGAACTTTTCATATAAATGAAAAGTTGAACTTCAAGCTTGATAGACTGGCGGAAAATATTTAAAAAATTGCCATTTTTCAATTTGGAAAAAAATTTCAAAAATATAAAATTGTTTGAAAATTTTTGATGATATTCCAAAAGAAAAATTTAATGAGCTTTGGAACTTTTCATATAAATGAATTGGAAAAAAATTCCAATATTCTTGTTGAAGTTTAAAATTGATTGAAATTTTTTGATGAAATTCCAAAAGGAAAACTTGATGAGCTTATGAACTTTTCATATAAATGAAAAGTTAACTTTTGGGCTTGATAGACTGGCGGATAATATTTCAAAAATTGCCATTTTTCAATTTGGAAAAAAATTTCAAAAATATAAAATTGTTTGAAAATTTTTGATGATATTCCAAAAGAAAAATTTAATAAGCTTTAGAACTTTTCAATAAAATGAAAAGTTAAACTTTGGGCTTGATAGACTGGCGGAAAATATTTCAAAAATTGCGATTTTCCAATTTGAAAAATGTTGATTTTTGAAAAATTTTCGATCAGTCTATCAAGCTTTAAGTTCAACTTTCCATCCATATGAAAAGTTCATTAGCGCATTAGATTTTACTTTTGGTTTTTCTTCAAAAAATTTCAACCAATTTTATACTTCTACAGGTTTATTCGAATTTTTTTCCAATCTGAAAAATGTCAATTTTTGAAACATTTTCCGCCAGTCTATCAAACCTAAAGTTCAACTTTTCATTTATATGAAAAGTTCCAAAACTCATTAAATTTTCCTTTTGGAATTTCATCAAAAATTTTCAAACAATTTTATATTATTGGAATTTTTTTTCAAATTGAAAAATGGCAATTTTTGAAATATTTTCGGCCAGTCTATCAAGACCAAAGTTCAACTTTTCATTTATTTGAAAAGTTCATAAGCTCATTAGATTTTACTTTTGGCTTTTCATCAAAAAACTTCAACCAATTTTATTCTTCAACAGGTTTATTGGAATTTTTTTCCATTCTGAAAAAAGGCAATTTTTGAAATATTTTCCGCCAGTCTATCAAGACCAAAGTTCAACATTCCATCTATATGAAAAGTTTATAAGCTCATCAGATTTTACTTTTGGCTTTTCATCAAAAAATTTCAACCAATTTTATTCTTCAACAAGATTATTAAAATTTTTTCCAATCCGAAAAATGGCGAATTTTGAAAAAATTTCCACTGGTCTATCAACCCCAAAGTTCAACTTTTCATTCATATGAAAAGTTTCAAACCTTATTGAGTTTTCCTTTTGGAATTTCTTCAAGAAATTTAAAAAACGTCTATATTTTTGGAATTTTTTTCCAATCTGAAAAATGTTGATTTTTGAAAATTTTTCGATCAGTCTATCAAGCTTTAAGTTCAACTTTCCATTCATATGAAAAGTTCATTAGCTCATTAGATTTTACTTTTGGTTTTTCTTCAAAAAATTTCAACCAATTTTATACTTCTACAGGTTTATTCGAATTTTTTTCCAATCTGAAAAATGTCAATTTTTGAAACATTTTCCGCCAGTCTATCAAACCTAAAGTTCAACTTTTCATTTATATGAAAAGTTCCAAAACTCATTAAATTTTCCTTTTGGAATTTCATCAAAAATTTTCAAACAATTTTATATTATTGGAATTTTTTTTCAAATTGAAAAATGGCAATTTTTGAAATATTTTCGGCCAGTCTATCAAGACCAAAGTTCAACTTTTCATTTATTTGAAAAGTTCATAAGCTCATTAGATTTTACTTTTGGCTTTTCATCAAAAAACTTCAACCAATTTTATTCTTCAACAGGTTTATTGGAATTTTTTTCCATTCTGAAAAAAGGCAATTTTTGAAATATTTTCCGCCAGTCTATCAAGACCAAAGTTCAACATTCCATCTATATGAAAAGTTTATAAGCTCATCAGATTTTACTTTTGGCTTTTCATCAAAAAATTTCAACCAATTTTATTCTTCAACAAGATTATTAAAATTTTTTCCAATCCGAAAAATGGCGAATTTTGAAAAAATTTCCACTGGTCTATCAACCCCAAAGTTCAACTTTTCATTCATATGAAAAGTTTCAAACCTTATTGAGTTTTCCTTTTGGAATTTCTTCAAGAAATTTAAAAAACGTCTATATTTTTGGAATTTTTTTCCAATCTGAAAAATGTTGATTTTTGAAAAATTTTCGATCAGTCTA
Organism: Balanococcus diminutus; assembly: GCA_959613365.1. Taxonomy (NCBI): domain Eukaryota; kingdom Metazoa; phylum Arthropoda; class Insecta; order Hemiptera; family Pseudococcidae; genus Balanococcus; species Balanococcus diminutus. The sequence goes on from OY390715.1 coordinate 23,663,729, forward strand.
TCAAGCTTTAAGTTCAACTTTCCATCCATATGAAAAGTTCATTAGCGCATTAGATTTTACTTTTGGTTTTTCTTCAAAAAATTTCAACCAATTTTATACTTCTACAGGTTTATTCGAATTTTTTTCCAATCTGAAAAATGTCAATTTTTGAAACATTTTCCGCCAGTCTATCAAACCTAAAGTTCAACTTTTCATTTATATGAAAAGTTCCAAAACTCATTAAATTTTCCTTTTGGAATTTCATCAAAAATTTTCAAACAATTTTATATTATTGGAATTTTTTTTCAAATTGAAAAATGGCAATTTTTGAAATATTTTCGGCCAGTCTATCAAGACCAAAGTTCAACTTTTCATTTATTTGAAAAGTTCATAAGCTCATTAGATTTTACTTTTGGCTTTTCATCAAAAAACTTCAACCAATTTTATTCTTCAACAGGTTTATTGGAATTTTTTTCCATTCTGAAAAAAGGCAATTTTTGAAATATTTTCCGCCAGTCTATCAAGACCAAAGTTCAACATTCCATCTATATGAAAAGTTTATAAGCTCATCAGATTTTACTTTTGGCTTTTCATCAAAAAATTTCAACCAATTTTATTCTTCAACAAGATTATTAAAATTTTTTCCAATCCGAAAAATGGCGAATTTTGAAAAAATTTCCACTGGTCTATCAACCCCAAAGTTCAACTTTTCATTCATATGAAAAGTTTCAAACCTTATTGAGTTTTCCTTTTGGAATTTCTTCAAGAAATTTAAAAAACGTCTATATTTTTGGAATTTTTTTCCAATCTGAAAAATGTTGATTTTTGAAAAATTTTCGATCAGTCTATCAAGCTTTAAGTTCAACTTTCCATTCATATGAAAAGTTCATTAGCTCATTAGATTTTACTTTTGGTTTTTCTTCAAAAAATTTCAACCAATTTTATACTTCTACAGGTTTATTCGAATTTTTTTCCAATCTGAAAAATGTCAATTTTTGAAACATTTTCCGCCAGTCTATCAAACCTAAAGTTCAACTTTTCATTTATATGAAAAGTTCCAAAACTCATTAAATTTTCCTTTTGGAATTTCATCAAAAATTTTCAAACAATTTTATATTATTGGAATTTTTTTTCAAATTGAAAAATGGCAATTTTTGAAATATTTTCGGCCAGTCTATCAAGACCAAAGTTCAACTTTTCATTTATTTGAAAAGTTCATAAGCTCATTAGATTTTACTTTTGGCTTTTCATCAAAAAACTTCAACCAATTTTATTCTTCAACAGGTTTATTGGAATTTTTTTCCATTCTGAAAAAAGGCAATTTTTGAAATATTTTCCGCCAGTCTATCAAGACCAAAGTTCAACATTCCATCTATATGAAAAGTTTATAAGCTCATCAGATTTTACTTTTGGCTTTTCATCAAAAAATTTCAACCAATTTTATTCTTCAACAAGATTATTAAAATTTTTTCCAATCCGAAAAATGGCGAATTTTGAAAAAATTTCCACTGGTCTATCAACCCCAAAGTTCAACTTTTCATTCATATGAAAAGTTTCAAACCTTATTGAGTTTTCCTTTTGGAATTTCTTCAAGAAATTTAAAAAACGTCTATATTTTTGGAATTTTTTTCCAATCTGAAAAATGTTGATTTTTGAAAAATTTTCGATCAGTCTATCAAGCTTTAAGTTCAACTTTCCATTCATATGAAAAGTTCATTAGCTCATTAGATTTTACTTTTGGTTTTTCTTCAAAAAATTTCAACCAATTTTATACTTCAACAGGTTTATTCGAATTTTTTTCCAATCTGAAAAATGTCAATTTTTGAAACATTTTCCGCCTGTCTATCAAGCCTAAAGTTCAACTTTTCATTTATATGAAAAGTTCCAAAGCTCATAAAATTTTCCTTTTGGAATTTCATCAAAAATTTTCAAACAATTTTATATTATTGGAATTTTTTTTCAAATTGAAAAATGGCAATTTTTGAAATAATTTCCGCCAGCCTATCAAGACTAAAGTTCAACTTTTCATTTATGTGAAAAGTTCCAAAGCTCATTAAATTTTCCTTTTGGAATTTGTCCAAAAATTTCAAACAATTTTATATTTTTGGGATTTTTTTCCAAATTGAAAAATGGCAATTTTTGAAATATTTTCCGCCAGTCTATCAACACCAAAGTTCAACATTCCATCTATATGAAAAGTTCATAAGCTCATTAGATTTTACTTTTGGCTTTTCATCAAAAAATTTCAACCTATTTTATTCTTCAACAAGATTATTGAAATTTTTTCCAATCCGAAAAATGGCGAATTTTGAAAAAATTTCCACTGGTCTATCAACCCCAAAGTTCAACTTTTCATTCATATGAAAAGTTTCAAACCTTATTGAGTTTTCCTTTTGGAATTTCTTCAAGAAATTTAAAAAACGTCTATATTTTTGGAATTTTTTTCCAATCTGAAAAATGTTGATTTTTGAAAAATTTTCGATCAGTCTATCAAGCTTTAAGTTCAACTTTCCATTCATATGAAAAGTTCATTAGCTCATTAGATTTTACTTTTGGTTTTTCTTCAAAAAATTTCAACCAATTTTATACTTCAACAGGTTTATTCGAATTTTTTTCCAATCTGAAAAATGTCAATTTTTGAAACATTTTCCGCCAGTCTATCAAACCTAAAGTTCAACTTTTCATTTATATGAAAAGTTCCAAAACTCATTAAATTTTCCTTTTGGAATTTCATCAAAAATTTTCAAACAATTTTATATTATTGGAATTTTTTTTCAAATTGAAAAATGGCAATTTTTGAAATATTTTCGGCCAGTCTATCAAGACCAAAGTTCAACTTTTCATTTATTTGAAAAGTTCATAAGCTCATTAGATTTTACTTTTGGCTTTTCATCAAAAAACTTCAACCAATTTTATTCTTCAACAGGTTTATTGGAATTTTTTTCCATTCTGAAAAAAGGCAATTTTTGAAATATTTTCCGCCAGTCTATCAAGACCAAAGTTCAACATTCCATCTATATGAAAAGTTTATAAGCTCATCAGATTTTACTTTTGGCTTTTCATCAAAAAATTTCAACCAATTTTATTCTTCAACAAGATTATTAAAATTTTTTCCAATCCGAAAAATGGCGAATTTTGAAAAAATTTCCACTGGTCTATCAACCCCAAAGTTCAACTTTTCATTCATATGAAAAGTTTCAAACCTTATTGAGTTTTCCTTTTGGAATTTCTTCAAGAAATTTAAAAAACGTCTATATTTTTGGAATTTTTTTCCAATCTGAAAAATGTTGATTTTTGAAAAATTTTCGATCAGTCTATCAAGCTTTAAGTTCAACTTTCCATTCATATGAAAAGTTCATTAGCTCATTAGATTTTACTTTTGGTTTTTCTTCAAAAAATTTCAACCAATTTTATACTTCAACAGGTTTATTCGAATTTTTTTCCAATCTGAAAAATGTCAATTTTTGAAACATTTTCCGCCTGTCTATCAAGCCTAAAGTTCAACTTTTCATTTATATGAAAAGTTCCAAAGCTCATAAAATTTTCCTTTTGGAATTTCATCAAAAATTTTCAAACAATTTTATATTATTGGAATTTTTTTTCAAATTGAAAAATGGCAATTTTTGAAATAATTTCCGCCAGCCTATCAAGACTAAAGTTCAACTTTTCATTTATGTGAAAAGTTCCAAAGCTCATTAAATTTTCCTTTTGGAATTTGTCCAAAAATTTCAAACAATTTTATATTTTTGGGATTTTTTTCCAAATTGAAAAATGGCAATTTTTGAAATATTTTCCGCCAGTCTATCAACACCAAAGTTCAACATTCCATCTATATGAAAAGTTCATAAGCTCATTAGATTTTACTTTTGGCTTTTCATCAAAAAATTTCAACCTATTTTATTCTTCAACAAGATTATTGAAATTTTTTCCAATCCGAAAAATGGCGAATTTTGAAAAAATTTCCACTGGTCTATCAACCCCAAAGTTCAACTTTTCATTCATATGAAAAGTTTCAAACCTTATTGAGTTTTCCTTTTGGAATTTCTTCAAGAAATTTAAAAAACGTCTATATTTTTGGAATTTTTTTCCAATCTGAAAAATGTTGATTTTTGAAAAATTTTCGATCAGTCTATCAAGCTTTAAGTTCAACTTTCCATTCATATGAAAAGTTCATTAGCTCATTAGATTTTACTTTTGGTTTTTCTTCAAAAAATTTCAACCAATTTTATACTTCAACAGGTTTATTCGAATTTTTTTCCAATCTGAAAAATGTCAATTTTTGAAACATTTTCCGCCTGTCTATCAAGCCTAAAGTTCAACTTTTCATTTATATGAAAAGTTCCAAAGCTCATAAAATTTTCCTTTTGGAATTTCATCAAAAATTTTCAAACAATTTTATATTATTGGAATTTTTTTTCAAATTGAAAAATGGCAATTTTTGAAATAATTTCCGCCAGCCTATCAAGACTAAAGTTCAACTTTTCATTTATGTGAAAAGTTCCAAAGCTCATTAAATTTTCCTTTTGGAATTTGTCCAAAAATTTCAAACAATTTTATATTTTTGGGATTTTTTTCCAAATTGAAAAATGGCAATTTTTGAAATATTTTCCGCCAGTCTATCAACACCAAAGTTCAACATTCCATCTATATGAAAAGTTCATAAGCTCATTAGATTTTACTTTTGGCTTTTCATCAAAAAATTTCAACCTATTTTATTCTTCAACAAGATTATTGAAATTTTTTCCAATCCGAAAAATGGCGAATTTTGAAAAAAATTTCCACTGGTCTATCAACCCCAAAGTTCAACTTTTCATTCATATGAAAAGTTTCAAACCTCATTGAATTTTCATTTTGGAATTTCTTCAAGAAATTTAAAAAACATCTATATTTTTGGAATTTTTTTCCAATCTGAAAAACGTTGATTTTTGAAAAATTTTCGATCAGTCTATCAAGCTTTAAGTTCAACTTTCCATCCATATGAAAAGTTCATTAGCTCATTAGATTTTACTTTTGGGTTTTCATCAAAAAAATTCATCCAATTTTATACTTCAACAAGATTATTAGAACTTTTTTTCAATACGAAACATGGTGATTTTTAAAAATTTTTCGACCAGTCTATCAAGCCTAAAGTTCAACTTTGCATTTATATGAAAAGTTCCAAAGCTCATTAAATTTTCCTTTTGGAATTTGTCCAAAAATTTCAAACAATTTTATATTTTTAAAATATCTTTCCAAATAGAAAAATGGTGATTTTTGAAAAATTTTCTGCCAGTCTATCAAGACCAAAGTTCAACATTCCATCTATATGAAAAGTTCATAAGCTCATTAGATTTTAATTTTGGCTTTTCATCAAAAAACTTCAACCAATTTTATTCTTAACACGTTTATTGGAATTTTTTTCCATTCTGAAAAAAGACAATTTTTGGAATATTTTCCGCCAGTCTATCAAGCCCAAAGTTCAACTTTTCATTTATATGAAAAGTTCCAAAGCTCATTGAATTTTCCTTTTGGAATTTGTCCAAAAATTTCAAACAATTTTATATTTTTAAAATTTCTTTCCAAACAGAAAAATGGTGATTTTTGAAATATTTTCCGCCAGCCTATCAAGACCAAAGTTCAATATTCCATCTATTTGAAAAGTTCATAAGCTCATTAGATTTTAATTTTGGCTTTTCATCAAAAAACTTCAACCAATTTTATTCTTCAACAGGTTTATTGGAATTTTTTTCCAATCCGAAAAATGTTGATTTTTGAAAAATTTTCGATCAGTCTATCAAGACCAAAGTTGATCTTTTCATTTATGTGAAAAGTTCCAAAGCTCATTAAATTTTCCTTTTGGAATTTGTCCAAAAATTTCAAACAATTTTATATTTTTGGGATTTTTTCCCAAATTGAAAAATGGCAATTTTTGAAATATTTTCCGCCAGTCTATCAAGACCAAAGTTCAACATTCCATCTATATGAAAAGTTTATAAGCTCATCAGATTTTACTTTTGGCTTTTCATCAAAAAATTTCAACCAATTATATTCTTCAACAAGATTATTAGCATTTTTTCCAATCCGAAAAATGGCGATTTTTGAAAAATTTTCCAACAGTCTATCAAGCCCAAAGTTCAACTTTTCATTCATATGAAAAGTTCCAAAGCTCATTAAATTTTCCTTTTGGAATATCATCAAAAATTTCGAGCAATTGGAATTTTTTTCAAAAAAGAAAAATGGCGATTTTTTGAATAGTTTTCCACCAGTCTATCAAACCCAAAGTTCAACTTTTCACTTATATGAAAAGTTCAAAAGCTCATTAAATTTTACTTTTGGAATGATGATATAAAAATTGTTTGCTAAAATTTCATTTGTCTTTCCCATTTTCCAAAATGAATTTTCCAAAAATGGGGAATATGACGTCGTACTGTTCTGGCTGTATACTTTCCCAAGGTATTTTATGGAAAGAATGTATTTTATTTCTCATAGACAAATAGGGTCATTTGGGCGCCCGCTTTTTCACACATTTCTCCCTTTTTGTCTCCTTCAATACAGAAGAATGGCAATAGAAAATTTTTTTTCGGATTGTAGTGTATATCTAATGGCCTTATGTCATCTTATGTAAAATTGAACGAAGTTGAATCTTTTTTCCTTTTGGATTTCCGTGAAAACGGAAAACAGGATTCTGTTGTTTCCAAAAAGGTTTCAAGGGGCAGGTAGGCAATCAATGGATCATTGTGATATTCATACTTGCCTACATTCAGATATATGAAAAAATTTGCGGTATCTCATCTGAATCTTCTTGGGGCTTTAAGGGTTAAGGTAGGTGTACCTAAATGTGTAATTTTTTTTTTTTACATCAAATCAATAATAATTGAAATATTTTTCATTCCTTTTTCCACAGAAGAATTGAAGGATTCGATTTAATTTTTAAAAAAATGGAAATTCTTTTTTTCTTCAAAAGAACGAAAATTTCATTTGGTAACCCTTGTTTAATTTTTGCATTTTCAAAGTTTTTTATATTAGCTGATTTTTTGGGGTGTAACTGAGCCTTATTAAACGTTTAAAATTTCGAGTGTAGTTCGAGCAACTAAGTTACTGCTCAACTTGACTCCCATTGACTCAATGACTAAACCATGTTTAAAAAGGATGTTTTGGGTAAAAATTTATGCATTGTTGCCTATACCTCTCATTTAGGAAAAAAAGACCAAAATAAATTAAATAAGGTAAAAATAACAAGGCACTAGAAAAAATGAAAATTTTTAGAAATTCATATCTACTTTATAAATACATTGAACATTCAAATCAACTATACCTACGTACTTTTCACTTCAACAGCAACTTACTTATACCTACCTATGTTTAGGGAGGTTTATATATACACATACAAAACAGCACTTCGTCAAAAATCCATTATTATCAGACTGAGAACGTGTTAAAAATGACTTATATAAGTTCCATTCTTCCATTTGTTAAAAATAACGACAAACTACACTTGGCGTTTAGTTGTTATTTCATTCGCGACTCGATTTCGAATATACGACGTTCGTTTCGCTAAAATTGATTAAATTATGTATAATATGAACGCTACAATGCAAATGCTGTACAAGTGCCACCCTTCTTGGGTTGGGGGGGGGGGGATATTGCGGTAAAATCTCGTTTTACTCGAGAATACGTAAAATTTCAACGTCGCTTTAATCCATATATTAGGTTAGAAAACTCGATTCAACGGTGGCGTTTAGGTTTATGTATTTTTCGCTTGTTCATTATTAGCGAGCGCGAATCCATCGTTGCATTAATGAACGCAGCACACCTTAATGCTTAATGAAATTACTCGGCCGATGGCGGTTCTGGGCGGCATGGCGTGAAAAACAAACAACTTGTAACGAAATTACGAGTATATTTCCAGCGAGGCGTTCATTAGTTCTCGTATTAGCCCAATCTGGTGTTGGGAATCGAGCATCCCACATCGTGCATCGGGTGCCAAATTTGCACGTTGTTGTACAAGCTCGCACATATTACCAGACTAGCCCATTTACCCGGTACCCGGTACTTAGGTTGGAGAGAAAAAAAATTTCAACCACTCGTATCTACATACTCGTACATACTCGATCAAGAACCGCTAATCGTACCAGTCCCGGGTAAATGAACTGGTTTTCATAGTCACCATAAACAAGCCAGTTTCAAGTGCATTAGTCGGGCGATGGGTTTTCAAATAGGTACTATCAATGTATAGGTTATTTACGTTGCGGTCATACATCGTACTCGTACATAGCCATGTACATGAAATTTAGTACACCACAAGCGATATACATAGACAATTTACCGCAGGCTGTAATTCTCGCCGCTCGACGCATCTATTCCATATGAGACGAGAGCATTAATAACGGGGCCCTTGTTTCGTGTGTAAGTGTATCTTCTTTCTGTTAAGTCCACCGACATCGACAGACATCGACACCTTTATTTCATACGAGTATATTCGTAGCCTTATTCAATTCGTGTTTATCGCCTTACATACTGGCAGGTATACAGGGTGTTTCGTAGCTGATGTAGGTCCTTCCACCAAGTGGATAAGCAACCCATAAGGAACAAAACATGTTACATAAAAATATTGCTTATCTGGAAAAATGAAGAGGCAAATGAAAATGAAATAGAGAAAAAGTAATTTTTGGTTGGGTTCATGGATAGTACTAAAAAATCAACTTTTTTCTTCTTGTGATTTTTTGCCTACCTCTGAAAACTAAGGAGTTTTGAAATTCGCAGTTTAAAGCTCTCCTGAGTCTTGATTTCCAAAGGTAGGTAAAAAAATGTCAAGACCAAAAAAAAATATTTTCTTCAGGTAGTACTATCTACGAACCCAACCAAAAATTACTTTTTCTCAATTTCATTTTCATTTTTCACTTGTACCTTCATTTTTCAAGATAGACATTTTCCTCATATTAAAAAAAAAAAAAAAGTTTTTTTTTCTAAAAATTTTTTGTTGAAATCTTGGAAAAAAATCTCACTCGTATTAAAAAAATTATCTTTAAAAATTTTGTTGACAAAAATTATTTTCATAAAAAAATTTTCTCCAAAAAATAACCCACAAAAATTCCAGTGGAAAAATGAATTTTTTTAAATAAAAAATTACTTTGTAGAAAAATTTGTCAGAAATTTTTTTATAAAAAATGTCTTGTTTAAAATTTCTTTTACAAAATCCCAAAATTACTTTTTTTTTTAAATCTCTTTTTTTAGAAGATTTTTAAAAACAAAATGATACCTACTTATTTCGCAAGTAAAAAATTTGTTGAAGATAATTTTTGTATAATTCTCTCATTTTTCTTCGGAGTTTCTTTTAAAAATTTTCCAATTCAACTTTTTTGGAAATTAAAAAAAAATCATAAGGTTCCATTTTTTTCAATTTATAAAAAAAAAATGATTGTGAAAGGAAAGGCTTTTTTCAAAAAATTGTTCATACTTATAAGATTTTTTTATGAGAATTGAATTTTTCTCGTTAAAAAATTTTCCGAGAAAACATCCCAAAAAATCTGAAAAATTCTCAACATTTTTTTCTTCTTTTTGGATTTTTAAAAATGTCCTTTTGAAATCTTGAAAAAAATTTCTTAAATGTTTTGTTGGAAAGTCAAGTATTTTCAAACAAAAAATTATCAACAAAAAAAATCTAAATTAAAATTCCTCATGATAAGGTAACTCTTCAAAACATTCTATTTTTCTTCATAAATTATATTTTCTTTATTTCTGTTTTTTCAATTTTCTGAAAATAATAATTTCAAAATCTTCAAACATTTATTTTGAAAAGTATCTCTCAATTTTTTTTTTTTTTTTTTTTTTCAAACGTCCTAAAAAAGTTCAAATAGAAAAAATATTCATACAATTTCTTCATTAAAAATATTTTTAGAAAAACCCTTAGAAAAAGTTGTTGAAAAATTCTCATGTTCGAAAAAAAACTCACGCACTTTTTTCATTTTTTTTATGGTGAATTCTTATTTTGAAAGTAATTGACCTTTTTTCATTAAAAAATTTGTCACCTACTTAAATGTTGGAAAAGCTATTCTAAAAAAGTTCCCGAAAAATCTCCCATAAAGATTTCTGCTTGGTATTAAAATTTTTATATGGAAAAATTCTTCCTCAACAATTTCTTTGCAGAATACAATTATTTTGAAAACATAAAATTGCGAAAATTAATATAAGAAAGTTGGTAATTTTTCTTAATTTAAAAATCTCCATTTTTTAAGAATAAATTCTTCATCCACTGCTTTTTTTTTCAAAAAATTAATTATTCATGAATTTTTTCATGTGGATTAAAATTTTCTCACTAAAAATTTCATTAAAAAAAATTTCATTCCTTAGAAATCTTGAAGTTTTTTTTTTTTGAAAAAAAAAAAATTCTGAAAAAATGTCTCCTAAAAATTCCCTATAAAAATCTCTGTGAAGAATTGAAATTTTTTTATCCAGAACTCTTCTGAAAAAATCTCATTTGAGAGTAAAATTATTTTGGAAAAAAATTTAATTGAAAAATACTTCCCTCTTCCCTGATGGAAGATTTTTTAAAAAGCAAAAGAAAACTAGGCACTTAATAAAAAAAAATCATTTTTTTTTGTAAATTTCTCATTTTTCTTCAATTTTTATTATAAAAAATATATTGCCAAAATTTTTTTAAATAATTTTTTCATGAACATGGGCTTTTAAAAAATTTTAATTTCTTAAAAAAACTGAGAAGAATCATCTCCAAAAAATTATTCATAAATATTTCTTAGAATTAAAATTTCCAGATTGAAAAATTTTCCACAAAAAAAAACCTTCATAGACTAAAAATTTTTATTGGGAAAAAAATTCTCATGATTTTTTTTTCAAAATCCTACATTTATTATTTTTTATTTTAATTTCCATTGCTTTTTTTTAGAAAATTTACTTACTTGAATAAAAATTCATTATTCTCTAACTAAAATTTTCTCATTAAAAATTCTACTAGGAAAAATCTCATTAGAGAGAAAATTTTTCAACATGAAATTTTTTCAATAAATTTCACAAATTTTTTTTCTCAAGAATCTATTTTTTTAAAAAAATATAAAATTTTGAAAATTTCTTCTAGAAAAAATTCTAGGATTTTTTTAAAATGAAAATGACTTTCCAAGTACTTACATTTTTTTTAGATCTCCTTTTTCTTCAGTTTTTTCATAAGAAAATTTTCCTTCAAACTCTTGAGGAAAATTGTCAGAAAATCTCTCATTTCTTTTCACGATTTTTTAAAAAATTTCTCTTGGAATATGCATCTATAGAACTAGATTCTTTGGTGACCGTGAGTGGATCAGTCCACTGCCCAGTACCCATTTATCTGCATCAGCGCTAGGGATCAATTTATTCCGGAAATAATTAAATTTAAAAAAGTGAAAAACTATGTAATGGGGGTATAACTAATCACCCATGAACCGTTCAAGTCCAAAATGCACCGTGAAAGAATTTCCATGTCATTGATGTATGTACGTAGATCTAGTTATATTTTCTGTTTGACCATCATATATTGCTTCTATCAATTTGTTAAGGAATTTTGCTATGCTTTATGGATCTTATAATATGTGCATAGAGAACTTGAATTACGTATGGTGATTCGAAGCAGTAGCCTTCAGCTTTGCATCATTATTTTAAATTGATTCGTATTTGGATTGATTTTTTTTAAAAACTTTTTTCGCATTCATTTTTTCGTGTGTTTTGGTACATGGTATGAACACTTGATTATTTAAAAAAATTGCAGGTATATACAGAATGGTGGGCAAATTTTTTGAAAATCAAATTTTTGAAAATTTTGACTGATGATATTTTTTTGGCGAAGGTTGTTGAAGATTTTTTCCAAACTTTTTTTTCAAATAGATTTATTTTCTAATTGTTTTTCAAGAGATGTTTCTCATTTCAAGACGATATTTTAACAAAAACATTTTCTTACTGAGAAACGTATCTACAACTGGAACTTATTAAAAAAGGGATGAAGGAGGAGCACGAATAGATGTTACAAATCTCGAAACATTTCGATAATTACTACGTTCACCTGCAGCAACAGAGTTCTCATCTTGTTACCCATCCGCAAATGTTCGTTAGTAAATGCAAATTCACACGATTGCCAGACGCCAATTACACTTTGATGAAATAATTGGAGTAATTAACGTTATTAGACGACACTGTAGAACATGTAGGGGTTTAAAAAACCGCACACAGGAGCGAATAAATTGCCAAGTTGAATATACTCGGATAAGGGGTCAGCACAAACCCAAGGTACGATAAATTAGCGGTCAACAGTAAGTGTACGAGTGCCTAGTTACGATGGGACGGAGTCTGCCAATAGGCATCCGGTTCTTTTAATGTGATACGGATTCTCAGCATTCTTCCAACGCAAGTAATACCAATATGATTGACGTACAGTGCATTAAGCTATCTTCGCAGCCAGTCCAATCCATTGCGAGCAAAATATCTAGCGAATTTACGCGATTAACTTGGGCTAGGGCTCGTGAGTCGTCAGGTGTCTTGTCGTGTACCGGTGCGATGTTGCATGGACATGGGCATGGGCAAGTGCAAGAATGCAAATAAGTTGAACCATCGAATGAAGACTGAAGAGGTGTTAATTTGCCTACTCATTGTGATTGGCAAAGGATGACGATGGTGTGACGTACCGTTAGGATTCGATTTTTAATCACGTTCTTTTAGAAGCTCGCATCTCGCATACACGTTCGTGTATTTATAAGGAAATACGTAGAATATTACCTACTGTTGGAACTATCGTTGATTTTTTGCGTTTTCGAGTATACAACACATACAAAATGTTGATAAAAGCCATGTAAACATAAGGTAATAGTACTACTCGTATAAAGATAATGAGGAAAAAAAAACTGACCGGTGTAATTGAAATTATGACATTGACATTTGCATGTTACCATTGAGAGAGCTAGATTAGAATGGTATACACACGGTTATGACGTTGTGCAAACATTGAACTAATTATCGCATGTTAATGACCATTTGTAAATGTGCTCAACGTACACGTAGGTATATTATATACATTGTTTATGTATACGAGACGTTCACATGCGATATATTACGCAGCTAGGTATCCGTATTCTCTACAAACTACTCATTCCTCGGAGGTTTTCGTAATTAACCTCTGGTACGAGTTGAATTGGGTACTTTTTTTTGAAATGTTTATTTGGGTATGAAAATTAATTGAAAAGCTTTGAAAAAAATTGAAAATATACTTGAGTGAGGGCGCTTAGGAAAAAGGGGCGAAGAGAAAATTTTAGATTTTCATTGACCAAACATAATTATAAATTATGTACAATTTTAAAATCTCAAGAATCGAAAAGAAGTAATATCAGGTCCTATGTGAAAAATTCAGTAAAAATTTTATGAAAAATTCGTTGAAAATAATTTGAGTTATTTTGAAATTTTGTGTAAGCTTCAGGTATAAAAAATCTTTCTGAAACTTGAAAAAAAAATTCTCAGAAGTTTTGCGAAAAATTCACCGAAAATTATAGGAAGTTTTTAAAAAAAAATTTAAAAACTCTCTGAAATTCTATGAAAAATTCACTGAAAATTTTCGAAGACTTTGCAAAATTCTTTGAAAATTATGTAAAAGATAATAGAAATTTACTTTAGTGAAAAATTGTCTGAGAATTTTAAGAAGTATTTTTCAATTTTTTTTAAATCTGAAATTCTGTGAAAAATTTGTTGAAAATAATTTGAGTTCTTTTGAAATTTTGTATAAGCTTCAGGTAGGTATTTAATAGAAACTTTTAAAAAAAATTCTCAAAAGTTTTGCGAAAAATTCACTGAAAATTTTAGGAACTTTTTAAATTTTTATAAAAAAAACTCTCTGAAATTCTATGAAAAATTCACTGAAAATTTTCGAAGACTTTGCAAAATTCTTTGAAAATTATGTGAAATATAAAAGAAATTTACTTTAGTGAAAAATTCTCTGAAAATTTTAAGAAGTATTTTAAATTTTTTTTTTAAACCTGAAATTCTGTGAAAAATTTATTGAAAATTTCACAATCTATTGAACTATTTCCGGAGCTGTGCAAAATTTTGTGAAAAATTCTTTGAAAATTGTTAGGAGTACTTTCTGAATGTTTTTCTCTAAAATTCTGTGAAAAATTACTCGAAAATTTCGCAATTTCGAAAAAAATTTTGGAACTTACTGTGCTAAATTTTGTAAATAATTCTGTGTATAAAGTTTACGAAAAATCATTTAATGTTTTGTGAAAAATTATCTGAAAATTTTCGGAAACTTTGCAAAAATTTTTGAAAATTATGTACAAATTTTTTTAGAAAATCAGTGGAAAATTCTCAAAAAAATTTGTGAAATTTTTTTATAACATTTGGTGAAAAAGTCTCCAAGCTTTGTTAAAAATTCACTGAAAATGTTTTGAAAAAATCATTGAAAACTATGTAAAAAATACACCGAACATTTTGTAAAAATTTAGTGAAAAAGTCTCAAGCTTTGAGAAAAAATTCACTGAAAGAGCAGAAGGCTGGTATCAGTCTGATACCGCGAGGCGGGTATCAGGTTGATACTGCGAGAAGAAAGATTTCAAAAAAAATTAGTGAGAAAAATTCTCTGAAGATGTATTGAAAATGTTTGAAAAAATCTTTAAAACTTGACGAAAATTTCACTGAAAATTTCGAGAGTTTTTTTTTGAAGTTCTGTGAAAAATTTAACCCAAATTTTATGAAAGATTTTTTTCCGAAACTTTGTTTAAAATTCTCTAAAAATCTCAGGAAAAAATCACTAGAAATTACGAGATAGACTTTAAGGAATTTCGTGAGGTTGAAAATTTTTTTTGAAGTTATCATTCAAAATATTCTATATTTTTTCCAAAAATGTCTTGAAATTTTTAGAAAAACGCTCTAAAACCTTCGACGCACGTCTCTGAAATTTTGTGAAAATTTTTCTAGGATTATGTAAAATTCTCTCGGATGAAAAATTCTCCGAAAATGACGTAAAATTTCTTTTACAAATTTATAAAACACTCTAAAAATTATGCGAAAAATTATCAAAAATTTATGAAATTTTGTGAAAAATTCGTTGAAAATTTCGTGATAAATTTCCCGGAAAAATAAAATTTTTGCGAAACATTTTTTAAAATAGAGAAAAATTATCTGAAATTGCGTGACAGATTTTTTGAAATTTTCTAGAAAATGCTGTGAAAAAATTTTCGAACGTTTTTTTTTGTTGAAAAAATTGCATTAAAATTTTAAAGAAAATCCTATAACAATTTTGTGACTTGGAGTTCCAAAATTTTGGATTAATTCTTTGAAATTTTTTTCAAGCTTGTAAATAATTCTATGGCGAGTTCTAGTTTTGGTTTAAATTTTCTGAAGTTGTTTAAAAAAAATTCTAAAAATTTTGTTAAATTGTGCAAAAAATTCCTTGGAATATTTTGTTAAAATTTATTAAAAATTCTGGAATTTTGTAATAATTTTTTCAAATTTTGTCAAGTTATTTTTTAGTAAAAAAAATCCTGTGAAATTTTGGTTAAAAAATTTGCATATTTCTCTGCAAAGTTTTTTCAAAAGCTACGTATGTAAAAATTTTCAAGAATTCTCCAATCAAGTTTATTCGCTGTAATTTTTTTGATTTTTCTGAAATTTTGTGAAAAATTTTCCGAAGATTTCTTTAAAACTTTTATGAAAGATTTTCCAAAGTTTTGTAAAAAATTCTTCGAAAATTTTTAATTCCTCCAAGGGGCTATAAAATAATTTCTGAAAATTTGTGGAAAGACATTTTCTGAACTTTTGTGACTTTATTTTCCAAATTAGAGAAAAATTTCCCGTTTTTCTTCTTCTTCTTCTTCTTCTTCTTTAATACTTCGAAAGTTTATTGACAAATTTTTGAAGAAAAAAAACACAACTTCTTGAAAATTTACCTTCAAGTACAACAAAATTTGTGAATCAATTGTTGAAAAATCATGTACCCAAATAATACACCTAGTCTCAATAGCCTACTACTCTTTCGAAATAGGTAAAAATTGAAAAACTTTTTTTTCGAAAACAAACGCTCCAAATTTCAAATTGAAAACATTTTTTATAACGTCAATATGCTAAAAATTCCGCAAAAATTTGAAAAAAAAAAATCAATAAGTATGTAAATTTTGAGCGGTTTATTTTGAATGGTTCTCGAGATATCTCGGTTGAAAGTTGAAGGTTAAGTACTCGAAATTCGAAATTTTTGTAAGCCTCTGAACATTAATTTTCTCACGAATAAATAAAAACAACAAGCTTAATACCACATCCAACTACTTAATAAGTTACTTTATGCAAATTTCATTTTTTTAAATTTATCAACCAAAAAACACTCATTTCTTCAAAAATATTATAGAAATTTCAAATAGCCCAAGATAGATACTCGAACTAGAAAAAAAAATCTCATTCACGAATCTCGCAGTCAATTTCATTTCAGAAAAGCCTCGAGAGATGAAAACGATCACGTGTCCGGTTTGTCAAAATTTTTACGCCCATTTTACACGCGTATGAAGCACCTAACCTACCTAACAAAAGATACTATAAAAGCTTGGTTTTATAATTTCGTATTTTATTTTTTATCATAGACGTATGGTGTCATTTTGGTGAGCTTGATAAATGAATTTTATGCTCAAAGCAAACCCCCATCTCTGTCTTGGCGCTTTTTCTTGATAAGGGCTCGGTTTTCGAAATCTGTCTGAAATGTTATATTATATATTATACGAAAGCTATTTACCCGGCTGGGATTACTGCCCTATAATACGTAACTTTCGCTTTAGCTCTGGTGCGATTTGATCGTCGCAGATTGGTTTCGAATTTGCACTCGTCAAACTATATGAATCGGACCAAAACCACCTAGAGATACAAGCCATGAACGTAGAAAGGCAACGTCGCATTTTCGAGTAGTAGACGGCCGACTTTCCAATCCGTTTTTTGACGATAACTCGGGAAATATTCATCGAATCGAAATTCTGACAACACATAAACGAAAGGAAATTTTCTGCTCTACAATTTTGGTTCAGATCAATTTTCACGAAAAATGCTTCGTTCGCTCTGAAAATGAGAATATGAGAAAATTTGCATATCCAAGAAAACATTTTACGCTGAGAAATCGAGGTATTTTCGTCAAATCGAAATTTCAATAATTTTAGAGTGAAAGGATTTTTTTTGCTCTACAATTTTGGTTCGTATCAATTTTCACGAAAATCGCTTCGTTGACCGGGAAAATGGGAAAATTTGGTAGACGGCCAACTTTCAAAATCAGTTTTTCGACGATAACTCAAGAAATATTCGTCAAATCGAAATTCCGACTACACCAAACAAAAGTAAATTTTTTGATCTACAATTGTGGTTTTTATCAATTTTCACAAAAAATGGGTCGTTGACCTCGAAAATGAAAAAATAAACAGTTTTTTGACGATAACTCAAAAAATTGGTCGAATCAAAAATTTTAAAAGCACTAAAACAGAAGGATTTTTTCGGCTCTACAATTTTAGTTCTTATCAATTTTCATGAAAAACGCTTTCTTTATCCGCGAAATAGGAAAATATGAAAATTTGCATATCTGAGAAAACAGTTTTTGCTAATGAATCGAGGTATTTTCGTCGAATCAAAACTTTAATGATTTTAGGATGAAAGGATATTTTTTGCTCTACAATTTTTGTTCTTATCAATTTTTACGAAAATCGCTTCTTTGACCGGGAAAATAGGGGAAATCTGGTAGACGGCCCATCTTCAAATCAGTTATTTGACCGTAACTCGAGAAATATTAGTCGAATCAAAATTCCGAATACACTAAACGAAAGTTAATTTTTCCCTCTACAATTTTGGTTCCCATCAATTTTTTCGAAAAACACTTCGTTTGACCAGAAAACGTATTTTCAATTGCTCAAGTCGGCCATCTTCGGCAAGGTTGCCAAATTTAACTTCATGGCTTGTAGTGTCTAGGTGCTTTTGATCGTACACACGATGTATTTTAATATGTAGTGCGAAAAACCGTCGCCTAGCCGCGTTAAATAAGCACGCCCATCTACCCTTTCACCAGCTAATTCGGTCGTTTTTATACTTAATCGAATGAAAATAATACATATTTCTATAGCGTACATTTAATCGGATACCTACAATAATATTATAACGCGTGAGCAGTGAAATTGAGTAGTCGTGTCCGGCCTAATTTGAATATTACACTGTTTGACCTAATATTTGAAAAAAAGTAAACGATGGCTGGGCGTAATTATTTTCCAGTTTTATTCCTATTTACCCATACCCGCCTTCTCCTCCTCCCAACACGTCGTACGATTTTTATACTCGTTGAAAAAGCGCCGGTAAATAATCGTTTTAATAATCATCTATCTAGATAATAAAATAAGCTATGCCGAGAAGTCGGAAAATTTTAAATATTTTCTGCCTCCTCATAAAGCAGAATTTTTGCAGTTTTGAAGTCTCGCCGAGTTATTGCATCGGTATTCGCATTCGCGAATGGTATTTAGTTTTTTCATCATATTTTTCTCGCTCCACAAAAATTATTACGTACGGTGGGCGAGCTTTATTGAATTTTTCCCCGAGATATTTATAGCAGCGAACGGACAATGGTCAGAAGGATGCGAATAGAATATATATTCAAGAAATTGCCTTTTGGTTCCAAGAAGAATAAGAAGATTGTATAGACTTTTCACAAAGAGAATACGTAGGAACGATGTAAGTGGGTAGCTGAAAAGAGAAGGGTTATCAATCAAGTGAAGTGAATCGCCAAGTTGTTGAAAATGAACAATATAATCGACGTTTATATCACCGAATAGATTTACCCTTTCTACATAAAACTAACGGAATAAATTTTTAAAATACCTAATTTGTGTAATATCCATTGAAAATACAATTTTTTTTTTTTTTTTATTGAAAGTTTGGCTTTCGAAGAACGTTTGTAAATTTTCTATGCTTGAAATCTTTAAAAATAAACCATCTAAATTTTAAAAATTTAAAACAAAAACATATTTTGTTAGATTCAAATTTTTTGAAAAATTTACATACAATTTTAAAACTGAAAAACTGTTGAGATCGTTTGGTTTCAAAAAATCTTTTTAAAAAATATTCAATTTCAGAAATTTTTGAAGTTTACTCAATTGCTTTTAAGAAATGGAACTCCTCTGATTATTCTAAAAATACAAAATTTTTCAACAAAAAAAAAATCAGCTAGAGAAATCTTTGAAATTAAATCGATTCAACGATTCTGGGTATTTTTAAAACACAAAATTTTTTGAAAAATTATTGAAGTTTGACTGATTTTGAAAAATTGTTTACTGCTGTTTATTTTGACAAAACAAAAAAATTGGAAAAATTTTCACTTAAAAAAAATCATAGAAATTTATCAACTTTGAAAAGCCAAACATTTCTGGATACAAATTGACGACATAAAATTTTCCAAGATTTTTTCTTCACGTTAAAAAATTATCAAAATAGATTGATTTCAAAAGATAGAACGTTTCTGCACGTTTTAAAACTTCGTAAATTTTTTTACCTTCAAAAATATACTCGTAGTTGAATAGATTTTGAAAAATTAACATTTTTACATTATCAGGATGACACTGAATTTTTCAAAAGAATTCTATGCTCAAAAATCAACCAGTAAGTCAATTTATTTGGATCAGTTTAAGAAAACTTTGTCACAAAAAGGTAACAGGTTTGGGTACTTTAACAATTATAAAATAATGGAACAGGGATTTTAAACCTGAATATCTTGAAAAAGTCTGGGTCGAAGACGACGGTTTATAGTTGGGTTTATTATATACTTCAGGTTAGTGTTACGCTCTAGCTTGAGATGATTTTTCTTACATAAATTGAGTGAATGCATCTTCAACGAACCAATGCCAATATCTCTTCGAATCTAAAATTGATGGATTTTGAAAAACAGGAAGGTATAATTTTTCAAAAAATCTTACATTAAAAATAAGTTCTTCGTGATTTTAAAAATAGGCTACAAAATTTTCAAAATTTATCTACCTTCAGAAATTATTGATAGTATGTCCGATTTTGGAAAATTGCATGTTTTTGCTTATTTTGACAATAGAAAAATTTTAGAAAAAAATGTTTATCTTTAAAAATTATTTAAATCGATTGATTTTGAGAAATATACTCGTTTCGTCAATTTCTGTTTATTTTGATACCTAATAAATTTTTTTTTTTGAAAATTTTTCATTTTCAAAAATCATCGAACTCGTCAATTTTGGAAAACAGAACGTTTCTAGATATTTTGACGACTCAAAATTTTCGAAATTTTTTTTTAAATTCAAAAATTATTAAAAGTGATTGATTTTGAAAAATAAAAACATTTCAGCTAATTTTAAAAACACAAAAATTTGCAAAAAATGTTAGGCCAGGAAATCATAGAAATTCGATTCATTCAGGGGAAAAAATTCTCCAACGTAAGTATATTTTCAAAACACAAAATTTTTCATAAATTTTTTACATTAAAGAATGATTGAAATTAATAGATTTTGAAGTTCGGATCAATTTCCAAAAATAGAACGTCTCAGTACAAAATAATAAATAATTATTTTGAAAATACAAAATTTTTTGAAATTTTTTACATTAAAAAATTAGTGAAATCCTGTACACTAAAGCACCGATTATGGAAGTCACATATTTTTTTCAACTTTTTGGTTTTTACGTTTTTTAAAATTTTTGACAGTTTAGGTTCATAAACTATAAAAATCTCGAAGTCGAAAAAAATTGGACTCCCATGATCGGTGCTTTAGTGTACAGAATTGATTCATTTCAAAAAATTTTCACTTCAAAAAGTTATTGAGATTCAATAATGATTTTTAAAAAAAAAATGTGACAATGGTACAAAATTTTATTAAAATTTATTTTATTCAGGAATTATGGAAAATTTTTCACATCCAAAACTATAAAATTGATCGATTTCAAAATTTCAAAATACTAAATGTTTTTGCATATTTTAAATGTGCAATTTCTTCTAAAAATTTTTCACTTGCAAAAATTACTGAAATTGATCGATTTTTAAAAATAAACTGTTTTTGCGCAATAAATGTATTTTGAAAATACAAAATTTTTCAAAAAAATTCGAATTTAGGAATTATTGAAAATTTTTAATGATTTTCGAATAAAAATCTGTATCTTTTTCAAAATGTTTAAAATTTGATAAATAAGAAAAATACTTACGTCACAAGCACCCTTCAAGTAAGTAAATTAAATTTCTCAAAAATTCAATTAAAATTTTTTTTTAAAAAAGTTTTAGGTTCAGAAACTATTAACCTTATAAAAGATCAATTTTTGCACTTTTAGAAAAATACTGTCCGTTTAAAATCGAGATTAGGCACCACGTGTACATAAAACTTTTCGATTTTTGTACTCAGTTTTATCCAAATCTGAAAAAGTGAGCACCACTCGCTGCCCACCCTGTATATTTTTAAAGCACCAAATGTTTCAAAAATTCGACTTGCAAAAAATTTTCTATGCTGGAAAATTAACGCACAGTCAATTAAATTTTGAAAAATTACCTATTTCTTTCATCCAATTTCAACCTTACACTTGATTCGAAAATTCTCATATTCCTCCTTCCAGACCACTCCCCACGATCTAACCCTGAACCTTATCAACTAGTCAACTCCGACCGAACTGAAATTTGGCTCACTGAAATAGCATTTCACCCAGACCTCAGAACCAAATTTTGGGCTGCCAAAGTTGATTTTTCGATTTTTGGCGAATTTTTTGAAAATGGAAAAAATATATTAATGGTATACGTAAGTATCAATTTTCAACAAAAATAGTAGATAAGCCTAAATTTTTACATAAAATTCTGAAAATCAGTTAGTATAATAAAATTGACGCTACGAGTTGATTCGGATCATTTTAGAGGTAATCTGGAGCATCCACCAAAACGTAACTATTTTTAAGGCACAACGCAATCGACAATAAAGACTAGAGAGGGGCGACTGTTGAGGTATAAACCGATTTTAAGAATTTCAACGTGAAATTTAGGCATGCTATTTTTGTAAAATAATGATAAGAATATCAATTACACTATATTTTTGGAATTTTCAAAAATTCGCCAAAATTCAAAAATCAACTTCGCTACCTCAAAATTTGACTTTAAAGTCTGGATGATATGCTCTCTCGATGAGCCAAATTTCAGCTCAATCCGAATGGACCCGGTTCCCTCGTAGGCATCAAACAAAAATCTCTCACGACAAACTTCCATACCTACCTCGTAATTCAAGATAAAAATCTCAAACCATAATTCACCTTTTCAATAAAAAGTCACCTCAGTGTGACATTAACCTCAATACTCGTAAAAAAAACCTACAATCCTTATGGGTGAGTAAAGTGTTACCGCCACACGACTGCGACATGCTGGGAACCGTCATTCACTCACTCAGAACCCGAAACCAAATAACCACCTGGTGTAAGTAAACTTTTTAATGTCAATTAATAACTAATTTATGAACCGGTATCGAAAATACAACTGTTGGCAATCACGATATGGATATCTGAATCATTAAGAAATTGACGACGTGGTTTAGCTTGTGCCTGTCTCAGCTTGGTATTCCATTTCGTAGCGAACGAAATGAAAATCAGATGCTGAAGGGGTTCGAAGTGGCGAACGCGGTATTAGTATTGGTATCGGTACTTCACGAATATTTCATCAATACGAGAAACCGAAGAACACGCACACAAGCACAGTATCGTCTAACTTTTGACAATCTACGACTGCACAGAGGTAATATACCTATACTTATCTACAGTCTAATGGGAAATATAACTTCGGCTAAAGTTTAATTCATCTAAAAGACGTTGCCATAATAGATATCACTCGAACTCGATTCTTTCTATATCGTCCTCACTAATACATAAATACGAGAATCCTAAGTCGAAGCTAAGATTATGGAAATTTCTTACTCTAGAAATTAGTAAGGTACTCTAAAAACTTACCAATTCCTCCTTAGTAGGCGGCGGAACGGCGTAGGATTCTACTTCGAATAAACACAATGGAAAGACTTTGGGTTTTTCAGGCGCCGAAGGTCGGCCTTTGCTTCGAATCATTTCCAAAAAATCACTTATCACTCCCGGACTAGGATACAGTTCGATATCGGAAGCGAGAATATAATGAGTGAGGGCGCTATCCCTGGCTATATTCCTGCCCACGTTGACCGGATAAAGTAACTTCTTGTGAGATCTGTACAACGACGAAGAAGACACGTTGAACCATGGCGGCGATGCGGCGCAATTCACGCTATCGTCGTCCAACACCTTGTCCGGCTGAGGAACACTCTTGGGTAGATGCTTCGCCTCGAAGTACACGTGAAAGGTAACATAAGTCGAAATCAAAGGAGAGCTGCATTTCCTCAGGTAACGTATACTCGCCAACGTGGCCACGAAATCGGTCCCAGGGGCGTACAAAGATAACGATATCGGCCCTTGCCAGCGTTCGATCAAAGGCTTCAAGTTATCCAGGAACGTATAGTCGGCGTGGGTCGTATACGTTACGCTCTCGTGACACTGGTACGTGCGATTGGCTGGCACGTAGTTGTACAGAACCCAAAAGTCGCCTTTTTGCGCGATCGTGTAATCGTTACTTTTATCATGGCACTGGATCACGTCGCGTAAAGAAGGACTCGCTGTTTCCGAAATTTGAGGCGTGGAGACGCTACTTCCGGCGAAATCTTGACCTCGGTCGGCACCCTCCGCCAGGGACGCGTCGGTTGATTTGAATGTGGTGCTGACTCTGCCCGATCGACCTTGCGCGTTTGTGGTTGTACCTGGAGACAAAAAGGAAAAGAAAAAGGGGAAAATTAATCACTTGGCATTTACGTAAACTCATGACTTTAACATGAATTCAATTTAAAAGCTGTGAAGTTTACTCGTAATTTTCAGAAAAATCAGTAAAAATTTGTAAACATTCGTTTTTCACACAATGTGTAACCCGTGAAGCATTTGCGACAATAAAAAACGACGGTAGAACAGTACGTTGAAAAAACGTCAAATATACGACCATAAAATGAACGTAATTTTTTTGTATATGCGCTTTTTCAAATACGTCAGTAAAACGATCATGAAATAGACGTAATATTGTCGCATATACACTTTTTCAAAAACGTCACAAATACGTCAGTAAAACAATCATGAAATGGACGTAATATTGTCGCATATACTGTTTTTCATAAACGTCACATTTACGTCAGTAAAACGACCGAAAATTTAAAAAAAAAAATTTCCAAGTTCGGAGTTTTGAAAAAATGTTGATAATTTTTTTCTAGTCCAAAGCGATGGAAATGTTTTAAAAATTGTTTTCATGAACGTCGCATATACGTCACAAATACGACAGTAAAATAAAAAAATTTCTAAGGTCAAAAGTCTGAAAAATTTTGAAATTTTTTTGTAAGTCCATAAAGACTGAAAAAGTGTAAAACAATTTTCAACAGTTGAAAAAAATTGAAAAACTTTGAAAATTTTTTATAAGTCCAAAAACTGAAGGTATTGAGTGGTCTATAATTTATAAGCGTTTTATGAGCAAATTTTCAACGTAAGGGGGTGGCTTAGGCGGTAAACAGGGGACTCTCATGCGGGAGGTCGAGAGTTCGAGCCCCAGCGGAGGCAGATTTTTTTATTCTTTTTTTTATTTTTTCTGGGATTATTACGTACAATATGTGTTTAGGAATTGTTCCAAGCATTAATTACATTGATTATAGATTTTTTAAATTCAAAATTAGGTCAGTACTATGTACGTATTGAGTGGTATTATTGACGTACATGCGACAAAGACATGGTCGCAAAACGGTGGTACAAAGGGGAAATTTACAGTGTTTTTACCACGCGTATTACTGTCGCAAAATTGACGTATTTCTGTCGTTATTTTAGCGTATTTTGGTCGCACATGCTTCACGGGAAAAATTACTCCAAAAATTCAAAAAAATAATATTTGGAAAAATTATGTAAAATTGGAAATTTATTGTGAAATTTCATTTTTGGAAAAATCTGTGAAAATTTGTTTGGCACAAAAATTATCAAAATTCATTTTCCACAATTTTTTGCTAAAATAATTTTTTTATGGGTGAAAGTTAAAATCACTCTCAGAATACTGCCTCAAAAATTGAAAAAAATAATGTATGAAAAATAGAGAAAAATCAGAAGTAAAAGTTCATCTGGGTATGAAAAAATTGATTAAAATTTGTTTGAGCAAATAAAAATGTTCAAAATTAATTTTATCATCTTTAATGAAATTTTTTTTGAAAAAAAAAAAAAAAACGAATAAAAAATAATTCACAGAAAATAAACTTGTAAAAAATACTCCTTGGGTTGTCTTACAAAAAAAAAATGGAAAATCAAAAATTAGAAACTTTTACTTATCAAATAAAAAAATTTGTAAAAACTGATTAGAGCAAAAAAAATTGTTAAATTTCATTTTGAATTTTTTTTTGAAGAAATTCATGAAAAATGTATTCAGAACGAATCTGTGAAAATTCCTCAAAAAAATCTCATAAGCCACAAAAAAGAACATGACAAAAAAAAATTAAAAATCAAAAAACAGAAAATTGCAATTTTCAAAAAATCTGCTCTAATTCATTTAAATCAAAATTTTTATGAATTATTTTGGATCTAAAATTAATTTTATCAGAATTTTTTATGGAATTTTTTAAAGAATTTATCCATTACTTTGTCGAAAACTTTTAGAAATTCTGTAAAAAGTTGACCAGAATTTTGAAAAAAATTCTGAGGATTCGTGAACATTTTTGACGAAAACTTTTGAAATTCTGACAAAAAGTGACTGAAATTTTATCAGAACTTTTGGTTAAAATTTCTTTGTATCCATATGGAAAATTGAACTTCCATTGAAATTTTTCGGAAATTCTGTCAGTAATTCCCTGAAATGTTGTAAAAAATTGGCTGAATTTTATCATAATATTTTCAGGTTTATCAGTGATTCTGTAGAAAACTTTGTTAAAAATTTTCTGAACTTTTGTCAATTTTTGGAAGTTTTGTCAGTGATTTTCTGAAATTTTATTGAAAATTAGAAAAAACTTGATCTAAAATTTTGTTTAAAATTTTCTGAAGATTTATTAATTACTGTGTTCAAAAATTATTCTGTCAACAATTTTTTGGAAATTTTTTTAAGTCATTTCAATTTATTGAGAAAAAAATATTTTATGCTTTCATCAAAAATTTTCTCACAATTTTCTTCAATTTCATTTTATAGTTATAAGTAATTTGATCAAAAATTTTATTTAAAACTTTTCGTCAATTTTTTTATGAAATTTTGTCAAAAACCTACAGTACTGAAATTGTAAATAATTTTTAGCAAATATCCTCACTCAATACATCTTTTTTAAAATTGCTCGATTAAATTGTATTTTTTAAATTCTATTGACGAAATATATTTGATTAATTTTTTTTTTTGTAATAAAAAAAAATATTATGAATTTTTCAAATTTTTTCATTCATTAAATTTTTAATTTGATTGCTCACTTGGCTCTTATTCCACGATTCGTATTTTTTCTTCACCCAACGTTTCAACTTAATCAGCAAATTACCACTAAGTTTGACTCACAAGACGTTCTCACGATATGAATTCAATTTGTTCCCAACAAGATAAAAATATACCTTCTTAATCAGCAAAACGCCTAGAAAGAACATCCGATTCGATTATATTCGTAATTAAAAATTACGCTGGTTACACGAGCGAGATTTTTTTCTCGTCTGCAAATCTTGCATAGTAATCGCTTGCGCGAATTATCAAATAAAAAGTCGATTTTCCAGCTGAGCAAATAGAAAAATTGAAAACAGTTTTGGAACGTAATAAATGACAATCGGTATTATCCGCTTTTACAATTCATAAGCGTATTACAAATAGTATCATTATGTGATTTGCATATTATAACGACGCGAATTCGCTCTCGTTTGGAAAATCTTATATGTATAGCGCATGGATATTTTGCAAACACATCAGGTACCTTAGTGAGCTGCGAACGCGAGGGAGTCTCGTACCATATCGTTTTGAAAAGGTGACTTAAGCAGTTACGAGTATAAGCGTGACATCTGTAAAAGCCACAGAACCACGTCAAAGGCAGTATTTGTTTGTATCGCGAGTGAAGCTATATAATAGACTAAATATTTGAACAATCGAATATTATCCGCAGATGGTACTTCTAATACAAATTCACTACATCCGAATGACGTATAATTTCGCTGAGAGTCTCTTAAGTGTGCTGTATATGAAGGGAGGAAGCGAGGAACCCGCGAAGGGATGCTCGTGAAAGAAATAAAAACTTAGTCTATGGTATTGTGGTCGTGCTATAACGACTGTCATAAACGAGGCTAACGAACTTTATGTGTATAGTCTAGATTATTTTGTTATTGGGTACGAAATTAACTCTTGGGTTGGGGTATGCATCGATCGTCGATAAAAGTGAAAAGCAGAATCGAAAATACTTTATTTTTGGACAAGTCCAGTACTATATGTATAGATACTTGGTATTCAAAATTGGATGGGAGGGAGTGGTTCAATCGAAATTTTTGTAATAATCAAAATTATCGCCAGGACTTCAAGCTACAACTTTTGTTTGAAAATTTTTTCAATTGGACTCCTCCCTCATTGCTGATTTTGCATACAACTCCGAAGATACTAACTAAAAATCAGAGGAGTGACGAAGGGGCTAATTGAAAAATTTTTCAAGTAAAAGTTGTAGATTTAGTCCAGTCAAATAAGGAAATGAAATTGCATTTTGAGCTACATGAAATTTTTTTTTGTAAAATGATCCTTTCGTGGTTCTTATTTACCAAAAAAAAGTCATCGAACCTCACCCTTCGGGAACACCCCCCAATGTGGACCCCAAGTGACCCCCTCGACGTTTTTCGCCTATAACTCTTGAACTATGCGTTTAAATGAAAAAATTGTCATTACCAAAAATGAAGTATATAAAATTTGCAACACAAAAGTTTATATTCATTTTTTTCCAAAAAGTGAACGGGTGGCGCAAAAACGCGCGTCAAAATATGCAAGGGGGAAATGAAGATTGGCCCCCCTCCCCACGAATAACGCACAATTTCGGAAGGACTCGAATACATTCAATTAAGGACACCCATAGCCTCCAAAAAAACTACTACCCCCTCACTCCCTCAACTTGCCTAAAATGTGGATAGGGTGCAACCCCTCTTTTTTTAAATTGCCAATAACTCTCCAGCCGTGCCCTAAATCAAAAAACGGCTCAAATAAACGTTGTAGAGCATAAAATTTTCTACAAAACCGCATTTTTCATTTTTCCCCGCAGGTGAACGGGTGGCGCAAAAACAGCCATCAACGCATACATAATTTCTCAAAAAATGGAATTTTGTACACTACTGCGAGTATTGCGAGGTGTGAAGTGCGGCTAAAAAGTGTCCAAACAAAAAAAATGATCATAACCAAAATTGAAGGTCGTCAAATTTGGAGCAAAAAAGATTATATTAATTTTTTTCGAAAAGTGAACGGGTGGCACAAAAATAAGCCTCAAAATATACAGGGTTAAAAAAATTTAAGAATTGTCCCCTCTTTCACTAGTAAGAAACAATGTCACCACTGACTTGAAAAAAGAAACGAATGAAGCGGTTTTGTAGGAAATTTTATGCTCTACAATGTTTATTTGAGCCGTTTTTTGATTTAGGGCACGGTTGGAGAGTTATTGGCAATTTAAAAAAAGAGGGGTTGCCCCCTATCCACATTTTAGGCAAGTTGAGGGAGTGAGGGGGTAGCAGTTTTTGGAGGCTATGGGGTGTCCTTAATTGAATATATTCGACTCCTTTCGAAATTGTGCGTTATTCGTAGGGAGGGGGGGGGGGGCAATCTTTATTTTCCCCTTGTATATTTTGACGCGCGTTTTTGCGCCACCCGTTCACTTTTTGGAAAAAAATGAATATAACCTTTTTTGTTGCAAATTTTATATACTTCATTTTTGGTAATAACAATTTTTTCATTTAAACGCATAGTTCAAGAGTTATTGGCGAAAAACGTCGAGGGGATCACTAGGGGTCCACATTTTGGAGTGTTCCCGAAGGGTGAGGTTCGGTGACTTTTTTTTGGTCAATAAGGACTACGAAAGGAACATTTTACAAAAAAAAAATTTCATGTAGCCCAAAATGCAATTTGCACCCTTTTTTTGGTCTTATTTTACTGGACTAATTAAGATCCTTATAATAATTTTGGTCATTATAAAAATTTCGATTGGATCCCTCCTTTTCCTCCAATTTCACATACATCAGGTAAATACTTTTTAAAAATTGCGGGAGGGGTTCAATTGAAAATTTTTTCAAACAAAAGTTGTAGATTACGACCTTGGAAATAATTTTTGTTATTATAAATTTTTCGATTAGACCCTTCCTTCCTCTCCAATTTCACATAATATGACTTAGATACTTATATTATTAAAAACTGGAGGAGGTGGAGGTCCAATTGAAAAAATGTTCCAACAAAAGTTGTAGATCGTAGCCCTAGGAATAATTTTGGTTATTACAAAAATTTCGATTAGACCCCTCCCTCCCCTGCAATTTTGAATATCAAGCATCAACGTAGTATTGGACTTGATAAATTTTAGGACTGTGCCAAAAAAACAGTACTGCGTCGATCCACTCGTACTTTTAGCAGGTCAAATGCTTCCATTTTAGAACAAAGTAGTTCGAATCAAAACCTCGAGAAGTTTTTCACTATAAAATTGCCATTTAATAAATAGTTAGCCCAACTTTGGATATCACTTCACACATCCATAATTCCATATACTTACTTACTTATAATTGTAAATAAACACGCGAATTTGCCACGCTCAGTTTCGCAAATAAACCGAGCACGTAGCGTGAAGTGTATCGCATCGTCGAGGATTTTTTCGCCTTATTTCCGAATTCCAATGGGCTCGATTCGAGTCTTCTTTCATCGCGATTTAAATTAAACCAGATATAAGTAATAACTCTTCAATGCTATCGTTGCGGATTTCAATGAAAGTGTAGGTGGAGAGAGGTTCTAGGTACTCGTACATAACTTATATACGTTGGTATATTTTACTCTGAAGCGCCAAACGTTCTTACTTTACCTACTTTGGAACGTAAATACGCTGTCGTTGCTCATTCAAGCGTCAACTATATTGAAATTCCTCTCCTTATTAAGCCTTTATATATACGCTCGAGAGTGAAATTGTCGTTATTTGTTTTATAACCACGCGTATGGAAGATGATACTGAAGACGTGAAGAGATATGAATGGTTTTAAGCTTTTACGTATACAAGATATCGCTTTTTGCGACCTCTATCGCATTATTTTGGCGAAAATTTACGTAATGAGAAATGAAACCTAGAGAGATGACGGATGGAGGGGTTTTTGTATAAATTTTAAATTCTCTTCATTGTTTGATAAAATAGATTGCAAGGCTTGGTAATAGTTATTCTCTTCATATTTTTGTAATTTCTTCGCCCTTTTGGCATTTTTATTCAAATTTTTGGTTTTAAAAAGAACAGTAAAACATCATTTTACGTAAGAACTTTTACAGAAGAGTAAAGAAACGACTCTAAAACCACCTTATTATTATTACTTTTTTTTTCAAGTCAAGAAAATTGTTGAAAAAATTATTTTAGTTGAAAAACATTTCAACATGAAAACGCTCACGTTACAAATTAATGTAACCTTCGATCAAAGAAAAATAACAGGTGAAGAAAGAAAAAAAAATACCTATGAGGAAAATAAGGAAACTTGAGATGAACAGAGAAAAATGAAATGGAAAACATAAGGGAAAGAGGAAATGAAATGAAGAAACAGACGAGAAAAAATTAGAAAAATAGATTAGTAGATATACGTTTCACCTGGTTTTCGAATAGAATTTGATATCTTCGGTTTATTTTTCCGCAAGGGAAAAAAAAGAAAACGACGGGAAGAAAAATAAAGGGGAAGGGAAATTGAAAATCAGAAGTTTGCTAAAAATTTCATTCAAGTCCAAAGTGCTCTGCTTTCTGTGAAATTTCAGAATTTTTTTGATAAAGGTACAGCATTTCCTCCGACCCAGAATATCTCCACCGGGTTCTGAAAATCCGTTTGTTATTGATCATGAAAAAATATTCAACAAATGATAAAATGTCAACTATTTTTTGACAGAATTTTGTAGAATTATATACTGGCCAAATTCCAAAAAATTTCAACGAAAGTTCAGAAAATTTTTGACAGAATTTCAAAATACAAGTATTTCCTACGAAATTAAACAAAAATTTCGATTAAAATTTTAGCCAATTTTTGACAGAATTTTAGAAATTGCTGACAAAAAATTTTGACAGAATTTAAAAAATTTCGAAAATTTTTAGAAAATTCTCAAAAAATTTTGGATAGAATTTTTTGGTCAATTTTTCACCGGATTTTTAAAAATTACCTACCGAAAAATTTTTCAAACATACATATTGACAAAAGTTTAGAATATATTTGACAAAAGTTTAGAAAATATTTGACATAACTTCAGAAAAATAAACGGATTTTTTTTTTCAAATTTCCACGAAAGTTCATAAAATTTTGGATACAATTTCAAAAAGTTTTCCATGAAATTATTCATCAATCTTCAGGAAATTTTAATCAAAATTTTTGACGACATTAATTCAGCAAGATGTTTTACGAAACTCAAGTGAAGTTTGAAAAAATTTCAACCAAAATTCGAAAAGTTTTCGACAAAATTATTGATATGTAAATCCTGAAAAAATTTCAACTCATCTTGGGAGAATTTCTAGAAATTGTTGACAAAATTTTCAAAAAAATTTCAGGAAATTTTTGACAGAATTTTATAAAATTGTCGATAAGTAAAATTAATCATAAATGCGCAGAAAATTTCAAACAAAACGTTGGATAGAATTTTGATCAATTTTCACAGATTTCCAAACAAACAGGCAATTTTTAGAAAATACTTATTTAACAGAACTTTAGAAAAATTACTTCAAATTTTTTTTCAATTTTAACGAAAGTTTATTAAATTGATGGCAGAATTTCAAAAAGTTTTCCATAAAATTATTCATAAACCTTCAGAAAATTTTAATCAAAAATTTTGGTGACATTTTAGCCAAATTTTCTACGAAACTTCGAAATTTTGATAGAATTTTAAAGAATTCCTTACAAAATTTCGAAGAAATTTCAAAGAAAGTATAGAAAATTTTTGAAAAAATTATCGATAAATCCTGAGATAAATTCAACATGGAACTCTTGGCAAAATTTCTAAAAATTGCTGACAAAATTTTCTAAAAAAAAAACGGAACATTTTTAAAAGAATTTCATCAAGTTTTTGACAAAATTGATCTTTTAAATGCTCGGAAAATTTCAAACAAAATTTTGGATAGAAACGATAGAATTTTGGTCAATTTTTCACAGGAGTCAGAAAATTACTAAAAAAAAATTCTAAACAAAAAATTGAAAAAAGTTTAGAAAATATTTGACATAAATTCAGAAAAATTTCTACGATAGTTCTTGGCTTTTGACAAAACTTCAAAAAGTTTTAGACAAAATTGATACTAAATCCTGAAAAAAAAAACAATTCTTTGTGGAATTTCAAAAATTTACTAAAAAAAATTTCAAAAAATTTTCTGAAAATTTTTGACAGAATTTTATAACATTTTTGAAATATTAATCATGAATGCCCAAAAATTTTAGAATTTTCGGCAATTTTTCACAGGATTTCAAAAAATTTATGAAAAAATTTAAAAACAAATCGACAAAAGTTTAATTGATGACAGAATTTCAAAAAGTTTTCCATAAAATCATTCATAAATCTTCAGAAAATTTTCAACAAAAGTTTGGAAAGTTTTTTACAAAGTTTCAAAAAGTTTTCGACAAAATTATTGATAAATCCTGAAAAAAAAAATTCAAAAAAATAATAAAACTTCAGCTAATTTTGTCTAGAATTTTTTGAAATTCTAGTCAAAATTCCCCCCCCCCCCCCCCAAAAAAAAAAGTTCTAAAAAAAAATTTCAAGCAATTTTACAAGGACCATATCAAATCACCCTATTCAATCAATTTCCTATCATTTACTTTGCAATGTATTAAAATTTAAAATAAAAGAAAGAGAAAGTAGTTAACGCTGAGAGGTCGTCAACGAAACTGTCATTTAATTAAAATATATAAGTGATTCCACCTGTGTACGAGATACGAGAAACTGGTAGTTACCGAAAGGACAATATTACGACTGGTTTTGTGTGGTTAACCTTGCCCCCTTATTACAGTACGTTACGACTACGAGCTCCCGAAAGCTTTTAAAAATTTTCGTCACTGCCCGGATACTGGCCATCGGGTTATTGTTTACTTTTATACTTTTATATATAAAGTACGTATATTTCACCAGGACTCTATACGTTTTATAATATTATACACTGATAAACATACACGTTTTGTAATACCGTGTAAGAAGCAATTACAAACGCATCTCATCGCATCCGGTTTTTCGTTGTAATAGGGTGAAAGTGTAAGTTGACAATTAAGAAATCGTGTTTCCATTTATCGAGTTTAAAATACCTACTACAATACAACTCGCCAGCAATCTTTGTTTAGCAAATTTCGATGACAGTTTCGCGCAGTGGCGAACATCAGGCAGGCCTTTTCAACGGCTTCACTCACCACCAACCCGCATTCGTTTTAATTTTCTCGTCACGGATCGTCTTATACTCGTAGACTCGTAGTCGTAAGGCTAGCAAAATGTACAAAATAAAGGCGGCGAAACCGCGTGCAAAAATGCCGTTATCGTATACGAGGAATACTCGTACTATATCGTAAATAAAAGGCAAATCACCGTGGAGCGATATGCGCTCTAAAGCTAAAGTACACCGGTAAAGAATAGCTCTCCGGGGTACAATTATAAATGCAGCTATACCGGAAAGCGTCCTCTTCCAGGGTAATATACTCTCAACTTTTGTGTACCTACCGTTTTTAGCATAAAACGAAAAAAACCCAAGTCATAACCCCGTGCTCAATTTTTACCTATGTTATTGGGTTTGTTCGGGTTACATATATTTTTTTTACGCCATCCTCGCAAAAATTTAACCGGGTCTATTTCGTTTAATATTAAGGCTAAGCACGTACGTAGGTAGCTATTATTCCTTTGTATGGAGTTGGCTTGGCTTTGCAAACGAGAGAGCTATTTATTGGAGGTGAGATAGGGCTAGGGTTGAGCATGATTTACATATTTTTGATACTTTCTCATCGTGTTATCGCGAATTGCTTTCGTAAGGGCTCAGGGTCTTGCTTTTATTTTATTTTACGCAGGCCCTCGTTTCGAATGAAACGAAATGTAGATAATGAAATTTACTAATTAAAGTCGAAATTAATTTCGTCACAAGAAGAGACTTTCATTCATTCATGCTGTCTACAGAAAATGTTTTCCCCAAAAATCAACACTTTTTTTTACTACCACTCAAAAAATTTTTAGAACACCCTCCCGAAAAATCACAGAAAATTGAGAACCCCTCAAAAATTAACCCACTCCCAAAAAATTGGGCCCCAAATTTACATACCTTAGGAAAAACTTTCAAACTGCAGGAAAAAACTCAATGTCACCAATAGGGAAAAAATTAGCTAAGTATCATCTTTTTAGTTCAAAATGGATTTTTAGATTTTCATTTTTGATTTTTTCATTAATTTTATTCTAAAATTATTTGTACTTTCGCTACCTTGTAGACATCCTGTTATTAAAAATTTTCTCGAGAAGAAATCTTCAGATTTTTTTGAAGAAAAAAAATTCCCATCGAAAGAAACTAAATCAAAAGTCGCACAGCATTCCTGAAATTCACTTCCCTATCGTTGCTATGTCGGCAAGGGAAGTGGAAGGGAGGGAAGTGGGGGTTAGAGTCTATGACATGACGTTCAAAATATTTACAGATATGAATTTTTGCAATAATTCATACAGAAATCTTACCAGAAATGTTGTTTACTTTTCAAATATATCTAGTAAGTAATTAATTAAACAATTTTTCTGTTTTAAGAAAATCACTTGAAAAAAAAAAATCACCAATTTTCTAGGAACATTTTTCCGAATAAACTTTTAAGAAACATTAAAAAATTGAACTGGTTCCTTTCAAAAAATAAAAAAATAGATTAAAAAAAATGTATTCTGTTTCTGTTGTTAAAAAATAAATAAAAAATAAGAAAGAATTTTCCATGACACTTTTTTTCAAATTTAAAAGCGATTAATTCGACACAATTTTTTCAACAGTTTGTTTGAGCAATTTCATGATTTTTTTTAAAAATAAATAAATAATATTTTCACTTCAATCTCGTGCA
Source organism: Balanococcus diminutus (assembly GCA_959613365.1). Lineage (NCBI taxonomy): Eukaryota > Metazoa > Arthropoda > Insecta > Hemiptera > Pseudococcidae > Balanococcus > Balanococcus diminutus. Next base: position 23,698,958 of record OY390715.1, read on the forward strand.
GCTGAATGTTACTAGGAGTATATTTGTAACAGATTGCTTTTTTCTGTTCTTTTCGAATAAAATAAATAAATTTTGCCGTTTAAAAAATGAAATAACTAAAATAAATAACCATCTACTTCGAAAAAATTGATGTCACCATTTTAAAAATTAAAATTGAAATTTCTCAAGAGATTTTTCAATAGTTTTTTCAGCAATTTCATTCAAAAATGTCTTTGTTAATTTTAAAAATAAATGTTTTTTTTTTAGAGAATTTGTATTATGATTTTTTTTCAAAAATTTTAAACAAAAGTCAACTTTATATAAGTTTCTTCCCAAAAAATAAAAAAAAAATTTATGTCATTCTTATCGAGTATAATATTGAATTTTCTAAAAAAAAATTTGATGTTTTTAAAAAGTCACCGGGAAAAATTTTCATATGTACTTTTTTTTTCTTACAATTGAATTTCTTCATAAAGATTTTCTCCAGAAAATTTTCAAGCAGTTTTCTGATCAATTTTACGTTTAAAAAATGGTTACTAGTCAGAGTGAGCTTTTTTTAAAAAGAAAAAAAAAATGATTCAATTTAATTGGTGTTAAAAATCACGTTAAAAGAAATGTTCAATTTGAGCTTTTAATTAAATTTTTTCAGAGATTTTTTCAGTATTTTTCTTGGTGGTTCAAATTTCAAAAAATTTTGAGTTTTTTTAAATCAAATTTCATGAATAAATTAAATCTGTTCAGAGAAATTTTTTTCAGAAAATTTCCCTATCATTTTCTGATCAATTTTATTTTTAATTTTCGATTCAATTTTAGTGTTAAAAAAAAAAAAAAAAAAAACATTAAAAAAATTAATAATGTACCTACCTAAACTTTTTTATGAGAAAAAAAAAAATCAAGAGAAATTTTTTTGTGAATAGAATTTTTTTATTTTTTTATTAACCTATAAGAGTTATTATTCTTTAACAAACCTATATATTTACAGAATTTTATGTTTTCAAAAGCAGCCCGAGCGGCACAATCGATCGATAATATCGGTAGATGTAACGTATCGATAAAAAATCGTTTGAAAATCTATAGATGTTCTCACGATATTATAAAGATTTATCGGTACAACTTTATAGGCAAAAAATCTAAAAACTATCGAATTCGATATTATTAAGATTTTATGACGATATTCGTCAACGATACTATCGACAAAGAATATTAAATTTATCGATACCGATTTTCCACCGATTTTGTGCAGATATTTGAAACTACATTATCGACAAAGAATATTAAATTTATCGAATTCGATTTTTTAACGATTTTGTAAAGATATTTAAAACTATATTATCGACAGATTATATGAAATTTCTCGATTTCGATATTTTACCGATTTTTTGACGACATTTGAAACTATATTATCGACAGATTATATTAAATTTATCGAATCCGATTTTTTACCGATTTTGTAAAGATATTTGAAACTATATTATCGACACATAATATGCAATTTCTCGAATTCGATTTTCTAACGATTGCGTGAAGATATTTGAAACTATATTATCGACACGTAATATGAAATTTCTCGATTTCGATTTTTTTAACGATTTTGTGACGATATTTGAAACTATATTATCGACAAATAATCTGAAATTTCTCGAATTCGATTTTTCAACGATTTTATGACGATATTTGAAACTATATTATCGACTCGTAATATGAAATTCCTCGAATTCGATTTTTCAACGATTTTGTGTCGATATTTGAAACTACATTATCGACAAATAATCTGAAATTTGTCGAACGATTTTTCAACGATTTTGTGACGATATTTGAAATTATTTCCAAATTGGTGAAAATTTTTCCAAGTCCAACACGTCTGGAAGTACTAAACTGCCTATTATAAGAGTTTTATTGCTAATTCCTCAACGATAAGGTATGGCATAGTGGTTAAGGAAGAGGATTACCATGCAGGAGGTAAATGGTTCAAGCCCCACGGGTGGCAGATTTTTTATAATTTTTTTTTGACTTTTTCTGAAATGATCCTCTTACCGTAACATGAATAATGTGTTTAGGCATAGTTTAATGTATTAATTATGCTAATTAATGATTTTTAATTATAGAAAAAAGCTAGTAAAAGACGAAAAATCGGAATAAAAAATCGATAAAAAATCGACAGAATATCGAATTCGATAAAGTGTCGCGAAAGTTCCGCCTAAATCGTGAAATTATCTTTCGATATTATAGATATATTATCGATAAAATATCTTACTATAATCTCGAAATTTTTGCTAACTATAATTCGTCGATAATCTATCTATATATCGAAAGATAATTTCACGATTTATGCGGAACTAACGCGACACTTTATCGAATTCGATATTCTGTCGATTTTTTATTTCGATAATTTGTCGATTGTGCTGCTCGGGAGTCCTTGAAACTTTTGCAAACTCCCCCTTCTCACCCCACCCCCGAGAAAACTTGAGTTATTTAACAGCTAAAATTGCTGTCTCAGTATACTGACATCAAGATCATGTCCCTTTTCTTCGTTTTTCTGTGTGAAAACTGCACCGAATTTTTTAAAATCTAATTTCTTCAAATTCAAATTATGTCCCTTTCATTGATATGACGTCTGATCGCATTATACTGATAGTGAACAAATGGTTCATTCAAAGTTTTATCTTTACAATCAATTACCTATTTTCAGAACGAAGCAAAATTACCTATAATTTTGAATTTTAAATTCTGTACCACTTTACGAAACCCTCGAGCTACTCGTAAAATTTCGTTTGATGGTCGAAGATAAATCATTTCAATATTTTGACATTTTACTAAAGATACCGCACTGCCAAAAGATGATAAACCGAGTAGATACGACAACTCGCAATTTTAACTCATTGTTCGCTAAGCAGACCACCACAGCATCTTTGCCTCTGCTACAAAAAAAAAAAAAAAAAAAAAAAAAAATATGCATATCTAACTCTCGACGAGACACGTCAAAACACACGGGGACATAAATTTTCTATGCACGTCTAACGGAAATCACATCTAAATGAACTCGAGCTCGACAACGGTACCCATTAAACGGTAATCTGTTCAAATATATGAAAACATTACTCAGCATATTCGACTCCGGTATAAGCTTCATATTAAAAAATATGTCCACGCGAAGATACACGCTAATAACCAACAAAATACTTACAAAGACACGAAAATTAACACAAAAGATATTCACCTGTATGAATTGGTAGTATTCGTATAGAGAGGTAATACCTCCAGCCGACAAGAATAGCTAGGTAAGGAAAACGAAACAATGCTTTGTGATGCTTTTACACGCTCGTGTATTCCTGAATTAGAATTATTATAGGTACAAAGTAACCTCTATTTTACGTATATTTCACCTTTCGAACAACCTCATCCACGAGTACATCGAGTTAAAAAGTTTATAATCAATTTCGCCTAGGTGTGTCGACAACTGAGTAAAATCGCACCCCCCTGCCCAATTTCCACGACCAATTTGTAATTCACGTTCGAGTAAATTCAGAGAATAAATTTCCCATCGTGACAACATCCCTAGAAAATTTATTCGTTTAAAGAGGACGCGACAGAACTGTAAAAAAAAATATATCTACCTAAACTTATTTTGACGACGAAATTTCAAATTTTCGAACTTCTAAAATTGCATCGAAAAAGTTTACCGTTATCGCTTTATGGAATTACTAAATAGATTTGAAGACTTGTGCCCTTTATTTCATTCGAAAAAGTTACCTGTATTTACATATACGATGTTTAGTTCGATAAAATTTATAGGAGTTGAATAAATTTGGAGTATAGTGGGATTCGATTCAAATCAGGTAAGTATTTGTACAGAGAGAAAAATAAAAACCATTCGGTATTCGACATCATCAATCAACTCCCGTACTTCTCGTCTTGAAAATAATTTTTTCGGCGGCTAAAAATCGTATAAAATTCTTTAAAATCAAATAGCACGACTTTGGCAGGACCTTCTATAGGATTACACATTAAAAATGAAGAACGTTCCAAATTTCAAAGATTTCCTCACTTATAAATTCGAAAAAAATTTCAAATTTTGAATTTTTATCAAAATGTTGAAAGTTTTTTTTTACAAATTTTGAGTTTTTACCAAAGTTGAAAAATCTATTATGCTTTGAAAAAATCGAATTCTTAAAATTTATCAAACATTACAAATTGAAAGACAACAAACTTTTAAAAAATTCCAATTTTTTTATTTAAAAAATAAATAGATAAAAATTTTCAAGATTTAACTACAACATTTCACAAATTTCAAAAATTCGTTAAAATTTTAAAATCACTAAAATTTCAATTTTATCAAATTTTGAAAATTTTCCGAAATTTTACCTCATTGAAAAATTCCAAATTTCGAAGAGTTTCTATTTAAAAAATAATACAACTTTAAAGATTCATCAAAATTTTAAAGAGTCAAAATTTCAATTTATAGCTATAAATTTTTTTTTAAAATTCAAATTTTTCTACAGGAAAAGTTTTTAAAAACTTGAAAGTATAGGTACAAAGTTTTAAAATGAACAAAATTCCAATTTATACCTATCTACTTTTGAAATAATAAAAAAATGTTGTCTACAGGACCCCCCCTCCAAAAAATCGCTACTTTTTTACTATGTACTACGCACAAAATTTTCAGACCCCACCCTTCTAAAAATTACATAAAATTAGAGACCTCCTCAAGAAAATAAACTTTCTCAAAAAAATTTGGATCCAAATTTACTAGGTACAGAAAAAATTTCAAAACAAGAAAAACCAATTTTAGTACCTATTACTAATATGAATGAATAATAATCAAGTTTTTTGTTTGTAGGCAAAATTGATTTTTCGATTTTCAATTTGATTTTTTCACTACTTTCACTACCTTTTGTAAACACCCTGAATTTTTACCTACCTAATTTTGAAAAATTCTAAATGACGAAGATTTTATAAATTTCATACAACTTTAAACATTTATTAATTTTATCAAATTTTGAAAATGTTGCCTAATTTTATAAAATTTCAAACTACTAAACATTCTACGAAGATTTACTACATTTTTTAAAATTAAAACTAGAAAATTATAACAGGTAAAGTTTCAATCAAATTTTGAAATATTTTTAATTTTTGAACTTTTGCATGAGTATTTTTTTTTAATTCCAAATATTGAAGATTTACTTAACTCTTTTAATTTAAGGATTGATACTAACTTCAAAAATTTATTAAAATATAAAAATTACCAAAATTACAATTTTAATCAAATTTTCAAAATTTTGAACTTTGAATTTTTTTTTTACCTAAAATTACAGTTAGGTATGAAGATTTTCTAAATGCATTAGTCCAGCTTCAAAAATTTCTTCAATTTTTGTCAATTTTTGAAATTTTTCCAAATTTTGAATTTTTGTTTAAGTAAAATTTTTTTTAACTTTTCAAGTTTCAAATATTTATAATAATTTTTTTTTTAATTTCTTTTAAAAATTTTCCTGAATTTTTAAATCTATACAACATTAGAAAATTAAAATTTCAAATAGACAAAGTTTTATCGCATTTAGTAATTTTACTTCATTTTGAAGATTTTTATTGAATTTGAAAATTTTCAAAATTACCTAACCAAACTTCTAAAATTTATAAAAATTTAATCAAATTTTGAAATTTTTCTCAATTTTTGGTCAAATATTCAAAAATGGATGTTTTGAAGTTTTTCCAACAGCAAGGTAAAGAAAAATTGACCAACTTAAAAAATTTATTTAAATTTTAAACACCTAATAAAAGTTTGAATTTTCGTCAATTTTGTGAATTGATGATTCAATTTGGATAATATTCAAATACAAAAATCGTGAAAGTTCAAATTTCAATTCAATTTTGAAATTTTTCCAAATTTTGAACTTTCGTACTTCTGTAGATCATTTTTTTTTCATTTCAAATTTTCAAGGTTTACTATAAATTTATTTGATCCAATTTTTAAAAAAATAACAAAACTATAAAATGACCAAAACCCTTATTTTTATCAAAATATTGAAATTTTTGAATCTTTCAAATTTCACCTAGATAATTTAAAAAAATTAAAATAGGAACATTTCCTAATTTAAAAAAGTAATCCAACTTCAAAAATTTATAAAAATTTTAATTGTTTCAAATTTTGAAAGTTTTTACATTATTTTCAATATTTTAAAAATCCAAATTTTGAAAATTTCAAAAATTTATCCAATTTACAAGAACAATTGAAATTCTTCGAAGAAGTAGGACTTTTGCAAGACTAAAAGTACAAGTAGGGTATTTAGAATAGACTTTTCCTCGTACAAAAATTCACTCAGTTAGTCGTTTCGGTTCACCAAACCATTGCAAAAATTCACCACATTGGAAACAAAACCCTACACTGAATTCAAAATAGCGTCAAGATGAGCCAAAATGAGACCCATAAATCTACTGGAATTTTTCTTCTGCCACTTTATACATACCGAAGACCGCACTAGCTTCTACCGGAAGCGGAAAACTTGGCTATTTGGCGTTTCCACTCGAGTAAAATTGGCCTGATGGAGGCATTTGCGTGGATACGTGAAAAATACTTATACAAGTACGTACCTTGAACTATAGGGTTCACAGATGGAGACTGTTGTCCTAACGAGCTGACCAAATTAGCACCAATGGCTTGCGCTACGAGCTTCTGATTACCAGCAACTTCGTAAAAGTTCGTCACCTCGTTACCCAGCGAAACAACTTCGGCATTACGAGCGGTCCCGAATTGCAGATCTTCCGATATATCGAAGGAGCCATTTCTACGAGTGAAAAGAAAATCAACGTAACTATAAATCATATGCATCTATATATGCACAAGTATTTAGTACCTAAGGTATAAGTTATGCGTAAACGAAAACGAAACTGAATTTTCAACCTATTATTAAGTATTATATAAAAAGCGATAAAAGGAGAGAAAAATGCGTTATTATTAAAAATAACACCCACCTGATCGTGTAGTAGGTGGCAAAGTAAAATATTAAAGCCGCATTTACAAAGATGCTAGCTCGTAGAATCCAGTTACGATGTTTGAGCATATTAAGCTCCGAGATGTTTCCAGAATTTTTTTCTCCAGGGTCTTCGGCGATTCATAGCATCCTCTAATTATCGCTCTACCAGCATCGTCTTTCTTCTCTGTAACATAATAACAACAACGAAACGTCGGAATAAGAATATGATTTATATGTTCGATAAATTTACACTCCAGTGCAGTGATACGTACAATAATTACTCGTATGTAGTGTTATCAACATATACCCAAGTAAAATAATAATCGAAAATTACAACAAAAAAAAGTATACTTTTACGATACACGTGTAGAAACTCGAATATTTCCCGATCTATATCATTCACGCGATTAATGACGAGATGGTTTGAAATGAAACAGCCAAAATAATACTAGCATTTTATTTGACACCTAAAACACGTGTGTTTTCAGTGCCTACGTATCGTGTAAAATAATGATTAGTCTAATCTACACGCTCGCAAAACATGAACCTTTTTTAGCTGACTAATTAATTTTTCAATCCGTCGTACCCCTACTTATTCGTTTCCATTACCTATTCACCATCTCCCTTGCCAACATTTTTCACATGTCGTCATCGTTTGTTTCGACAACTACTTTAGCAGCAGAAAGATACTGCTGTGCTTAGGTACATACATTTTCAAAAGGGCAAATGTCTCTTTTAAAAAACAACGAAATCGACTGATGAAGATAATTAAAAAATAAAATAAAATAATTATATGCACTGAAAAAGAATTATTATGTAAAAAAATTAAAATCGAATGAAGAATTTGATAAAAAAGTAATTAAATTTATTATCAAACATAATACATTTTTCAAAATATGATTCTTTCCTCTTTCGTATTTTAGTATTTTTGCTGATATAAAATATAATTACTCCCACATGTACTTTCTAAGATTTCATTAGACTTTGAAAATCAATATCTTTCGAAGACTGCAAGAGCAAATTTTATAGTATTTTAATTATGCATATATGGGGAAACACCGTTAGAGAATACATAATTGCTTGATTAAAAAAATTAATTTTAAAAAATGATTATCATATTCTCTTCGCTTTTCTTTTCATTAAAGTTAATTTCCAAACGCTTGTAACGTTTAGAAAAGTTACGAGGCAATTTTTTTTCTCCCGCAGATAAACAGGAAAGAAGATGGTGGGAAAATTACAACCAACATTAATAATTCGCAATATTCAAAAAAAAAGTGAAGCATCCTAACAAATTGAAGCAATTAGCTAAAGGTCGAAACATTCAATTATTTTTAATTAACCTCGACTATTTCGAATACAACAAGTTTTCTTATTTTAGAAACTCGAATTCGAACTGAAAAAGTGTAGGTAGGTACACTAACATTTTCTTGCAAGTTGCAGTATACACTCTTTTTCCTTTCAAAGAAAAAATGTAAAAATATTTTCAATTAGATTCCTAAATTAAATTATTTTACTTAAGAGGTAAAAAATAAAAATTGGGAAAATTTTGTATCTGATCAAAAATTTATCTAAACGAATAAAAAATGAAAAAAAAATTGAAAAAATTGAAAATAAAAAAATTGTTGATTGAAAAAATTGAAAAATTGAAATTTCTACAAAAATGAAAACATTGCATTTTTTTTATATGAAAAATTGTAAATGAATCAAAATGAATAAAACTAAAAAAAAAATTAAAGTTCAAATTTCATTAAAAATCTAATTTAAAAAAATTGGAGAAATAAAACAAAAAATAAAAAAAATTGAAAATTGAAAAAGAATGAAAAAAATCAACAAAAGAACTAAAATAGGTACTGCAAAAATGAAAAACGAATCAAATAAGTCAAAAATTAGTGAAAATTAGTAAAAAAAAAAATTGAAAAATATAAAAATTGTGAATAAATAGAATTTTACAAAATTGTAAAAACTGTAGAAATTTTAATTTTCCGAAAAATGATGACGAGTTATTTTTTCAAAAATCAACAAAGTAGGTATTTGAAAATTTGGGAAAATTATGAAGAGGAAAAATTCAAAAAATATAAAATTCCTACTTATTGAAAAAATAAGATTACAAAATTGAAATTTGAAGAATTATAAAAAAAAATAAAAATATAAAATCATAAAAAGAAATTTATAAAAATGTAGGGAAAAAGTAAAATCATACAAAATTTAAATAATAGCAAAAGCTGGAAAAATATGTAAAACGTAAAGAAATTGTAAGAAAAAAATTTAAATTTAAAAACAAAACTAAAAAAATCAACAATAGTATATTACAATACGAGGGGCGAAAGTGAACGTTTCGTAGTCGAGTGCAGTTTGGCGGAACGAGCCGAAGGCGAGTGAAGCTAAAGCACGAGACTACGAATTGTTCACTTCGCTCCTCATATTGTAATGTATTTTTACCACGCTTTTATTAGCTTGGTATGTATGTTTGTTTGTTTGTTTGTTTGTTTGTTTGTATGTCTCATGGAACCAAAAGTATGTTTTCAACCAATCCTCTCTCATTTAATATTTTATTGGAATTGAAAGAACATAGTGCTCACATTAGGGATTTTCGAGGTCGCTGAATTCGATTTTCGAACTCAAATTTACCCCGACCCCAAATTGAGCCCCTATGAGGGGGTTAAATTTTGAAAATTTCAGAAAATCACAACATTGGTATCGAAATGTAGGTTTTCGAGGTCGCTGAATTCGATTTTCGAACTCAAATTTACCCCCGACCCCAAATTGAGCTCCTATGAGGGGGTTCAATTTTGAAAATTTCAGAAAATCACAACATTGGTATCGAAATGTAGGTTTTCGAGGTCGCTGAATTCGATTTTCGGACTTAAATTTACCCTTACCCCAAATTGAGCCCCTATGAGGGGGTTCCATTTTGAAAATTTCAAAATTCACAACATTGATATCAAAATGTTGGTTTTCGAGGTAGCTGAATTCGATTTTCGAACTCAAATTTACCCCGACCCCAAATTGAACCCCTATGAGGGGGTTCAGTTTTGAAAATTTCAGAAAATCACAACATTGGTATCGAAATGTAGGTTTTCGAGCCCGCTGATTTTTTTTTTTTTTTTAGATAGATATTCGAACCTAGTAAAACTATTAAATTAAAATATTTTCAACGACAAAAAGAGTTAAATAAAAATGTAAAAAAATTTTAAAAAACCACGCTTTTATTTAAAGTTGGTCACTTTGTAAAATGTTATTCATAGGGAAAGAGTAATGCCTTAAAAAACAAAAAATAAAATTTACTTGAATACAAAAATGTGTCATGAAAATTTTTTTTTCAAAAATTTTAATGATGAAAAGCGTGGTGGGGTGTGCGAGGAGCAAACGAATACCTTTTCGATTAACGCCCCATCACGATTTTCATCATTAAAATTTTTGAAAAAAAAAATTTCATGACACATTTTTGTATTCAAGTAAATTTTATTTTTTGTTTTTTAAGGCATTACTCTTTCCCTATGAATAACATTTTACAAAGTGACCAACTTTAAATAAAAGCGTGGTTTTTTGAATTTTTTTTACATTTTTATTCATTATAAGTGCTACGAAATCATGACCGAAAAAAAGTTAAACTCTCTTAAATAATTAAGATTTTTTTTTTTCAAAAAAAAGGAGGAATTTTTTGAAACGTATTCATTATGTTTATACTTATTTTGCCTTTTTCCAGAAATTGAGAACTTTTACGCCGACTCCAAAAAAATTGATTTTTTCCTCAAAAATGAATCGAGAAATATCTACATTTCTTTTTTTAATTCAAAACATTTAAGATTTTTTTTTCCAAAAAGTGTATATTTTAATATACCTAATTTTGATTTTTGAATTTTCGAAGTTTTAGGGGATGTAGATCATTTCACTCTCGAAATTTTGGGCCAAGTTCGAGCACTAATCGAGCTACTGCTCATAAAAAATTTTTCATCATTTTTTCACTAAACATAACCCCCTCCCCCCGGTAAACATACAACTTTTTCAGAACTTTTTAACGTAAAATGTATTTTTTCAAAAGGAAGAAATTTTTAAAATGAAAGTAATAAGTGGGTAATTATAATTATACATACGATTTTTTTGTTGTTATTTTTGATGTTAAAGGTTTGAGTGAGGAAGTAAAAGGGAAACTCTTTGATAAAATTTTCATGCAATGAAAAAATTAGAAAAATTAATTATCACGATTTTTCAAAAAAATCTATCATTGGAAATTCAAAAAATCAAATTGTTGAAATCCTCTCGAATTTGTTTTCAAATATCCGACAGGTTCTCAAAATCTTTTGAAAATTGAAAAGACGTTCCCTTTAGTAGTTTCTTATTACGTAAAATTCTTTTTAAAAAATTGGCCCATCTTATATACAGCTGTGCCCGTTTTTCGCTGATAAATTTTATAAGCAATTTTTTCACGTCTAAAATCAGTGTGCCTTGAATCTACTTGAATTAAAATTCGATTCCATTATAATATAACAGTTCATCAGCACCTCTGTATTATGTAAACTTCCCAACTAAGAAAACTTTCCCAGCCCGATGGCAATTTTCGACTCTATACTCTATATTCTTACGTGTCATCGTCTGACAAAAAGTTCATCGTACATCGGGCTACTTCAGCATGCGTCATACAGGCCCAGGACGATGGAATAAATATAATTAAAAAACTAGATAGATACCCGCACCAGACAGTTATCCAAAACAGAAGGGAAAACCGCTGCGCCCTCGTATTTGCCAGTTGACATTGCCTGTCGTGACACGAACTAGTCAGCTGTCCGTAATACGAAGCACGCGATGCGTTGATTCAATTCAAAAATCGCCTATAACGAGTCGTAGGTAAAAAATAATTGAAATTTTGTATCGAATTAATTCAATGCGGCGCTTCAAAACGTGTCTGGAATACTCAAAAAACTCGTTTGGGGAATTTTTTGGAAAAGTAACATAACGGTTCGCATTTTGCAAAAAAAAAAAAAAAAAAAAAAAAAAAAACTCAACATAGCATTTGTTGTCTGTGTTTTTATCCTGAGGCAGAATTCGTCGTATCATGGGCTGTGATTTAATCTTTAAGAAATATAAGGCCATTTAATGTCGAAGATCGTTAGCACGTTGGTAAATTTCTTTTGAGTTTTTTCCACTTCTCATTTGGAAGTTTTTTTCACCTCCTCTGTGGCATATGTCGTGCTTAGAATTTGCCAAAATATAGCATAACACGTTGGGTTAGCACTTGGCAGTATCAGCAAACTCACACGCTATGGTATCGCGATATCGAGTTTTAAAAATACATTAATCGTGTACATGAAGACATATGCGTAAGGCAATACATGTAGGAAAATGGCGTGTAAGTATTATATTTATGAAAATGTTTCCACCGAGGTATTCTTATCACGCATTCTTTTATTATATTTAACAAAAGAATCACTACCATAAATAGGTATATTAATGGATAATTAATCGAAACGAAGTTTTATCTTAATCCAAAGTGTTACCGATGATCAAAAGTAACATTGTTAGTGTGGAAAAAAAAATTTTAATTTATGCGTCGAGATGACTTTGAAAAAAATAATATTCTTTTAAAATTTTTTTACAAGTAGATAATTAGATAATATGTTGAATAAGCTAAAAGCTTTTGTTCGAGAACGTATTTAGTGAGGTAATCATGACTGGATTTTTTTCATAGCCAATTGAAAACTTCATAAAGGAAATAATAAATTCAAATTTCACACCTTTTCACGTCATTTTATTAATAAATTGCGTATTAAATTGAACATCATTCCACTCGAAACGCTGAATAAGCAATTTTTGCACGCTTGAAATTTTTGGAAATTTTTTCTTCGAGTAAAATTCAAATTTTATGCAAAAATTTTCAGTGTTAAGAATGTTAAAAAATTTGTAAAAACGAATTTGCCAGAATTTGATGATTATGATAAATTTTAATTCAGAAGAAGTAGAATTTGTACAAATTTTATACAAAATTAATATTTTGAATATTTTGAAAAATTGTTTATCACGCTGGCGCATAGAAAATTGCATTTTTTTAAATCTAGATTTTTTTTTTCAATTTTATAAAAATTTTCATTACTTTAGAGATATATGGATACAAATTTTCAAGTCATCCCGATTTTTGATTTTTTTTTAATCTACAATTTTTTCTTAGGGCTCTACTTTATTTAAAAATTTGAATTTCCTCGTGTTTTTTGTCATTTTAAAACTTCTATCTACAATTTTTGAAATTTTGTAAAATTTCAATCATTTTATACCTAATGTTTAATTAATTGATTGTGAATTTTTTCCAAAATAATGTTTTTATTTTTAATTTTTTTTACTCTTTTTTTCAATTTTCAATTTTTTTCAATTTTTTGTTGTTTTTATATATTAATTTTGTTTAAATGTTTTTTTTTTCAATAAACAATTTTTTCGATTTTTTTTATTTTCTTTTTTAAGCCTCCGGTGTTTTTTAGGTAAATTTTATAAAATTTTAATTACATATTTTTACTCTTGATTTTTTCCAATTTTTAATTTTCCATTTTTTTTCTAATTTTCTGAATTTTTCAACTTTTATGATATATCCATTCAACTTTTTTAAGTTCTACTCATTTTCATTGAAAAAAATTAATTCTTTAATTTTTTCAATTACTTTTCTGCGCCAGGAGCGAGCGAAAAAAAAATCCTCGACACTTTTTCGATTACTTTTCTGCGCCAGGAGCGAGCGAAAAAAAATCCTCGACACTTTTTCGTTAATTGAAGCCGCGAATCTCGCTCCAATTTCCAGCTCAGCTGGACGTGTTATAAGATTTATTTTTCATTAATAAAAATTACACAAATTTGTGCTTTATGATTTTCAAAGTTGTATTTTCTATTTAGTAAAATTCAAAATTTTCAATACCTAATTGACATTGTTTCTATGAAATTTTATTTTCGATTTTTCAAAAATTAAATTTTTAACCACGAAAACGGTCTAGAAAAAATAGAGGAGGGGGAGAAAATCAGTCGAGTCGAAATCGAAAATGCAGGAAAGAAAGAATTAACATCGACAATTATTTTTAGTGCAAAAATTTTCAATTATTTGACGATGGTAGGTAATTAGTTTTTTTCAATTTAAAATCATCAAAGAAGGTCAATTTTGGCCATTTTTCTATAGTTTTTTCGTAACAAGAATAACATTTTTGTTCATAAGTTATGTCACAATTGATTTTTTCCCCCACTTATGCTCACACTGTACTGCGAAAGAAATGTGATGCATTTTCCATCATTACTTTCATGAACTTAAGGTTCACCATATATCAAGTGGAGACATTTTGATGTTTAAAAACGTTATTACACAAAATCGAAAAAAGTGACTTACTTCGTTCTTTCCGTGTGGTCTTCACATAAATACTTATTATTCGAAATTGGAGGAGAGAGAGAGGGCCAACTGAACATTTTTTCAAACATAAGTTGTAGATTAAGATTCTGAGAATAATTTTGATCATCACAAAAATTCTAATTGCACCCCTCACACCCTTCCAATTTTGAATAAAAAGTATTCAAGTAGTACTGTGATTATGACAAATAGAAATTAGAAGAGAGAGGGGTCCAATCGAAATTTTTTTAATGACCAAAATTATTTCCCAAGATCTCATTCTACAACTTTTGTTTGAAAATTTTTTCAATTGACCCTCTCCTTCTCATCCAATTCCGAATAATATAAGTATTTATGCAGTATTATACAAAATTAGAAGAGAGGGAGGGGTCCAATCAAAATTTTTATAATGACCAAAATGATTCTTAAGATCTCAATCTACAACTTTCGTTCTGAAAATTTTTTCAATTGGGCACCTCCATTTCCTATCACTTTCGTTTTTGTAGAAAATTATTCCAAGTCTTTCATGCAGTAGGATGACGTCACGTTGTTGAGCCACCTGCATTTAGCACGATCCCTTCAATAATATCATAGCGTAATCTCTTTCAAGCCATGGAAAATTTCTCTTTGAAAAATAAAATTTTTCAGCATTTTTTATTTTAAAATTTTTTTAAAATAAATTTTGGCTAAAAAAATTCTTGAATGTACGAGTATTATACGATTCCGAAGTAACGTCAAATAAAAAGTAATTTTTAAAAATGTTCACGAAGGAAATTCGTCTAAAAGAACATTATAGTACGTAGCGTTCTTTTTTACTCCATTTTTTCCATTTTTCCCCAAGTAATCCGCCCTAAAAACGTTATAATTATATTTCTACCTCTAAGAGTATTTGGAATTCTCAACAGCCTTAACTATATCGGTATCAATTTGAAAATTTATTTGCCAAGTTTACAAAATCTCGTCCTGACCTATTTGATACCAACTATATGTACTTCGTAATAAGGCCGGAAACGTCGTACAGCATTTTTTTTTTTTTTTTTTGTAAATATATCTGAAGAAATCTTTCTTCTAAGTTGCTTTCGTTGTTTTCCACGTAAGTAAGTATTTGTTAAAATCACGATGGGAAATCTTTTCACGTTAGTTGAGGCATAATAGACTCTCACCTACATTTACGAAATTCCTATTTCGACGAGAATTTTATTAAATTACGACAAAAAATTGTCATTTCGTGTCGAGTACAGAGCGGCACTAAAGAAAAGCTTCATTCATTAAGAGCAATGTGGATACGTTTAGGGAGTCATTTCCGAGAAGAAATCGTAAAGGCGAAAAATTCGATTCGTTTTAATTTTCTATTCACGTGCTGACGTCGATGTATGCTTAGAGGTACAATTTAGTTTGAAAATTCATCGGAAACTCTTCGGTTGAAAGTGTTTACTCTGCTGGTAAAGATAATAAGCCGAGAAAAATTGACAAAAAATTGTTTTAAATTTTTCTCTCTATTTAGAAGTTTGTTGTCGAATAAAAGTAGCGAATTGGGTAGGTAAATATTTTAATTTACGTCATCGCCATCGTTGTGACAATACGACGAAGCCTTTTTAACTCAATAAAGAGTGTATTTTCGAATCTTCTCGGATATTCTACATTGGTGTTTCAAGGTCGCATACATTATCATCATCGTTGAAAATTGAAGAATCTTAACAACCGTGGAGACTTTTCCCCATATATATTTTACGAGTGTTTTTCACTTGAACTAAAGACCTAAAGTCACTCGCCGATTGGTTCTAGTTCACGTGATTAAACGTTGACCATGAAAACATAACGTGACGTGTAAATTGGCTCTCTAAAAATGATTTAATTACATATAGGCCTATACCATCGAGCTCTGCAATCGAAACCATATTATAAAAACATGAAAAGAAAGCACAGGTATGAAGTGAAAATAATTACAACACTGGTTCGCGTATAATTACAAATCGGCATCTTGACATCGAACTGGTACCTCGACTGTTGGCAAATCGATACGACCCGTTAAGGTGTAATTTCGATACCGCGATTCGAAAAATCGGTCACCGAATTAATCCAAACTGGCGAAATTTTCTACCAAAGCACGTGCAATTAACCAAATGAAAATCTTTTTAAAGCGAGATTTTAAATCGACTTTACACGCGGTTACATCATAAAAAGTGATTTAAGGTGTTCGCGAAGCCCAAACGCGATAGCATAGCAATTCGCTTGATTACTTCGACAAAATAGCACGCGATTGTTTTGTTCGAACTGCGGAGTTAAATGATAAGGGTGTAACTTGGTGGAATTAAAAACGTGTTATTCGAATAATAACTCGTCTTATATTTTGTGAAAGAGCATCGAGGGAGGGAAGGTTTCGCCCCTAGCGATTTCTCCATTATATTTGGATTAAGTGGACTTTTCTTAACAAGATTTTTTTTTTTTTTTTTTTGAAAGTTTATAAAAAAAAATTCTAATTAATATTTTAAAATAAATTCTCCAGTTTTATTCTCTTGAAATTCAAAGGAATATCTAACCTTAATATTTTCGGGATAACAGTCTTCTAAAAATAAAAAAAATCATTTCCTTTAGTTTTTAAATAAAATTTCTTTACAAAATTTTAAAGAAAAAATTTTGCACAAAATTGGTAAAAAAATCTTCTAAAAATATGATGGGGAAAAATATCAAAAATTCTCTCGAAAAAAAAATTCCCAACGAAGTTCACGAAAATCTTCCAAACAATTTTCAAATAAATTTTTATACCTAAATAAAAATTGTTGAAATTCTACTCGAAATTCGTTCATAACAATTCTTTAAAGTAAAAAATTCAAATATTTTTATTAGAATAATTTTTTTCCCACAATTAATAAGAAAATAATACTTTCAGCAGTGGAATTCTTTTGAAATAATTTTCAAAGAAAATATTGCAAAAAATATGTAAAAAAATATCGAGTCCAGATTGATATGGAAGTGGACCACTGTTTTTGGATTTTTACAAGTAAATGCTACATAGATATTTAATATTCAAAATTTTAGTGGTGTGAGGGGTCCAATCGATATTTTTATAATAACTAAAATTATTTCTAAGATCTCAATCTACAATTTTTGTTGGAAAATGTTTTCGATTGATCCCCTACACCCTTGAATAATAAGTATCTACGTAATATTATGCAAAATTAGATGGGAGGGAGGGGTCAAATCGAATGAAGAGGAGGGAGAGGTCTAATCGAAATTTTTATAGTAGACAAAATTATTTTAAAGATTACAATCTACAATTAATTTATTTGAAAATTTTTTCAATTGCACCCTCCCCCTCTCTCTTTCCCAATTTTGAGGAATATCCACTTGGTGTTATGCGGAAGTCTGAGAGGATGGAGGGGGCTAATCAAAAAAAAATTCAAACAAAAGTTGTCTTAGATTCAAATCATAATTATGAATAATTTTGGTAATTACAAAATTTTCAACTGGAACCCCCCCTCCCCTCCTCTCCAATTTTAGATATTCAATATTTACGTAGGTACTTAGTACAATCAAACAACAACGATTCACTGAAATTTATAAGTAAATAAATTTATTTATCAACCTAGGATCAATTAAAAAAATTATCCTGAAAAAGAAATAAAAAATTCTCTCGAAAAAATATTCTAAAAAATTGTTTGAAAATTCTTTTATAAATTTCTCAAAAAATTTCATCGATAAAAATTGTTGAAATTCACTTTTAAAATCTCTTAACTAAATTCCTTTGCAATTTTTTTTAAAGAAAAATTTTGGAAAAAATTGGTAAAAAAGCTAAAAAGAAATATTCTGAAAGTGGGTACAGATGAAAAGTTCTCTTTAAAAAAATCCTAAAAAAGGTACCTACCTACCTACTATTGAAAATCACTTTAAAAATTTCCTTAAGAATTCTCAAAATTCTCTTGAAATTCTTTTCATAATAATTCGATAGTTCTTTTGAAAATTAAATAAAATTCAAAATATTTAAAAAAAAGATAGGTAGGTACCTAAAAAAGTAATAATAATAAAATAATAATACTTAAATCAATAAGTTTGAAAGATAGAAAGTGATTTACGAACATAGATGTACGTATAAAAATAAAATAAGGAAAAAATGCAAGTTGAACCAAATATTTCCAAAAATTGTGGGAGAAATGGAAAAATTGTCCATTGCAAAATTTAGAAATAAAAAAGATGAAAACTGGCAAAATATAAAAAAAAATGATTGGATTAAAATGAAAAAAAGGCGAGAGAAAATGCCTAAAAATTATAATAAATGAAAAAGCGTTAAAAATTTAAAAAATAAAAATAAATCGAAAAAATCCAATATTAAAAAATATAAATTAGAAAATAACGTTTTACATTATTTATTTTCTAGGGAATGTTCACTTCAATGAATTTACTCACATTTAGTTGAAAAAACAATATTTTCCCCGGTTAGAAGAACTTTTTCCATGTGATCATTTTAAAAATTTCTTCAGGAGAATTTATTCAACATTTTTTCTTTTTCACCCAAGGAATTTTTACAAAAACAATTTTCATATCTAATGATTTTTTCATAATTTTTTTCATTTAAATGAACTTTCTTCATAACTTTTTTATGAAGAATTTTTGAATTTTTTATTGATGTTCTAAGAAAAAATTCCTGGAAATTTTTTTGAATTTGGAGAAAGAACTTTTTTAAAAAAACAGATAGGTATTTATATAATACGTCTTGTTAAGAGATGTTTTCAAAAAAAAAAAAAAAAAAAAAAAAAAAATGAAGGAAAAATGTTTTTTGCTAAAAATATATTTTTTTAAATTATAATTATACGAGTAGGTTCATGTTACTTTACTTACAAGTATCTTAATTTATTCAACAAATTTTTTTCAACTTTTTTGACATATTATCAACCTTTTTTTTTTTTAAATCAACAATAATTGTTTAAACGAAAATTGCCAAAAAAATTTGTTTTTTGTATTCTTCAACAAATTACCAAGAAAGAAGAAAATTTGGCTAAAAAAAAATAATAAGAAAATACTACCAACGACTGAATTACGTATGAAATGCGATAAGCCAATGAAGCCTAAATTTTTTTAAAACACATGAAACTTTTCAGTACCTAATAAAAACATTTTTCATCCTCATTGATGCGGTAAATTAAATTTTCAACGGCAAATATTACTCCCTCGATAATTAAAACATTTCAAAGATGTCCTCTAACACACACTCTCGAGCTTGTATTCCCATTAACCAACTTTATAAATCAATTTTGCGAATTTTTAAATTTTCGGGGAAAAAGTGAAGCAGTCAAGCAGCAGCATATCAAGTTACCTTCGTTAAAAATTGATCCTCCGCAAATTTCGCTTCGTGAAAACCTCGACCATCATGGAAAAGATCAAAAGAGTCTCTAACGAGTCGTAAATTTAGACGAAACGACGAAAGAACACACCGCCGTAATTTACTTTGACAAAATGCTTGTAAAATTTCTACTACATAAATTAGGTGAAATGGAAAGGAAAATTGGTGAAAAGAAAATTTCAACGAAGTACTCGATGCGCGTTACGTCAACTCGAACGAAACAAAAACCGAATATCAACGATTTTCGCCTTCAAATGCCTACTCGTAAGTATTTCAAGTAAATTGGATGAAATTGTTTCGCGCCCCCGAATAAAAGAAAACTGGCACGTTTAAAAGCTGACTCGAAAAAGGAACCTCTCGTCGTCGGTATAAGTACGATAGATGTATGAAAATATATAACGAATGTTTCAATTTAATGATACACACTCGTTTGAAAATGTTTCCTGTCTCGAGTGTTTGGAGTAATCTCCAACTACGAGTGCAATTTCGCCAATATTCAAATTGACAAACTTTCAATTTAGTAATTCGCAAATAGAGCTTTTTCTTGACTCGAAACAATAAAACCTACTTTTATTATAAATCACGTCGATTTATCAAATTTTACCATTGACCTGTTTATATTCCAAATGATTGAAAATTTTGTCCTAGTGACCCTCGGATACTTTTTAAACACCAAAGAGGCCAATGAAATCACTTCGGAAGTAGAATTTGCCTTTTTTATTGACAATATAACTGATTAGATATTTTTCAGAAGTCTGCCACTGCAGCGGATAGATCTGCCAAGCTATTAATCAAGAGATACAAGTAGCTCTTCAACATACGAGTAAACACGCTGTTTTTGGTGTGGAATTGAAATATCGCGATTATGTTGCAACCGTAATACATAATTTCTCACGTACTCGTAGATCCCAATGCGCTTATAATCTTTAGTGATTGATTATAGCCAATTAATTTGAACACAGGTTTCGTTTTCCTTCGATGTATTATCTCATAACTACACCAACTCTACATCCCTCCGTATTTCGATATAACCCAAGGTTTCTTTTTACTTCTTCATTATTTTCACTTCACAGCTACTTCATAAATAATCCGCTCGATTAGTTAATGATTTTTGAAAGTCGAATAAATTAGGATTTTTTTTCAAAAGAAATATAAAATTTTCTTCTTAAAAAAAACTAAAATTTTTTAATTCAAAAAAATTAGTAATTTTTTAGATCCAAAAAAATATGAAAAATTTTTCAATCCAAAAAACAGATCATAAAATTTAAAACACTTTTTCTTTAAAAAATTGAAACTGAAGTCTCCAATAAAACGAGAAAATTCTTATCTTTGACTAATTTTTCTAATTACAATTTTTTGGTTGAAATTTTACAAATTTTGTAAATAAAAAATTGATTTGTATTAGTTTGCACGTGCCAGCTCGCACGTGTCAGTTTGCACATGTTTTTCCAAATTTCAATGATTTCAAAATTTATTGAATCAAAAAAATTAAAAATAAAACCTCTAAAAACAGCTGAAATTTCACTGTTCGCAAGTTTTAGCATTTGTCAGCTAGCACATGTTTGCACTTGTCAATTCGCACGTGTTTACACGTGGTAGTTTACACCTGTTGATACGTGGCAGCTCACACGTGTTTTCCAAATTTCAATAATTTCAAAATTTATCAAATTTAAAAAAAAAATTTAAAAAACATTAAAAATAGTACAAATTTCAATGATCGCAAGTGTTAGTACTGTACTTGTCAGCTCACACGTGTTTTTCCAAATTTCAATAATTTTCAAAAATTATTGAATCAAAAAGAAATCCATTTTTAAAAATGTTTTTAAATTAAAAATTTATAGATTTGCGTCAATTTCCACGTGTTTTTAGGTGTCAGTTTGAACGTGTTACCTAGCACGTGTTTTTCCAAATTTCAATAGATAATTTTCAAAATTTATCAAATCAAAAAAAAAAAAAAACATTGAAAACAGCTAAAATTTTAATTTTAATCAAAACTTCATTTTTTTGGTTTTACAAATTTTATAAATTAAAAAAGTGATTCAACATGAATAATTTTCTAAATTCAAGCAATAATTCCAATTCATAAATTTTTTTGAAAAGTTTTCAAATTTCAGAATCATATTCTGTATTTTGATAATTATTAATTTTGTGTCTTGGACTGTCAGCACTTGTTTGCACGCGTCAGAAAAATTTCTAAATCATTATAAAATGATTTCAAATTTCAACCATTTCAAAAATTTACCCAATTTGAAAAAAACAACTTCATAAATAGCTAAAATTCCAATTTTTATCAAAATTTGATTTTTTCAAATGGGAGGGGGGGCCAAAACTTTTATTTTGAAAAAAATTTCAATTGGGACCTTAAGTAAAAACAAGGTGAATTTTTGAAAAAGGGAGTGACTCTTGAGACAAAAAAAAAGGAGGAGGTCTTAAAACATCCAACAATTTAATAATAAATTCACTTTTAAACCTCTCACATTTTGTACTCAAATTTTCGATTCACTTTACGGAAGAAATTTACATTATAGGTATTCGACTAGGAAACCAAAAATACTCTACAGATGAATTTTTCAACAGTTTCAAAACCAATTAAACCCGAATAAAGAGAAGGACGGGAGCGAACATTTCGACTATACCTATGCTATAGGGAAAAACCCCAGCACCTTTCGACTCTCAAAAATTCCAAGCCTCGAAGATAAAATTAGTTTTTTCGTTCGAATGAAAATATGAAAATAAACGGTTCGAGTGGGATACAAAAATTTCGTAGAAGAAGCGAACGACGCGATTAAATTATAAACGAAGGAATATTAAAGTAAATCCCAACCTTGTCGATAAATTATCAATTTTCGTATTCCGTGTTTACTGTTTTTCCGACCCTTTTCCGTCGCGTCGCTGGCTCGATTTTTAAATCAAATCAGCTTCGACGTAGTGCAAAAATTCACACCGAACCTCTGATTTTCACTTTGAACGTATATTTCTAGTTGATCTGCGTTTAATGTACGATCGAGCTACGAGAGGAAAATTTCCATCGAAATTTCGTACACTCGAAATTATTATATTTCGACGTAACACGGTTCGTCATCTTACTCGAAATATTTTTTTAATTGCTAGTATTATATGGTTTATATACATTGTTGAAAGCATAAAAAATATAAGCATTTTTTATAATAGGTAATTATAAAGCGTAAGTAAATTATAAGGCATAAGAGAGCCAATTAAATATGAAATACATTACCGACTACTCAAACGTCAAAACATACCTGAAACAGAGAAAAAAAATAAGAATATTAATTAACGTTTGTTACTTCGTATAAAATGAAAGAGTAAGTATTCGTAATTTCATCGTTGAACGGGGTTAAACGGGCGGAAAATTTGTTACTATCAAGTTCTACGTGTAGTAAACTACACCTTGATCAGCGTATTTTTAACTTTCGTTTTCTTCACCGCTGCGTTGCCTTTCATCGTGAAGAGTAAAAGAGATCTCTCGTAGGTTGTGAAAAATACTCGTCGTAAGTATTAACTTCACTCTTGTGAATTTGTTAACGCGTTAGAACGCGATCATTTACAGGCAAAATAAAATTTCATGCTCTTTTTTTTCTCTCGTCTAAATGTGATAAGATGTTGGAATTTCTTTTCTCTCACCGAACGTGAAAGAATTCTACCATTTTTGTCGAGATAAATTGTTGGAAGCTTTCAGCCAAATTTTACATTTTTTTTTCTTCAACATTTTCGTAATTAAAAAGTTTTCAGATGAGGCCTATTTTGAAGAAAGAATCTAACGAGGTTGTTGTATCTTGGGATGGTTTTTACATTTTTCTGTCTATTACGCCCCAACCCTCTCCCCCTTTTGAGATGAAAATTTTTAAAAGTGCTTTTTCGAAAAAAAAGTTTGGACTTTTTAATTACATACCTATAGTCTGTCCCAGTTAAGAGTGCACCCAACTTAAAGCGTAAAATTTCTGTTTGCAACCAACGAATATCTAATTTTGCTGGTTTTTCAGAATGTTTTCCTACCTAAAGCAAAGTCATATCTAACATTAATAACAACTACGAGGAAGCTGAGTTCTAAATTTTGAGCGTAATAATTTATAAATTATAATCATTACAAATTTCAAAATGAGTGAAATTATTTTAAAATAATTTAATTTATTTTGAAATTTGTATATTACGCTCAAAATTTAGAACTCAACTTGCTCGTAGTTGTTATTAATGTTAGATATGACTTTGCTTTAGGTAGGAAAACATTCTGAAAAACCAGCAAAATTAGATATTCGTTGGTTGCAAACAGAAATTTTACGCTTTAAGTTGGGTGCACTCTTAACTGGGACAGACTATAGTTAGATATTAAAATTTTCTTCTTATTTGATAAAGGGGAGGTAAAATACAATCTAATCTATTTTTAAAGCTTGCCAGTATTTTTTCTGCACCTTGAAAATGTGTGCAAAAATTTTTTTCAACATTGTCCCTTGCTATAAAAAATAAAAATTTCAGTCATTTGAGTAAAACACTTATTTATACATAGTGTTTTCGAATTGACAAAATTATTTAGGAAGAAATCGAACATATTCATTAAATTAAATATTGAACAATTATTCGCTTTTGAATAAAATTTGAAATGAAGACATTACCTACTTTTGAAAACAAACTTTTAAAACCTCTCAAATGAAACCCCAGAGAAAAATTTACAGTTAAATTCTAAATTTTTTTGACAAAATTATTTTTCTTTTGATTTTGAAGAAATCTTAAAAATTGATTATTATGAAGATATAATCATACATTCCAAGAAAATATACTTTTTAATTAAATTATTTCTAAAATCTCAAACAAAATCTTGAGACAAAAGTTAAAAACTAGGTATTGTACAAAATTGAAAATTTTTAATATTTTCATTCATGAAGAAAATTATAAAAATATCTTACAAACCCCCTCCCCTCCAAAAAACTGTTTTAAAATAAAAAAATTCAAAAAAATGATATCTCATTTTTTCATTTTTGGGGAAAATTTTAAAAATTGCTGATGCATTTTTTTTTTTTTTTTTATAAAATTTAGAAAAATTGTTTTAAATTGCTAAAGATTTTTTTTTTTTACAAAATCCAGAAAAAAAATTTTCGAATTAAAAAATTAAAAATATCTCAATTCTCAAACATGGGTAAAATTCAAAAAAAAAAATCATTTAATTTTTTCGTTTTTGAGAAAATTTTTTAAAATTGCTAGGTATTGAAAAAATATTTTACAAAACCCCCCCAAAAACTTTTTTGGAATAGAAAATTCAAAAATTACCTACTAATGCAAATTTTTATTATACAAAATCCAGAAAAAAAAGTTTTTGAATTAAAAAATTCAAAACATCTCAAATATTCTCGAAATTTCAAAAAAAAAAAAATGCAGGTAATAGTAAAAAAATTATTTATTGCTACCGGTTTATTGCAAAAACGTTTCGCAAAATCCAGAAAAAAAAGTTTCAAAATCTAAAAATTCAAAAAAATCTCGAACATTGGTGAAATTCATTTTTAAATTGCTCCTAAAAAAAAAAAATCACAAAATTAGAAAAAAAAATCTTCTAAAACAGTTGAAATTAAATTCTAAAAAAAAAAAAAAAAAAAAAAAAAAAACGTTTGACCGAATTTCAAAATTTTATTTTTTTTTACTTTTGAAGAAAATAAAAAAGTTTACAAAATCCCCAAAAAATTACCAAAGTCTCACAAAAAAAATGGAATTATAAATTCTGAAAAAAACACTTATTTACAAAATCTGAAATTCTTTTCATTTTTGAATAAATTTTGAAAATTGCTCCCAAAAATATATCAGAAAAATCAAAAAAAAAAAAAAAAAAAAAAAATCAAAAGAAGAAGAGAAGAAGAAAAAGAAGAAAAACTTAGGTATAGACAAAATCCAAAAAAAATTCTTTTCCTCTTTTTTTTTTTTTTACTTTTCAAAAAAATGCTCTCTGAAAAAATATCAGAAGATATGAAAAAATGACAATACTCTTTAAATAGTTGAAAAAATTTTTTTGAATAAAATTCAATACTTAAAATTACTTCTGATGACAATTCAAAAAATTATCATTTTTCTTACTTTTAAAGTAAATTTTCAAAACTGTTATTGAAAAAAAAATCACAAAATCTAAAAAATATACTTAATACTTTTCAAATAAAATTGTTTTTCAATCAAAACAAAAAAATGACAAACAAAATATCAAAAAAAAGTTGGTTTGGCCTTTTTTTTTACTTTTGAAAAAAAAAAATGTTATCGAAAATATAGAATTAAATAATATAATTAAAAAAATAATTATTATTGAAAGTAATGATTGATTAATTAAATAAATAAAAATTAGATCACAAATTTTATTTAAAGAAATTAATATAATAATTATAAAAAATAAAGTATTAATTCTTTTTTAAATAACACAATATTTATTGGCAAAATTTTCAAATTTCAAAATTCATTGAAAACTTTTCAAAAAATTTGAAAAATTTTATACACTTAGGAATTATTAGAATTAATTGAATTAAATTGCTGACACTCTCGGCGGTCCTGGGTATACCTCAGTTCAAAAAGGTTTAAATTTTGAATGATGTAAAAAATTTTGCACCTAAATAATATTTATATGTAGAATGTCGCTTAATAGCCATAGCAGCTGATACGGACTTTAAATAACTCAAATATACAAATATACAAATTTTACATTAAGAACATAAATCGCTTCGGTGGGTAGATAGAGTCTGACACTAATATCAAAATAGGAACTACCTACATAACCTAGTAAAACTATCAAAGAGTACACAGGCACGCTATACATACAAAAAAAAGAATGAAAAACCGAATAATCATTTTGTCGGAAATATGAACAAAAACAGATAATAATACACGCAGCTCCAGATTTTAATTTTTATTATGACAGATAAACAATGGCAGCACACGTTAAAGCGTGATCAATTATTAAACCCATAGTCCGTCATTTTTCTGATAGGTACACCAAAACATCAACATGTTCGCTAAAAGCGAGAGTATACTCTTCAAAAATGAACCTATTCATTTAATAATAGAAAATATGTATACGGGGTCGAATCATGTCCACATAGCTATGAATTCCATTTACAGTATAACAACAGAAGGTGCATGTTCCAAGATTAAGTGAAAGGGTAATACACTGCAGTAATGTATAGACACATTTATCTCTCATTTGACGTGATTACATAACGGTTCATATCCACCCACTGATCAAAATCAAACGCCAAAACTTCATTCTGAAACCCAAAAATGACCTATTTGATTGAAGGGCCCACCGCGATAAATGGGAGTGAACTAATTTCTAAAATCTGCTAAATTACATCGACTCGACATGGATTCGTTTTTACGACCCATGTTCTGATGTTCGTGTTGCCAATATAGAGTTTTAGAAGTGAATATAATTTTTTTTTCTCGAAGAATGCACTCCTTGTACCGGTAGGTTTTTAAGTATCTATTCTAGATACAGATGATGCGAAATAGGAACGATTTCATTCGAAGGTAATTGGCTCAAAACATATTCTCGTATCATTAAATTATGTTAGCTATGTTGGTGAATGAACATCTTAATACTAATCAAAGCCACCCATCTTTATAGTGATACCGATGAAATGAACATAACTGGACTTTTTTTCCCATTCCAATTTCCAAGTTAATCTCGACTCGTAATCATGAACGTGGTAGTGGTCATTCGGTAATGACATCGTAATTACCGGTTGCATGTTGGATTTTTCTGCAGGTCATACGTCGCTTCTACGTTCATCTATAACTAAAAATAATCTTATACGACGCCGAAGCCAGTATTTTCGTACGTATCTGTGTTTAAAATTCCATGCAACGAGTTTCCGCTCGGAATATTCTCTATCGTAGTTCATCAAACCTGGCATTTTGCAATAAACTAAATTCCACGCTGGGGAAATTCTATCCATCTGTACAGGGTGTCCCAGCGACATCTTTCCTCTCTCGACCTCAAATCAGGATGTAGGACGTAGGTGAACGTTAGTGTGTGACAACTTTTGCCTATCTTTGAAAATTAAGGCACTACGGAGCTTTCAACATCGAAAATATCAATTTTCAAAGATTTACAGCGCCTTCATTTTCAAAGATAGACAAACTTGTCACATAATTATTTCTGTTCCTTTTAAAAAACTACACCTGGTTCATGTGCTGTCTTGACGAGATTGTGGACTGCTCCAACGGAAGAATTTACTTTTATCTTGGCAATATTCTCAAATTTTTATAAACCACTGCCCCTGGCTCCTTCAGAATCTAGTGAAACACTCGGATTTCAAATATTCGCCACTAGGAATGAAAATTCTCCTCAATAACTCCTCTGAGGGAAAAATTGAAAGAATACTTTTATGTGGGAAATTTGAATAGAACAACTTTTATATTAAATATTTTTTATAGATGAATTGAAAAATGGAAAATTGTCAATTATCATCTATCAACACACCCTCCCCATGAAAAAAGTAGGGAAGAACAATTTTAGGAGCTATTTTCAATTAGATACGAGTACCTACACCAGAAAAAGCATCAGTGTAGAAAAAAATAATTCTTCGAATGAAAAATTTTTTCTCCACGTTAAATTTTCTACCAAAATGATTCTATGCATTTTTTGTATCTTTTTCTCGAAGGAAATTATTATAGGTTTATTATTTGAAATAATTTAAAGGCTTTAAATTTTTTTTTTCAAATTCAATTAAAAATAGGTAACTAATTTTATGACAGAATTTTTTTTTTTTTTTAAATCTCATCTCAAAAAGTACTAAATTAATTTGAGTTTATTCATGAATTTATGACATTTAAATGAAAATCTTTCAATACAGATTTTATTAAATATGCATACTGCATAATTTCCTCAATAGAAAAATAATTACAAAAAAATATATAGAATCATTTTAATAACAAATTTAATGAGGAACAATTTTTGTTTGACGAATTTTTCTTTCACAATGGCAATTTTCCTGGAATAATTGAAAATAACGTTCAGAAATGTTTTATTTTTCTTTTAATTTTGTAGAAAAATTTTCAAAATTAATAAAGCTTGTCAATTATTTTTTCAATCGATTTTTGAAGATTTATAACGTTCTTAGAATAAAACATATTATCACAATTTTTTTTAGAGGAAATTTCAGTGTTTTGAAGAAAAAGCAGTTTATCTGTAAAGATAATCATCTCTAAATTCCTTTTCTCATTTTTTTCGAAAAATCACTTTTCTTATTATTTATTTTTTTTTAGGAAAGAAATCGCTCATTTTTTAGAGAGAAACCAATTTTAATTATTTGAGAAAAAAAAAAAATTTTACTGTCTCAATTAAAAAAAAAAAAGTTTAAAAGACTTTTCATTTTGAACTCTTTTTTTAATTTAATTTTTTATGAAATCTTTTAAAATCTTTGAAAAGAAAATCTATAAATTTACTTTGAAGTAAAAATAGATGTTTTTTTTTTTTGAAAAGAGGTCTTTTACATTCAAGGTGAAAAATATCACATTTTTGAAAAAGAAAATCCCTCATTTTTAGGAGACGAAATCACTACTTTAATGCAGATTCATTTTGTTTTGATTTCAGAAATAACCCTTTTACTTTTAGAAGAAAAAAAATCCCAATTTTTTTTGGAATAAATTTTTTTCAACTTTTTTTTTTTTTTTTTTTTTTTTTTTGAGGAATAAACCTTTCACTTTTAGAGATGAAAATCTATCTTTATATGAAGAAAAATCCCTGATTTTTTTTTTTGGAATAAAAAACTTTTTTCAACTTTTTGCAGTAAAATTACACTTTATTTTTTGAAAAAAATTGTCTTTGTTTAGTTTGTTACCCAATCTTTTTCTTTTTTTTTTTTTTTTGAGAATAAATCTCATTTTTTAGAGTAAAAAGTTTTAAAAATTGTTCCGGTAAAAATCGTTTGCTCGGGCCCAGTGTAAGTGCATTTTTTGTATCCCCTTCTCGCCATTGCTTCAAATATTCTTTCGATTTTTCTCACAGATGCATCGCTGAGGAGAATTTTCATTTCAAAGTACGTCGCCAAAAAAATTGACGTCATTGTAATTTCCCCCTCTGAAAATTTGGCGCACTTACAAAATGTGAACCTTGCACACTCACCTATCTCCTAATTCGGGGTTCTGGTAAAAAATTGGGACACCCTGTATTACATACTCTTTACAATCCTGGGCGCAGAATTATACTGTCACCCACGTAGTAAGTAATTAAGGGTAATTCTCAGAAAATCGGCAAATTTCACTACTGTAAAAGTTCAGAAATTTGACAGGTTTTTAAAAAAATTTTCTTAAGGTAATTGAAAATATATATGCCCCCGAGTACTTTTATGGTGTTGGGGTCAATTCATTTCCCAAAAGGGAGGGGGGAGGACGATTCAAAAAGGGTGATTTGGCCCCCAGAGCGAATTTTTAAACCAACTAGTGGAAGTTGGTCCTTATGGTCTAAAACCCCCGTGACCAAATTTTTAGGTCGCTACCTCACCCCCACCCCCTCCTAGAGCGAAAAATGTGATTTTTCGATTATAATTTTTGATTTTGACAGTTTTTAACCAAATTTTTTCAAACTCGGGTAGATGTTAGGTATACTCAAAGGTCATCCATGGAAATTTTTTAAAAAATTTTCAAACCTATCTTCATTGTGAAATGCGCGTTTTAAGTTTTCTAACGGCTATTTCGACAAGTTCTTTCAGAGGTGCAATAATGGAAAAAATATATATTATACACCTAGTCTGGATGTACAACATATATTTTTTTCAGAATTTTTTATATAGGTGGAAGGCCTTCAAAAATGCAAAAAACTGATTTTTTCATCATTTTTCGCGCAAAAAACAGTCATTTTTGGTCGAAAAAAATTGTCGTCGTAGTATATCACTAAATACGTAGTTATACACCATCAACCCGAGTTTGGATGAAATTCGTTGATTTTTTCTATTTTTTTAAATTTTCATTTAAATTAACTGAGTGACGCCATTTTGGGAACACTCAGTGTCCCTCGAGGTGTCTGGAGAGCCTAAAATTCATGTTTGGACATGTTTCAAACCGATATTTGTCATAAACAGAAATTTTCATGAAATTGAGAAAATTTAATTTTTTTGCTCACATCGTCGTGGCTTATCATTCCTCCGGTATAAAATGTCCCACCTTCCTGAAAACTGAGAAAATTTATTCTAATTAGTGAGTATCTTATTATAGCTTATTAATAATTAATAAAATATCAGTATTATAGCTTATAGAATAACTAATTGTCGAATTATCCATCGTCGTGGCTGTAAAAATTCATCATTGCCACGACGAAAGACAAACTTTTGTGATCCACGACGATGGACAATTCGACAATTAGTTATTCTATAAGCTATAATACTGATATTTTATTAATTATTAATAAGCTATAATAGGATACATGCATCGGAGCGAAATTTGAAAAAATAAAAGTAACTTTAGTAACCTGAAATTTCAAAAAAAGTAACCAAAATTATGGAAAAAAGTAACCAAAAATTTTCCATTTCCACTTGAATATAATGACTCATAACCCCCTCCCCTCCCCTCGTCATCGTTTTTCTCATATTTTCGCTAAATTTGACGTTTCACAACTCTTGAAATCAATGGTAAAAATTTTGAAAAAATCAAAATTTTCAATTCAAAAATAATAATTCATGCATTTTTTCTTTTTCTATAATTATGACGAATTTTAATAGAATAGTTGGCTTAATAGGTGCTCAATTTTTATATCATAGGAAATTTCAATTCTTGAGAAGCTCACAATAAATAATTTTTGAGTTCCTATCAAATCTTAATTTTTTTTGAACTCAATATTGAAAATTAAAAAAAAAAAAAAAAAAATTCTTGAAAATACTTGATATCAACTTTTTCAAGTTTTTGAACTCTTATTTGTTTTGAAATAGTTTTCAGTTTTCAAATAATTGTTGATTTCAAAAAACGTGAATTTTAGAAAAATTTTAAATTACAAACAATACTGTCCTTTTTTTAATTTTTTAATTTTATTTTTTTTTCGATTTTTTTTATTTTTCAAACAATTTTTAATTTCTATAAATTTAAATTTATTAACAATTTGTAATTTCTAAAAAGTTCTGGATTTCAAAAAATTAAACTTAAAATTCTCAATTTTTTGATTTTTAAACAATTTATATTTAATTTTTAAAAAATATCCGTTACTAAAATTCATGTTTATTCAAATAAAAAATTTCCAATTTATAAAAATTGTAATGCCTAAGAATTTAAAGTCTAAAAAAATCAATTTTTTGATTGGCTTATTGCAAAATGAGTAGATACAAAAAAATTTTAATTTTTGAAAAGTCTTCATTCTCCACAAAAAAACCGTTCGGCGAAAGATTAAAACTGGCAAATTTTGGCGCGAGAAAGGCGGAGCTAAAATGAACCAATCAACGCGCCAAAAAGAAAAATTCTAGGCTTCTAATTGCTTCGTTTTTTCACTGCGTCCCCCACTTTTTATTTTGCCAGGTTTAATCTTTCGCCGAACGTACTATAGGAAGAGAATGGCCCAGATACCCCGGTGGCCCAGTTACCCCAACTGACCTTACTTAATTCATTTTTAAATAAAATATTTCAAATTTTTTGGAAGCAAAATCTCTGAAAAAAACTTTCAAAATGTTTTTAAAGAAATTTTAAATTTTAATGGCAGCTGTTCGTCAGATTTTTGACGAAATAGTAACCAAAATGAGCCCAAAAGTAACTAAAGTAACCTTGCCTTTAAAAAAGTAACCAAGTTACTAAAAAGTAACCGTGTTCCGATGCATGTAGGATACTTACTAATTAGAATAAATTTTCTCAGTTTTCAGGAAGATGGGACATTTTATACCGGAGGAATGATAAGCCACGACGATGGACACTATTTTTGTAAAAATTGAAATTTTTACAAATTATTACGTAAAAAATTGCTCTGTGCATTGCCATTCGAAATTTAAAATGCGGATAGTATTATTATAAAAGTAACAAATCAGTGTAGCCATTCAGCCGAAAAAAATATTCACTCAGCGAGCTGAGACAAATTTTTAAAAATTATCCACGACGATGGACATAAATCTTTGCTACAGTTTTCAATGATCAGGTGTAGTTGTACTAAACACTTTTTGTGATCATCATTCACACTAGCCTATACCCTGAACTTCCTAATAACGTGTACTTACTTTTTTTTTCAGAAAAACATGGTGATTTCCATAATTTTTGAAATCTGTTTTCAAAAACATGTTGTGCTACAGGCCACGACGAAGGACATTTTGAGGTTTAGACTAACTTGTGCTCAAGGGCAGGGGGGTGGTATTCATTAAATTGGGCATGGTCAGGACCGTCTACATTTAGTAGGCCTGAGCAGCTGCTAACGGCAACGCCGCATTTTCGCGTTTACCAGGCCCAACAAAACATGTGTTTGTATGAGATTATTAGTTTTTTTCCCGTTTTTCCTTAATAACTTTTTTTTGGGAGGATTTACGAAAATTTCGGTTGAAATATTTTTTGAAGAGGAGCAAATTCTCTTTCCAATGATGTATTCACTTTTGATTTTGATTTTTTTTGTCTGCACGTAAAGAAGAAAATTATTTGAAGAAATTTTTGATGGCTTCAGATTATTGAAAATTACTGTGATAATATTGTTTTGAATTATGGAAAACTATATATCATTGGAAAGAGCACGGAAAATGCTACATTTCGTACGCTTTGAGTATAAAGTTATCTGTTACCGTTTTTGAAATATATTGTACTCAAAATTCGCATTACATTATCTCAAAAACTAAAACAGATAGAATGTCACTCAAAGCAAACGAAATGTAGCATTTTTTGTACTCTTTCCAATGATATATAGTTTTCTATAGTTCAAAACAATATTACCACAGTAATTTTCAATAATCTGAAGACATACATGATGTCTTCAAATAATTTTCTTGTTTACATACCGAAAAAATAATTAAAATTCAAAATTGAATGCATCATTCGAAAGAGAATTTAATTCTCTTCAAAAAATATTTCAACCAAAATTTTCGTAAATCCTTCCTAAAAAAAGTTATTAACAATAAACTGCCAAAAATTGATAATCCTCCTATAAAAGCATCTTTTCTGGGCCTGGTGTGGTATTGCCAAGTCTTAGGTGTTCCGGCCTGTTAAATGTAGACGGTCGTGGCATGGTGGATTAAGGACGTTATAATGTACAAATAACCAAAAAATGAAAGTTGTGCATAGTACAGGAGTTGAGAAATCAGTTGGTTACTCAAATTTACCGATTTTCTGAGAATTACCCATAAGTACATAAAAATGCATCGAGTATTGTTTAGTTAGAACGATGAAAATGAAGAGCAAGACCTTAACATAAAAGCCATTCCATGTAATGTTTCCGCCAATACACTTACGCAGCATTTTGGTAAATTATCTTTAACGAAGTGCTCGTGCTTTTTGGAAAAGGCAACAAAAGAGACACCCTATATCGTTAACAAGCCACACTAATCGAAGCGAATCGATCAGTTCATTGTATGGAAAGATGCGAAGGCGAACAACAGAAGAAGAGACAAATGAAAAGCCAATATTTCCCACACTTTCTTACGCAGACTATCCATTTATGTACATACCATATATGCATTTCATTGAGCCGCTGTGCAGTAAATGAACTTGTACGATTGTACAATGTTATGCAGAAGACTCGCCATTTGAATAACCGGATAAATATCCAGCGCGTGACGTAAATAGACCATAACCCGCTCAAGACGGCGCGACGATGGTGGTAAATATGGCACAACACAAGCCGAGCCGTCTCCTAGAACCAATTTCGTCTTTGATAAATCCTCATTCGTCATCGAATTTATTTACCTTTGGACGCGAGCGCCGTTTAAAATGCGTTAGCGTTTTTTCGCTACTTTTTGTCTTGTTCTTTTTTTTTCTTCTTTTCTGAGCACAATACATCATTGTGCTACTTTGTTTTTCGTATACGAATTAGATGACGACTCGCCATAGTATTCTGTAGCAGACACGACGCTACGATCTAGATTCGTATAAGCGTAACGACAATCTAGCGGAATTCGTAAATGACAATTAATGTTTTGAAGCGCGATTCCATCCAAGTACCGTGAAGAAACCGTCCTGATAACAGGAAAGATTCGTAATTTTTGGTGTAAAATAGGTATTACGCAATTAAGAATTTTTCACAGGTACCTACCGTAGCATCGATACTGTTTGTTAACTGAACAGATTGATGACATTGGGTGAATAGCATAATGCCGTAATGGCACCGCATGGCGGTACTTTGGCGACCTTAATTTTACAACCTTGAAGTAGAAATCAAGATCAATTGGTTTGGCACTGGTAGGACTGGCCACGATTTATTAATTTTTCACAGGTTTTTGATACCTACTTATTCCTAAATTCAAAACTCTGCTAAATACACGTTGTATGGAGCCAATATTTTTTTCATTTTTTTTTTTTTTTACTTGAAGTAATTTGAGTATAGGTACATACGTACCAAAAAAAATTAATAATTATTCAAAAAAAAAAAAAAACATTGAAAATTATTCTCACAAATTAGAAAAAGTTCATTTCAGAATTAAAAAAAAACTCAGACTACCCACCAACCTACCTGGAAACTTCGACTTTATTTTTAAAAAATTTAACAAATTGAGATGAAGTCCTGAACCCAAATTTCTTAAAATTGAAAACATTTGAAAAATCGAAAAAGATTGAAAACTTGTTCGTTTTTTACGTACACTTGAGAGTTTGTAGAAAAAATGTTCTGGTAAAAACATTCAAGTCCATACACGAGTATTATGCAATAGACTCAAATTTTTCTGATTTTTCTACACCTTTTTTCTATTTTTTGTATTTTATTTCATTTTATTTTATTTACTGACAAAAAAATCAGTTTGGAAAGATTCTCTAGAGCATTTAGAAATAGTGAAAACTGCACTTATCATTATTACCATCGCCCTCTGATTAAAAAATTTTAACGAATTTTTGAAAATAATACACCACTTGAAGACATGACATGAGACCTGGCTGTAATGGTGCTTCAACGTGCTCTGGGTATTTATTTTTATCCCTCGTATAGAAATATACCTACTTCAATTTTCTTAGTAGCACCAGGACAAAAAAAAAGTCAATAGACTGCTAGTGACGTTGTGAGACCTCTCCACATATTTTTTAGCCTTGAAATGTCGCCACGACAAGATGAACTTGTATGTAAGATGATGCCATAAGTGCCATAACTACATTTAAAAATCTTATTAAAATCAAAAAAAAAAACAAAAAAAAACAAGAAAGTATACTCGTATGCTATTTTTTTAAATAAAATTTTTTACTCATAAAAAATGAAAAATTGAAAAAATAGATAATTCCTTTTTTTTACAAAACCTTAAATTTTTTCGGAACAGTCATTTCCAAAAAAAAGGTCCAGGAAATTTTAATTTATTCTTTAGAAAATCTAACGAATAAGAATTAAAGATTTGAATCAATATTTTTGAAATGAGAACATAAATGTATAGAAGTCCAAAAAGTCAACAATTGCATATTTTTAATTTTTTACAACTTTTTTTTATAACTTAGGTATAAGTTTTTTAAAAAAAGATTTCTGTTTTAAAATTCGGTTTAAAAAATTAAAGTCATGAAATGAAACCCAAATATTTCTGATTTTTTTTTTACAATAGACAAAATCATCAAAATTAAGGTAATTTGTACATCTAACTTTATGAACATTGGTGAAAATTGAAAATTTTGAATTTATTATCCAAAAATTATACAAATTTTTAGATTTTTTTGTCTCGAATACATAAAGTTTTAAATTCAAAAAATTTGTATTCACATCGAAGTTGTAAGGTTGAAAAAAAATTGTCAAATTTGTAGGAATTGAAAAAAATTGATTAAAAAATTTTTTCGACTCATAAATTTAAATTTTTACGAAATTGATGATATTTTTCTCAAAATCATAACCTGCTGAGAAGTTCCACAATTGTAGGGTTGAAAAAAACGAAAAAATTACCAAATACGATGTAACTGAACAAAAATTGATTAAATAAAACTTTTCGACTCATAAATTCAAATTTCTACGAAATTGATGACATTTTCCTCAAAATCATAACATGAGAAGGTCCTACTGTTGTAGGGTTGAAAAACCCGAAAAAATTGTCAAATCTGCTGGAATTGAAAAAAAATGTCAAATCCGCCAGAATTGGTAAAATTTTCATTATTGAAAAAATTTTCGACTCATAAATTCAAATTTCCTAAAAATTAATGAAATTTTTCTGAAAATCATAACTTGAGAAGTGCTACAGTGTTATAAGGTTGAAAAAATTGCCAACCCTGCTGGAATTGAATAAAAATTATTGATTAGGTACCTAAATAAAATTTTTCGACTCATAAATACAAATTTTAACATGAAACTATTGATGAAATTTTTCTCAAAATTATTAGTACCTATCTTACTCGAGAAACTCTAGATGTCAGTCCAACTTGTTCAATTTTTTTGAGAATAAATCCAAATTTTCCAAGTGCCCAGTAGACTTTCTTTAAAAAGAAAATATATTCTTCAAAAAAAAAATAGGGAATTGACATAGAACCACTTTTTTCAATTTTCTAATCCAACAGGCACTGGTCGACGTTCTAAGTCGAGATAATTGTAGGTAAATAGTTTTAAATTTTAAGAAAATGGAATGAAAACTTTCTCATATTTTTATAATTAATATTTCATTTGAGGGGAGGTGGAGAAATTGTTCAATTTTTTGCATGAATTCAATTCCAGTCGAACTGTTTTTTTAAAGGTCGGTACAAATAATCAAAAAAAAAAAAAAAAAAAAATCAGTAAAATTTAGGTCTGATTGCATTATCAAAACGTTTTGAACAAACTTTTAAAAAGTTAAATATTTTTATTTCTCACGGGGATCTTTGTAGTTTATGTTTTTGAAAAAGGCTAATTGGGTATTAACGCCGAAAACTGCTAATAATTTTAGAATGGATACAAATTTTAATCAAATTTGGTTACGAATAATTTTCAATTTATAATAGCGCTTTAGTCCCAATTAAAAAGTTTTCAAAACGTTGCTAAGGTAATTTACATCAAAAGCTAATTTCCTTCTGATATAAATAAACATAATTTCAAATGATTCTTCGTTATTTTATTCGCTGAAAAATTTCCAACTTGGAAAAAATTTTCATTAGAAATTCATTTTGGCATTCGAACAGTTGGAAAAAAATATGAACCAAAACACGCATAGCAAAATCGTGCAAGAATATCGCAATATTTATGTAGATTATCACTCACTTCCATCTTCCATCGTACAAGACGTAAATAATAAACGCAATCCACAAATCTACACCATTTAACGCCTCCATCGCATCGAAACACTTACAATACAAACACAAGTAGCGTACGACTGAATGACTTGAAATTAGGAAATTGTCGGAGGACGGAGGCTGCGACGTTCGCGTGCCTTACGCTCGTATTTCGTTCGACAACTCGAACAACGTCGACGACGACGCCAAAGAAAATCAACAACAACGCGATTGCATAAGGTATCTTACGCAGTAGTGTAATATAGGTGAACGCCTTAAATACGTTATTGTAATGTAACGAACGAAAAATATAATATGACAATTTAAAATGACCAGGGAAACCGGACAACGTAATTGCGGAACGTTATGAAGAGAAAAACTACGACCAAGTCGCGCCGTCGGAGCCCATAGACGCAACAGAGACGACCGCAACGCATTCAGCATCAAAGCACGCGGTTATGCATATAGCCCATAGCCCCCACGTAGATTAAATCTCGCCGTACGTATAAAAATAAGGTCATTATCATTAGAACAGTCGGATGTATTAACGCATAACATTGACTTCTTTCTCCAAGATAATTTATCCGGATCGCGCCGCGCAGCTCTGCACCGCTCCTCCACTTCATACTCTAGGAAACTAGTACATGAAGTTAGCCAAATCTCAGCACGTTCGGTAATCCACGTTCGAATATAATGAAGGCGTCTAATTTAAGCGCGAATGCGAATTTTACCATTAGCCGCCGAGCCCAGCTCGAGCTCGAGCGCTGTCGAGAGAAGTTGATACGTAGATTCGGATGAGTAACCCGGAAATGGAAGATTTTTTGGTCGACTTCGTGCTCAGACAGTGCTAGTGAGAATAGCGCGGTTTTCGCTACAGTCGACAGTCGACACGAGGTATTATTATTTTTAAATAATAACTTGCGCGAATACGAAATAGCATAGATACTTATCCGATGCGTAAGCTCTTCTTCATTATTTAGAGCATGTTCCCCTGGTGTCAGATTTGGGTTCAATAGGTATAGGCTCGTCTGATCGGTAAACTGATACGTTTGGACAAAGGTGTCCAATTTTCACGTTATTACCATTTAGAACGAAATGTGAGTCACAGAGACATTTTTTAGTTAGTTTTATGGCATGAAAAAATATCAACTTTTTCTCGTCTTGATGTCGATATTTTTACAAAAATAGACACAGATTTACGTTATTTTTGTCATTTACGAGTACCCGAGCAGCACACTCGACAAATTATCGAAATAAAAAATCGACAGAATATCGAATTCGATAAAGTGTCGCGTTAGTTCCGCATAAATCGTGAAATTATCTTTCGATATATCGACAGATTATCGATGAATTATAGTTGGCAAAATCCATCAACAGATAAACTTTCGATAAAATCGAACGATTTTTCTTTTAAAAATCTCAAGATTATAGTTAGATACTTCATCGATAACCTATCTATAAATCGAAAGATAATTACACGATTTATGCGGAACTAACGCGACACTTTATCGAATTCGATATTCTGTCGATTTTTTATTTCGATTTAGTTTCGATATTCTATCGATTTTTTATTTCGATTTAATTTCGATATTCTATCGATTTTTTGTAGATAATTTAGCATATATGGGTATATGCGCGCGCACATTTTCAAGACCGGCTGGCGAGTTTGAAGTCGTAGTTACGCTTAAGGCTGGCGAATTCCGTTCCAAATACAGCAGTTTCTACCAAAACAAGCGTCTGTTGCGAACATCGGAGTTCGTTCGCATAATACGAATTGGATTATAATATTCAAACATCTTATGCAAAATTGGAGAAGAGGGAGGGGTCCAATTGAAATTTTTATAATAACTAAAATTATTTCTAGGACCTTAATTTACAACTTTTGTTTGAAATTTTTTTCAAATTGGCCCCTTTTTCCTCCGCTCCTCCAATTTTGAATAAGTATCAACGGAGTATTATGCAAATTTGTAGGAGAAGGAGAGGTCCAATTGAAAAAATTTTCAAACAAAAGTTGTAGCTTAAAGTCTAAGAATAATTTTGGTCATTACAAAATTTTCGATTGGGCGCCTCCCTCCCGTTCAATTTTAAATACTAAGTATTCACATAGTAATCGTAGTATTGAACTTGGTGAAATTTTATTTAAGAACAACGATCTGGTTTCAAGTAAAATACCTAGTAAACCAAAAAAACTAGATAACTTGTTTGAAAATTTTTTCAATTTTGATTTCGCATATTACTGTTACACGTAAGTAGGTAAATGCAAAATAATAGAGGCTAGAGATGAGGTCCAATTGAAAAAACATTTCAAACAAAAGTTGTAGAATAATATTCTGGATTTAATTTTGGTTATTATAAAAATTTCGATTTGGCCCTTTCTTCCCATCCAATTTTGAATATAAAGTAGGTATTTTTTGACTAGAAAAAAATCAATATAGTTTCAACAACTATCGTTACAAAATCGTTGAAATATCGAAGTCGATAAATTTCATATAATGTGTCGATAATATAGTTTTAAATATCGTCACAAAATCGTTGAAAAATCGAATTCGAGAAATTTCATATAATCTGTCGATAATACAGTTTTAAATATCTTCACAAAATCTTTAAAAAATCGAATTCGATAAATTTAATATTCTTTTTCGATAGTATAGTTTCAAATATCTTCACAAAATCGTTAACAAATCGAATTCGAGAAATTTCAGATTATTTGTCGATAATATAGTTGTAAATATCTGCACAAAATCGGTGGAAAATCGGATTCGAGAAATTTCAGATTATTTGTCGATAATATAGTTGTAAATATCTTCACAAAATCGTTAAAAAATCGAATTCGAGAAATTTCAGATTATTTGTCGATAATATAGTTGTAAATATCGTCACAAAATCGTTGAAAAATCGAATTCGAGAAATTTCAGATTACGTGTCGATAATATAGTTTCAAATATCTGCACAAAATCGTTGAAAAATCGAATTCGAGAAATTTCAGATTACGTGTCGATAATATAGTTTTAAATATCTTTACAAAATCGTTAAAAAATCGAATTCGAGAAATTTCAGATTATTTGTCGATAATATAGTTTCAAATATCTGCACAAAATCGGTGGAAAATCGGATTCGATAAATTTAATATTCTTTGTCGATAGTATCGTTGACGAATATCGTCCTAAAATCGTAATACTATCGAATTCGATAGTTTTTAGATTTTTTGCCTATAAAATCGTACAGCTAAATCTGTATCATATCGTGAGAACATCTTTAGATTTTTAAACGATTTTTTATCGATACGTTTCAACTTTCGATATTATCGATCGAGTGTGCTGCTCGGGTATGTGTTTTTAGACTAATTTTAAAAAAAAAATATTTTTTTTTTTGAATGGGATTCCCTCAAAGGAGTTTGAGATACCCTAATCAAAAAAACAAGTAAATATTCGAATTCAGCACTATCAAAAACATAACAAACGATATGCTACACCATACCATTGTACTCGCCCATGTTTCTCAAAATTTGAGGGGTAGTGGGGGGTTGAGGAGGGTCATATCAGATAAATGAGCTAATATTCGAGCTTAGAGGTATCGAAAACATAACAAACGATATGCCACACGATTTTTTGATTTGTGTCAATTTTTCTCCCAACTTGGGGGTTATGGGGGCTTGGGAAGGGTACTATCAAAAAATTAGGGTGATATTCGAACTCAGCGCTACCGAAAATGTAACAAACGATACGTCACTCATTTTTAATTTTTTTTTTTGAATTTGGGCCAAAATTTTGGGGAGTTGTGCCCCTGGGGGTTTTAGAATTCCATTACGAAAATCATAATACAAATGTAGTACAATTATGCCTTTCCACAGGAATTTTGGTAGATTTTTTCATGAGGGCCCTGACATTATACGTATTCTCATAAACTGAGCTTTTCTCAAAAAAGCTCAACTTTAAAATTTTGAAATTTTCATAAATGATTTTGAATCTTCTTTCGATGCCCTTTAAAACCCCATTTACTGATTTTTGATGCAAATTTTATATTTCCTGTACCATACTAATTTTTGTAATTTTTGAACATTTTGTCACTTTTGTACTAATTTTTGTCTCTTCTGTCACATAATGTCATTTTGGTGATTTTTTGTCATTTTTATCTTGAAAGTAAACCCAGTATTTTCCGTAATTTTCATTTTCACATGTTGACCTAGATAACTATTCAATATTTTGTTAGCTTTTTTTCTCTTATTCTTCAGGGATGACCTTTAATTGATTTATTCCACAAAAATTTGATCAATTACTTACGTACATTTCTTGGGAATTATCCATTTAAAATGTTGGAAAAAGACAATTTCTGAGCTTCTTGGACTTTGCTCACTCGACGTACAAACAAATTAAATTTTCGTACTCACCTAAAACAAAAATAAAAACATGAAATTAATAAAATAATAAATTAAAATTTTTAATTTACACCAGTAGTTGATTAAGAAATTGAAATTATATTTTATAATTTTTGTCAGCTTCGTCTTTTTTTGTATTTTCTGTCACATTTTTACTTTTAATTTTTTTTTTCATCATTTTTTTAATTTTTTTTTTTTTTTTTTTTTTGTAATTTTTACCTAAGGTCAATTTTGTATTTTCCTTCATTTCCGTCATTTTTGCAATTTTAATCTATCACTTCTGGCATTTCGCTCGCCATTATGGCATGGGGGGTTCGTCATTTTTTATGTATGTACTTATAACTGTTATATTTCTGTCAATAAATTCAATTCAATTCAATTTCTGTCACTTTTCAAACTTTCTGTATTTTCTGTCACACTTGTCATTTTTATTATTTCCGTGATTTTCGTTATTTTCATCTTCAATTATTGTAAATTTTGCATGTTCTGTCACTTATACTTTTTTGTTTTTGGTAATTTCTGTCATTTTCAAAATATGTCCGCAATTTTTGTCAATTATGTCATCCTTGTCTTTTCTCTCTTATTTCTGTCAGAATTTTCGGTCATTTTTTTGTAACGTTCGGAAAATTTTTGGTATAATTTACCTATGTGTTTTTCATTTTACAGTAAATTTTGTTTGTATTTTTTGTCCTTATTTTAATTTTTTGTCACTTATGTATTTATTGTTTTTTCGGTCACATTTGTCATTTTGATCATTTTTGTAATTTTCATCTTTACTGTACATTTTGTATTTTCTGTAATCTTCATCACTTCTAACTTTTTTGTCACTTTCGTACTTTTTGTCTTTTCTGTCACTTACATAATTTTGGTAACTTTTGTAATTCGTATTTTGACTATAAATTTTGTATTTCAGTGATTTTCGTATTTTTTTATAATTTTTGCCAGTTTTTATGTTCTTATATTTTTCCCCCAATTTTTGCATTTTCCTCAAATTTGTCAATTTTTGTAATTCTTACGAAGTGAAAATTTTTCATTTTCCCACATGGTCATCATTTTTGCAATTTTTAAAATACTTAATTTTTGTCAGATCCTATATTTTTGTGATTTTTAATTTATTTATTTCCGAATTTTTCTGAAATTTTTGTAGTAAGTAAGTACAATATACATTTGTAATTTTTGTCTTCTGACATTTTTACAATTTTCATCGTATTCAATACTATTATCGAATTATCTTGAATGCCTTTTTTCTAATTTCTGTCACCTTTGGCTTTTCTGTCACAGTCATAATTTTTGACAATTTTTTTCCTGCCATTACTTTTAATTTTGTATTTTTAAAAATCATTTTTGCAGTTTTCGTCTTTCCTTTTTAGGAGGAGTATCAAAAAAATTTATTTTTTGAAATCAGTGAGTCACTTTTTTCTGTAAATCTATAGTCAGAATTAGATATATTTTCAATCATGAATCGTACCACTTTTTTGAGAACTTGTGGAAAAAAATGCAAATGTAAAACTTTTTTAAATTCATTGAATTTTAGAAAATACTTTTTGAAGTTTTTTTTAAATCCTTAAAATTTTATCACTTTTTGGAATTGGATGGACTTTTGAACTTTTGTTTTACAGAATATTTGCAATTTCACTCAAATAAACTTGAAAAATTTCAAAATTCGGACTGTCAATTTTTCAGGAAAATAATAAGTATCATGACGAATCTTTTGAAACTATCAGAATCCGAACATTAACAATTTTCCATTCTCCATCGTGACAAATCTGACAATTTTTTTTTCAAAAAAAAAAAAAAAGAAAGAAAAAGGCAGATTCAACACTA
Organism: Balanococcus diminutus; assembly: GCA_959613365.1. Lineage (NCBI taxonomy): Eukaryota > Metazoa > Arthropoda > Insecta > Hemiptera > Pseudococcidae > Balanococcus > Balanococcus diminutus. The sequence continues at coordinate 23,743,072 of OY390715.1, forward strand.
AGGAAGATTTTTAATGTACAAATTCTAGTTAGTTTCAAAATTTTCGTCATATTTTGAAAAATTGACAGTCCAATTAATAAGATACTCAAAATTTTGAACTTTTCATACTCAAATTAGTATACTTTCGTATATGAGGAAAATGTCCCAAATTTATGAACCTACCTACGTAAATACACCATTGCCCTACACTCGGTTACCATTGAAATAAAAATAAATAAATAAAAAAACACAGTGGGGCCAAAATAGACAAGATCGTGGTCGGCGAATTCGGGGTAATAAAAAAGTATAAAAAGTAACGTTACGGTTATTGACTTGAAATCACGTTTCTAACCAAGATAACATATCTTCGTGCTGTTAATTCAGATAACGGAATAATGCATCATTAACGCAAAATTAACGCACGCATACGTCGTAAAAGATCGACTTCAACTGGAATTGAAACGCCGGCGGCACTATCTATAGCAATGTTTCTATACGCGCGTAAATGTACACACAGAAAAAGTACAAATCTCAAAGTATATCTAAGTATATGTAAGACGGCGAGTCATAAAAAATGAGAGAAAAAATGTAGGAAGAAACCTTCGAAGAATTACATACTACCTTTACCTACAGTAAAAGTAATAATTAAGAGTGGCCGCGCGCTCCAAACATGTAGCATCGCGCCAGTTACAGCGAAAATGTCCGTGCTCGAAACACGTGTAAGCTGGAGAATTAAATCTTGTAAAGTAGCGCCTAAGCTTAAGCCTATCTATGCCTATGCCTTGGTCGACATTCTCGACACTGGAAGGCTTGAAAAATATCGCCATCTATGTATATCGCCGTATCGCGGCTTTATACTTAATTTTTGCAATTTAAAAATCAACACCAGCGCCACGACCAGCCACTTATTTACATAAATTTAGCTGCAACCTGTACTTGTAGAGTATAGATCCTTTTTCTTCGTTAACCAACACCGGAATTGAGGAAATTGTAGACTGAGCAAATAATCAAAATGAAAGAACAACTCGAATTTCGTATTTAGGGTAGTGGTTTTAATTTGGTACTTGGTAAAGAATGTGGAATTTCACTCGCGCGTAATCTCGATTACTTTATTCAATGACACCCCAGCAAAACGTGAGCTCGTTTCAAGTGTTTCTTTTTTTTGCACTCTTTTGTAGATTTTCAAACGTTCTTCGTGTTACGAAATCAACTTCATCGTGATATGGTGGAAGTGATTTTCCCCAAAAGATGGGAGGTTGTTCGGAGCGAGAAAAAGGGGAGGGAAAATTGAACGATAAAGGATAATAGAATTTTCTTACTCGAGGTTTCGGAGAACCCAACGAGAAAAATTTTACCACTCGGATTAAAATTCGTATGAGCAATTTGGGCTATTTTCCTCCCAAAAAAATTACAGAAAGTTGAATACCTATACTCAAAAAAAATTAACCCCTCTCAAAAAATTAAGAAACAAATTTACAATAAATAGCAGAAAAAATTTCAATGTTACGAATTGAATACGATGAAAAAATTAGCAAAGTATTTTGTTTATAAACGAAATTGATTTTTCGATTTTCAATTTCAGTTTAGATTTTTTCAATACTTCTACTCCAAAATCACTTCTCTTACACTACTTTCATGACTCACTTTTCAAAATCACTACTTTTTTACTACTTTCACTACATTGTAGACACCCTAAATGATCCTAATTTCCAAGTTTGAACCGTTCAAGGGGGGAGAGTCGGAGAACACTATTCCTCCTCTGAAGAAACTAAACATTTCAAGAATTTATTTTCTCATCAAGAAGAATAATTTTGAGCAGAAATTAGGAAAACTCACAATTTAGCTAAATTTTCATCATTTTTCCATTTTGAAGTTTTCTCAGTTTTTTTGAATTTTTTCATGACTAATGACTAATGAATCACCTTAGCAGGGTTGCCAATAAAGATTTTTCAAAAATTAGTTATTTGAAGTTCGATTCAACCCGAACGGCACACTCGATCGATAATATCGGAAGATGTAACGTATCGATAAAAAATCGATTGAAAATCTATAGATGTTCTCACGATATTATAAAGATTTATCGGTACAATTTCATAGGCAAAAAATCTAAAAACTATCGAATTCGATATTATTAAGATTTTATGACGATATTTGTCAACGATACTATCGACAAAGAATATTAAATTTATCGAATTCGATTTTTTAACGATTTTGTAAAGATATTTAAAACTATATTATCGACAGATTATATGAAATTTCTCGACTCCGATATTTTACCGATTTTTTAACGATATTTGAAACTATATTATCGACAGATTATATTAAATTTATCGAATCCGATTTTTTACCGATTTTGTAAAGATATTTGAAACTATATTATCGGCACATAATATGCAATTTCTCGAATTCGATTTTCTAACGATTGCGTGAAGATATTTGAAACTATATTATCGACACGTAATATGAAATTTCTCGAATTCGATTTTTTAACGATTTTGTGAAGATATTTAAAACTTTATTATCGACACGTAATCTGAAATTTCTCGAATTCGATTTTTCAACGATTTTGTGAAGATATTTAAAACTTTATTATCGACACGTAATCTGAAATTTCTCGAATTCGATTTTTCAACGATTTTATGACGATATTTGAAACTATATTATCGACACGTAATATGAAATTCCTCGAATTCGATTTTTCAACGATTTTGTGGCGATATTTGAAACTACATTATCGACAGATAATCTGAAATTTGTCGAACGATTTTTCAACGATTTTGTGACAATATTTGAAATTATTTCCAAATTTTAAAAATCGGTGAAAATTTTTCCAAGTCCAACTCGTCTGGAAGTACTAAACTGCCTATTATAAGCGTTTTATTGCTAATTCCTCAACGATAAGGTATGGCATAGTGGTTAAGGAAGAGGATTACCATGCAGGAGGTAGATGGTTTAAGCCCCACGGGTGGCAGATTTTTTATAATTTTTTTTGACTTTTTCTGAAATGATCCTCTTACCGCAACATGAATAATGTGTTTAGGCATAGTTTAATGTATTAATTATGCTAATTAAGGATTTTTAATTATAGAAAAAAGCTAGTAAAAGACGAAAAATCGGAATAAAAAATCGATAAAAAATTGACAGAATATCGAATTCGATAAAGTGTCGCAAAAGTTCCGCCTAAATCGTGAAATTATCTTTCGATATTATAGATATATTATCGATAAAATATCTTACTATAATCTCGAAATTTTTGCTAACTATAATTCGTCGATAATCTATCTATATATCGAAAGATAATTTCACGATTTAGGCGGAACTAACGCGACACTTTATCGAATTCGATATTCTGTCGATTTTTTATTTCGATAATTTGTCGATTGTGCTACTCGGGAAAAATTTTTTTCCATTTTGTTCAATTTTCACTTGAAGTAAATGACAGTCGTCAAATGTAAAAAAAAACAACGAAAAAAAAACAAGAGATTTAACGAAATTTGACCAAAATGCATGATATTGGCAGCCTTGCAGGATATTAGGAGGATCAAGAAGAAATCAGAACAGGGAGGAGTGTTTTTGTTGATTTTTTTCGTCAAAATTTTCAAATCTATAATAGTAAATTATTTTTTTTCAAGTCCAAAGTTAACATTTTAAAGAACTTTTTCAATTTTTTTGGAAGTTTTTAATTTCTTCCAAATTTTTATTAATTTGAAATTTTCTACTTTTCCCATTTTTTTCCTAATTTTTCAATTTTTTTTCTTATGATTATGAATAATTATGACTCATTTTTTCAAAATTTTCCAAATTTTTATGACTTTCGAATTTTTTAAAAATTTTTAATTCCTTATACTTATGAAATCATGAGGTCAGTTTTTTTTTCTATTTTTCTAATTATTTTAATTTTTTAAAATTTTCCCTGCCTTAATCTTAATTTTATAAAAAATTCATTTTTTGAATTTTTTCACACCATATTTGAAATTTTCAATTTTTTTATATAAATCAGAAAATGCCTTTTTGAAAAAGTAAGCAGCTTATTCTTCATCGTAATTGACGAAATGTTAAAAATCTGAGTTTGAACAAAATTTGAAAAATTTCTTCGCAATTATTTCTATAAAAAACCTCATTTTGATTAATTATAAATTTTCAAATTGTTTTTTTAAAATATATTTTTTTAAATGTCAGAATTGTTTTTCAATCTTCTTTTTTTGAATAGGCCTAATTGTGTTTATAATTTCAAATTTTAGAACTTAAAAAATGTGTGTCGACACAAAATCCTTTCAACATTTTGAAGAAAAAAAAAATTAAAATACGAGAGGTATGTTTTTATTGGAACAAAATTTAAATTGTTCAATTTTAAACAAGATTTGAAAAATGCTTTCACAATAAAAGTTTTTCCAAAATTTCATTTTTAAATGAGAATAATTTAGAATTCACTTGGCATGGCACTGTATTTTCATTCTCACAACAATTTCAGCTGACTTTTTATCATGAAAAAGTCAGTTATTGTCTTATTTGTCCCATGAAAGTAACAAACACATCAAGAAGATGAATCTGTATATTCTACCTATGAACTAAAAAAAAACATCGCTCGAATTATCTCCCAGATGGTACAAGCGAAATTACACCAGGGACTCCGAACATACAATTTTAATCTCGTCGAATATGTCTCATCGACACAAACAGCAAACACGTCGCCTTCTCGTATCTCGCAGTCATTTCCATATTATTCAAAATACGCAGCGCTTCGACATGAGCAATCATATACCATCTTACTCCCTGTCGCAGTTCTAATTCAACATAATCACAGTTCGTACATTAATGAGGAGGGACAAAAACAAAAAACCATTTCCTACATCGATAGATACGTCATAACAAACTCCCTATGCAAATTCCACTTAGTAGGTTTAACTAGGTAATGAAGTCGTAGCAAATTTTTCATCGTTTTGGAATTCGACGGGGAATTAAAAAAATTAGTTTACATATTCGTGTCACTGGGCCAGGTTAAATTATAGTCTAAACGGAAATTTTTTTACAATGATTGGGAGTGTATTGTACCACTTGGATGTTGACGCGACGAAAGAATTTTTAGTTTATAGGTACGTAAGTATGTAGGAGGGTAATTTCTTTCTGCTGTTTTTAAAAGTACTTTCCGGAAGATGACTTTTTTATTTTATAAATTAAATATCTAGGTAATTAATAATTATGATGTGTTTCGTTTGCAGCTAAATCTAGGTTAGATTTTAAACCACAATTTGACCTTGATTAAAAGGTTAATGTCTTGATGAAAAAATTGTCAATTTGCATTTTGAGGAATTTCAGAAAATGTTGACTTATTTAGCTTTCAACAATTGATAAAATTTCAACCAAAAAAAAAATTAATAACCTTCATAAAAATTTGAAATTTTATCAAATTTTTAATTTTTTATTTACAACCGTTACATCAAGTTTTTACTACCTTTTGAAATTTTTGAAAAATTTACTCTACTTTAAAAAATGGGCCAATGCCCATTTTATAATCAAAAAAAAAATTTCAAGTCTACGTTTAAAAATTCATCTACTTAAAAAAAAATCAAATTTAAAAATCAAGTCAAGTTTTAAATTTTTATTGACTTTTTGAAAAATATTAACGTGATTTCGAATTTTCAGAATTAAAAATATTTATCAAAATTAAACTTAAGTTATGTAAAATTTACCCAAATTTTAAAAAATAGTCAAATATAAGAAATTGATCTCATTTCGAAAATTTTTTAAAATTATCAAAATTATTTAAAAGTTCTATCAAATGTTAAAAACCTACCTTGAATTTTTATCAACTTTTCCAAAATAAATGGTGAAAATGTCATAAATCTTGAAAATTCGTTTTTCAAAAATTGACCTAATTTCTAAAAATTTTCAAAATGACCAAAGTGTGAACTTGAACTTGTATCAAATTTTCAGTTCAAATATTATTACCAAATTTCAAAGTTCTATCAAATGTTAAAAATTTACCGAATTTTTGAACTTGACAGTTTTCAAAATTAATCAACCACCTACTATTTTCTTGTCCCTCTTTTTCAAATCAACGTTTACAATATGATATAAACCCCCAAATATTATCATCTGACAATCTGGAAAAAATAGATCAACTAATAACCTTCTTAAAGAAAACCCATCTTTACAATTTAATTTAAACCTCATTGTAGGGGCGCGATAATCCTGGTAATTAAAAGCGCCCAAAAAAAAAAAAAAAAAAAAAAAAAAAAAAATTATTTTCAAAATTTGAGAACTCACCTTTTTAAATTTTTTTTAAAATTCAACTGAAACTCTGGTCAAATTTTAAAACATGATTCAATTTTTAAAAATCTAAAAAATTCCAATTTTAAAATATTGAAAATTTTCAATTTTCAATTTTTACCAATTTTTACAATTATTTCGTAGGTACTCAACATTGATAAAAATTTTAAAATTCTAAAACATGGAAAAATTTGATAATTCACTTCTTAAAATTCATTTAAAAATTGGTCAAATTTTGAAATTCATACCTATTTCAAAAATTGAACTACCTAATTAATTTCAACAAAAAAATCAAATTGCAAAATTTCAAAGTTTACTTTTTATTCAAATTTTGAATTTTTATCAACTTTATGAAAATTTTCAAACTTTATACTGAATTAATTAAGTAAGCAATTTATTTAGATTTTTTAAATTCTTAAAACTGGCCCGAGATCAAAAATTAATTTAATTTCAAAAATTTGTCATAATGACCACATTTTGATAACGAAATTATAAAGTTCTGCCAAATATCAAAAAGCTCATCCTATGAATTTTTATCAGGTTTCCTTACCTACTTACTTAAAAGTTCAAACTGAATTTTTCAAAAATTTATAATTTATTGAAACTTGTAAATTCGCTTTTTAAAATTTTTGAAAAATTCAACTGAATTTTAAAAATTTGCCAAATTTTAAGGAATAAAATTTCAAACATTTTCGAAAATTCAGCCTAATTTTGAAAATCGATTCAACTTTGAAAATTTAGTGTAATTTAAAGACTTACAAATTTCGATTTTTTACTTAATTTGAAAAACTCCCCAAATCTCGAATAATTACTACGAAGATTATTAAAAATTAGTGAAGAATTATTACGAAGTTGCCAGAGATAATCTTCTTTTTTGATGTAGCGGCTGCGTTAGAGTTCTTACGTTGGTATTAATCAACTTTACTTTTAATTAAGGAAACTTCTTCTAAAACTGCACGAACCTCGAAAAATATATCATTGGGTAATAATACAAGCAGCAATAATAAAAATTTCAACCTTTGTAATTTTTTTCTCCAACAAATTCCAGTATGACGATATAAATTTAGGGCTATAAATCTGGCAAATTTTTTCTTCGTTACATTGTGAATAATAAAATTTAGTCTTTCGAGGATAAATATACCCACTGACTTGTACATTACGAGCATACGAGTACATAATACCTACATTCGTATACTTTCTTATTACAATTTTGTGATACGTTCGCGAATATAATTTATTGTAAGTCTTTTTTCCGGTTTCCCTTTCTTGCCTTTCGTAATAAAGAAGGCACGCTTGAAAAATGTTTACACTGAATAATTATGCGTTACGGTAAATCATCTCAGTATTAACAATCATACAGCGTAATTAAAAATCAGACGATTCGTTTCCGGTATTGAACGTTACCGCGTGGTGTTCCTTACGGTTCATGATCACGACGATTCATCGAATTTTAAATGTCATCAGACGTCGTATGAGAGACTACCCGAATAAAAAAATTCCCAAAATAACAAACTGTTCGGTTCTGACTTAGCAGAAGTGGACGTTGAAATACGACACCGATCGTATAGGTTTAATAAAAATACACCTAAACTTATGGCCACCGCTACATCAAGCTGATTGCTTTTCAAGCCATAAACAATACCAACTTTGATTTTTTTCCTCTTTACTGTGTACCAGTCAAGTGGTATTTGAAAAATGAAATTTATCGACGATTAATGTGTCTCTGTCCATTATGGGACAGTTCTCTCCTAGTACATAATATATTTTTTCCTCCCTAGGTCAATAAAATATCGTTATTTTTTTCCTCCAATGTATACTTCGTAATTTATTAATTTTTTGAAAAATACTCCGAAGTGGTACGAGTTCATTAGATGCGAATTCCCAGCATCAGATACATATTCATTTTAAACAACACATTGTCTCTTAGCTGCGATTTACAACGAACAATAAAGCTAAATAATTAATTACAAAAAAAAAAACAAAAAAAAAACGGAACAAAATCCCCAGTGTGATTCGCGAAGGGACGCAAAACCCTTAGAAATATTGCTCTACTCGTACGTAGTACGTAAAAAATAACCTCGAGGAAGCTTTTTTCGAATAAAAATTTCATCTAATGCATAGTTTTTTCGTAACTATGAATTATACGAGTATGAAAGAAGGAGACGAGGTGATGACCGAGGAAAAATAAATCTTTCGCGAAGTTTGATAAAATTTAGCTTTTAAGACGATACGTATAGAACCTGCTAAGCTGTCGCTGTTGAGGACCTGTCATCCGTGAAACTACGGAAGTGGAATCTTGTACCTATTAATCTGATTTCTAATACAGCCAAGGAGAATCCCAACATGAACTGGATTATTATGGACGAAATTTCTTTCCATTTCACTTTTCGTAATTAAATCATAGGCTTGTGCTTTTACGATTATGACTTTAACTTTGGTTTTCGAGCCTTGACCAACGAATTAAACTTACACAACTGGATACGTACGTATCTCGAATGGAAAAAATTTGGTCAAAAATAAAGAGGCGAAACTTTTTTCAATTATCCATTAGATGGCTTGCAGAAAGATACGTAGGTAAGTACTCGTACAGGCAACAGCCCTAAAGAATATCAAGTTTTAAACAAAGAATAAACTTTTCTCGTGTTCTAAAATTTTTGTTAACACGTTTATGAAAGTGGTTGTATAATAGTTTTTCATAATGAATGAGCTTTAGTCCGAAGTACGTCGCAGTTTGGTTTTCTCAGTTTTTCTATACATTTTCACCGGAGCGATTTGGTTTGCCACGGGAGGCCTCATGGAAAGTTGAAATCATTTTAAAACCTCACTATCAAGAAGTTTGTTCCAATTTTCGAAGTAAATACCTACTCCCATTTTATTAAAAAAAAAAAAAATTAATTAAAATATATAATTTGCAGAAAAAAAAGCTAAAAGCTATCACAGTTTGGCGGTAGAAAATTTGATTTTTCCGAGGAACTGTGAAAAACTGGGGTACCTGCCAAATTTTGAAAGTGTCAGAAAGTTTTCAAAATGTTTCAAACTTTGAAAATTTACTAAAATTTACCAAAATGATTGAAATCATCTTTCGAATTTTCTTGAAAATTCAACATAATTCCCAAAATAATTCACTTCTAAGAAATTATTAAAATTTCAATAGGTAGGTATTACTAAATTTTTAAATTCCATCAAATTTTAATAAGTAATTGGAAAAATCTAATTAATTTTAAAAATTTATTCAATTTAAGAAATAATTTGAAATTTTGAAAATTTTCAATTTCTATGAAATTTTAATTTTAGAAATAGAAAACAATTTCAATTTCAAAGTTTTACTAAAATTTTTAAAAATTGGACAAATCTCAAAAATTGCAAAAATTGATTTTTAGAATTTTTTGCAAATTGTTAGGATTTTAAAAAATGAGTCAAAATTCTAAGGAATATCAAAGTAATTTTTTCCAATTGGAAAAAAATCAACTTCACAATTTACTAAAATTTTAACAATTAGTTATCGTAAAAATTCATCTGTTAAATTTTATGAAAATTCGAAAAATTAATCTAATTTATTAAAATTTCAAAAATTTATCAATTTTTAAAAATCATGAATTTTGGACAATTTTTTTTGAATTGAATCTTGAAAATTTATCTAAGTAAAGAAAAGGACAAAATTTTAAAAAATTAAAAAAATTCAACAGTTTTTAAAAACTTATAAAAATTTAAAAATGATCACATTAGGTAATGCTAAAGTAGAGGGGAAAAATTAAAATTAAAATGTAACTAGTTAATATTTAAAATCTTGAATTTTATCAATTTTTATCATTTTTCAAACTTAAAAGATTTGCTTCTATTTAAATCATTTTATAAAATTCAATTTTTTTTTTTTTTTTGAATGAAACAAACTGTTTTGGATTTACCGAATTTTACTCAAATTTGCCGAAATTCTCAAACGTAAAATCGCATGGCGATGATTCCTGTAAACACGATTCTGCCTGTGGGGTGGGGGGGGGGGGTGGTGGGTTACTCAGGATCAATCAAAAAAATATTCTGAAATGTGAAGTACCCAAGAAAAAACTCCAGAGAGGGTATAGATATACTAGTATACATACTCAGCTGGGTGAATCGAAAGAAATATTAGAAATATGATAGAACTCAGAGGTAGGCCGGCCAAAAAAAAAATCTGGGCTCAATGAAGACATTTTTTCAGCGAACGAGCGAGGGATCGAAATTTTTAGTAGGTAGAGCCCCGAGCCCCCTGAATTCGTTTGCCACCCAATTTTTTTATTAATATCACTCCTTCCCTTGGCTTGGCCAAAAAAATTGTCAATAATGTGAAGTGGTAAAAAGAGATTTTTTTGTCGATCAAAATACTTCGGTAGGTATATTCACTGATCAGTAAAAATTTTCATCGATAAAAAAATTAGGTAGTAAAATGTCAAGAAAATATTTTTACTAACCAAAATACAAATTGTTAAATAATTTTACTCTAAATTTCTTCAACTTTTTAATCAAAATTTTCAATTGAATTTTTTTTTTAAATAAAATTTTTGCTCAAAATTTTGTTATTCAATTTACTTTTTACCACGCTTTTATATACTTGGTATGTATGTTTGTATGTCTCATGGAACCAAGAGTATGTTTTCGACCAATTCTCTCTCATTTAATATTTTACTGGAATTGAAAGAACATAGTGCTCACATTAGGGGTTTTCGAGGTCGCTGAATTCGATTTTCGAACTCAAATTTACCCCCGACCCAAAATTTAGCCCCTATGAGGGGGTTCAATTTTGAAAATTTCAGAAAATCACAACATTGGTATCGAAATGTAGGTTTTCGAGGTCGCTGAATTCGATTTTCGAACTCAAATTTACCCCCGACCACAAATTGAGCCCCTATGAGGGGGTTCAACTTTGAAAATTTCAGAAAATCACAACATTGGTATCGAAATGTAGGTTTTCGAGGTCGCTGAATTCGATTTTCGAACTCAAATTTACCCCCGATCCCAAATTGAGCCCCTATGAGGGGGTTCCATTTTGAAAATTTCAAAATTCACAACATTGATATCAAAATGTTAGTTTTCGAGGAGTAAAACTATGAAATTAAAATATTTTCAACGACAAAAAGAGTTAAATAAAAATGTAAACATTTTTTAAAAAACCACGCTTTTATTTAAAGTTGGTCACTTTGTAAAATGTTATTCATAGGGAAAGAGTAATGCCTTAAAAAACAAAAAATAAAATTTACTTAAATACAAAAATTTTCATGACACATTTTTGTATTCAAGTAAATTTTATTTTTGTTTTTTAAGGCATTACTCTTTCCCTATGAATAACATTTTACAAAGTGACCAACTTTAAATAAAAGCGTGGTTTTTTAAATTTTTTTTACATTTTTATTTAGAAATTTCAATTCAATTTTTAAAAAAAAAATTGAAACTTTTTATACAATTTTTTTCTACTTTCATTTTTTTAATACATAATTCTAGTATCTTACGTTTTATTTTGAAAATAAATTTTGAATTTTATGAAATTTTTCCACAACGACTTAACTTCATGGTTCATTTCTACGTAGTATATTGAGTACTTTACCTTGACATAGGAAATCATCGAATTTTCAAACAAACCACAGCAATATTTAATCATGGATCAAAATCGCACATAACTGAACCGAAATTCTATCTTGGCACTTTGAAAATTTGATAAAATTACTCTCGGCTCGATTCTCGCGACACCCAACACGTCAACATTCACTTATCACATCAACGACGATATCGATACTCGTAGGTACAGGTACATCTCACGCACATACACATGTACCTACTTAAGGTAACCGCGATAATAAAAATTAAAGGAGAGAAAAAAAAAGAAGAACTAAAAATAGTACAACGGCTTATTACCGGAATGCCGTTAAAACCGCATTCTTCTAATAAAATCGAGCTCCCTTGCGCGTCGCAATAAGATTAAACTGTGCACCATATCAAAACGACTAAAGGCGATCGATGTTCCTTCCAGTAAAACCGTACGGTTCCCGAGATGCACTAATCTTCCACCCAGACGATGACGACGGCGACGAGGACGAGGACAAGACCAGCAAATCGAAAAAAGTGGAAACGATGACGCGAATGATCCTGATAACATCGTGTAGAAACATTTACATAACTTGTTCTGGTTCTGCGCTGTTTTTGAACAGCGGTGGTAGCTCGTTCCGCTGATCGGCGTTCGCGTCGATCGCGATGCCATCGTGGTTGCGTTGAGCACCTTGCGCCCATCAGAGTCCATCGATTGTCATTTGAATACTTAGTTAAGTTAATATAGTAATTAATATACATACAGGGTGTCCGTCTGTCCGACGAGTGGTCTGCCAAACTTGAAATTTAGATAAAATGAAGGAGCTGTATAACTTTGAAAATCGCTATTTCCCTAGAAAAATCGGTTGGCAACATTGGTCCAATTTTTTTGGCACCGGAAGTGGATAACTGTATAGTACTTCGAAAAAGCAAAAAAAGTTGTCATCACATTGGGATGCCTATCATCGGAATTGAAGGAGTTATACCGACATGATATTTCTGTCAAAAATATTGCCTACCTCAGTTCATAACGGTGCACTGACAATACATACATGAAAATCTCAAAATTCATAAAGTAGGTTCATAGGTTGGTGTAGGAACAAAAACGTTATGAAAAGAGTTTGCCTATCTTTGAAAATTGAGGCATGCATCGGAGCGAAATTTGAAAAAATAAAAGTAACTTTAGTAACCTCGCTAAATTTGACGTTTCACAACTCTTGAAATCAATGGTAAAAATTTTGAAAAAATCAAAATTTTCAATTCAAAAAAAATAATTCATGCATTTTTTCTTTTTCTATAATTATGACGAATTTTAATAGAATAGTTGGCTTAATAGGTGCTCAATTTTTATATCATAGGAAATTTCAATTCTTGAGAAGCTCACAATAAATAATTTTTGAGTTCCTATCAAATCTTAATTTTTTTTGAACTCAATATTGAAAATTAAAATTTTTTTTTTTTTTCTTGAAAATACTTGATATCAACTTTTTCAAGTTTTTGAACTCTTATTTGTTTTGAAATAGTTTTCAGTTTTCAAATAATTGTTGATTTCAAAAAACGTGAATTTTAGAAAAATTTTAAATTACAAACAATACTGTCTTTTTTTTAATTTTTAAATTTTATTTTTTTTTCGATTTTTTTTATTTTTCAAACAATTTTTAATTTCTATAAATTTAAATTTATTAACAATTTGTAATTTCTAAAAAGTTCTGGATTTCAAAAAATTAAACTTAAAATTCTCAATTTTTTGATTTTTAAACAATTTATATTTAATTTTTAAAAAATATCCGTTCCTAAAATTCATGTTTATTCAAATAAAAAATTTCCAATTTATAAAAATTGTAATTCCTAAGAATTTAAAGTCTAAAAAAATCAATTTTTTGATTGGCTTATTGCAAAATGAGTAGATACAAAAAAATTTTAATTTTTGAAAAGTCTTCATTCTCCACAAAAAAACAATTTTTCAACATGTGAAATTCACAACTTTTCAAAATTTTTAAAAGGAAAGTTTTGCTCATTTGAGAAATATCAAATTTTTGAAGCATTTTAAGTTCACGAGTTGAAACGATTTTATGTTTCATTTTTGAGGAGTTCTCTATTTTCAAATACTTCGAACACATTTTTTTTTAATTGAAAAAATTACTAGGTATTCTCATTTTAAAAAAAAGTTTTCAATGAGGAGAAATCGGTTTTATTCTTCGACGGCCTCTACTTTTTTTGAAAAGAAATTTTGAGAAAAAATCGTTTATTTGTCGAGAAAAGAATTTCTCAATTTTTTCAAAAAAATACGGCTTATCTACTTACATTTTTTTTTTCAAGAAATGTGGCTCATTTTTAGACAAGAATAAATCTTAATTCTTCAAGAAAAAAAAACACAATTTTTCATACTGACTTGAAAAATGCCTATAAAAGAACTTTCAATTTTTTTAGGAGCAAACATTTTTCTACCTTGAATTTCAATACATAAGTACAAAATAAATACCTATTCCCGAAGTTCGAGCAGAAAAAATCTCAATTTTAAAAGAAGATTCAATAAATTGTTCAATTAAGGTCAGTTGGGGTAACTGGGCCACGTTTTTACAACTCTAAAAAATCTTTATTCAAAAATGCCTCACTAGTGAAGAATAACCTTAAATCTTCAAATGGGACGTGTAGAGGGGTGTCATAGAGGTACGCTCACTTTTTTGATTTTGAGGGTGAAGCACATACCTGAGCTGAGGAACACCTTACTCTACACAAAGAATGGTGGCCCAGTTACCCCGAATAATGGGGTAACTGGGCCACCAAATTTTTTTTTTATTAAGGAAGATTTAAGATGTGTAATTCACTTACCCCCACTCAAATCTGAGTTTTGGGGTAACTGGGCCACAGTTGTTGGGGGTAACTGGGCCATGTCATTCAAATTACTGAGGCCTCCTCAAGGGGAGCTAGGAACCAAATGATAATTGTTATGGTGGGCTTACGATGTCAGTGTTACCATGCAACCAACCATTTACGTCAAGACGATTTTGGAGGGGATTATAGTACGTTTGGCGAAAGATTAAAACTGGCAAATTTTGGCGCGAGAAAGGCGGAGCGAAAATGAACCAATCAACGCGCCAAAAAGAAAAATTCTAGGCTTCTAATTGCTTCGTTTTTTCACTGCGTCCCCCACTTTTTATTTTGCCAGGTTTAATCTTTCGCCGAACGTACTATAGGAAGAGAATGGCCCAGATACCCCGGTGGCCCAGTTACCCCAACTGACCTTACTTAATTCATTTTTAAATAAAATATTTCAAATTTTTTGGAAGCAAAATCTCTGAAAAAAACTTTCAAAATGTTTTTAAAGAAATTTTAAATTTTAATGGCAGCTGTTCGTCAGATTTTTGACGAAATAGTAACCAAAATGAGTCCAAAAGTAACCATAGTAACCAAAATGAGCCCAAAAGTAACTAAAGTAACCTTGCCTTTAAAAAAGTAACCAAGTGCATGTTGAGGCAATATGGAGCCTTGAACTCCGAAAATACCAATTTACAAAGCTTTGTAGCCCCTTCATTTTCGAAGATAGACAAATTTTTCATACAACTATTTTTGTTCCTTTCAAAAAGTTACTCCTGTTTCATGCATTGCCTTGCCTGGCCTTGCATTGCCTTTATAAAATTTTGACATTTTTGTTGACCTTTGCCCCTTTAAAATCGAGATAGGCACCATGTGGGTGTTACACCTAAATGATGAAACTGTCTACGCCTAAATCGTGATTGCCTAAGTTTATAAAATACCTAAGCAAGAAAATTGTCTATTTCATAAATTGGGCGGAATTCTTTTATCTTTTGCCTATTTCATGAATCAGACAGAAAATTTACTTTTTTTTTGATCAGAGGTTTATTTTTTTAAAAAGAGTAATCTTTAACAATGTTTCATCTTTAACTTGCAATTTTTCATCAATTCAGAGATGATTTTTTTGGCGTTTTTTAATCATACCTAGGTTATTTTCACATTGATTTTTTTTCTCAGACATAGTCACCTTTTCCATTTTTTTTTTGACAATTTTTATGAGCTTTTTCTTGTTATTGTTATTTCCTATCAGTGTTTTTTTGGTCATAATTTTTTTTGTCACCAGAATTTTCTATATTTTTTTTCTCTCAGTCAGACTCACTTATTTCAACTTTTTAAATTAATTTTTTTATGTTTTCATTGGTCAGTATTTTTTGGTCATAGTTTTTTTTTGTCAACGCAATTTGATCAGAGTGACTTTTTTCTGTCATTTCTTTGTACCGTACGTCATGTCAGAAGTTCAGAACAATTGCCACATTGTGGGTTTTTTTTTCTGTCATTATTATTTTCCCTTGAGAGATTTTTTCACAGAATTTTTTTTATGGGACATATTATTTTTTGTCAGAATTAGGTACCCAATGTTAATTTTTGTTTGTTAAGATTTAATTTTGGTAAAAAAAATAAAATAAAATAAAATAAAATAAACAAAGAAATGTTGACAGGAAATCACAATGACAAGAAAAAAATGAAAAAAGTGACTCTGAGCGAGAAAAAATTCGATAGAAAATTCCAGGGAAAAAATAACCTGACTAAAAAAAGTGTCAACTGAGAGTGACGTCGACAATAAAAAAATCACTAAAATCATCTCTGGCAAATGGTAATTTTGATAAGCAATCGCATAATTCAGTTAAAAATGGAAAATTGTTAAAAGTTATGCCTACCTACTTACAAAAAAAAAAAAAAAAAAAAAACTGATAAAAAAAAGTTACCAAAAAAGGTTGCAAAAGGGACGATGACTAACTGAGAAAAAAATTGGCAGAAAATTATTATTTTTGTGTATGTCACCATTGGTGATGTGTGAATTCATTAAACTTTTTTTCAAGGGTAACTTACCCTGAAGATAAGTCCCCTACTGTGCACTTACAGTTCAGTACCACGCTTGCCTAAATCTTGGAAAAATATAAATTTTTTGCCTAATTCATGAAATATAGACCAATTATTTTTCCCTGTTTCGCCTATGCCATGAAATAGACAATTTTCTTCCCTATTTCATAAAATTAGGCAATTTCACAATTTAGGAGTAACGTTCATATCATTTTTTTATTTATGGAACTTGGTTTATCAAAATTTAAAGTTAGACAGAATACTCGCGGGACACCCTGTATACGAATACGAAACGAGCCAGAGCACACGTGTCTGTACCATCAATGACGTCATCTCTTTATACAGGTACGAGTATAACCAGGAGTCGTTTCCAGATTCCATTTTCCTACAGTATTTTCATTTCTTCAAATCATACCTATGTCATACCAAACGGATTGGTAAAACAAACATTTTTGTCACAAGATGTTTCCAATCTCAATCTCATCAAATTAAAAATAAAACAACGTTTACTACGTATCTATTCGCCGATGAAATCGTTCCAAATCTTCGTTTCACATTCTTACTCGAAAAAATTCTACCTCTTTCGGTATCTGTACAATTACGCGGAGAATATCAGGTGTGCTTGTCCTTTTTCATAAAGGCAATGAAGAAGTTGAAAATGAAAAGAAAATTCCATTTAAAATGTCTCGTAAAAAAACTCTCGTCAAATTAACATCCGTCATGAAACCCTCTAAAACATTTTGTCTTTTACTTTTCAACGACGTTGAAAGAAATTAATGCGGATAAACGTCTGACAAAAATTTAATCAGCGAAAATTTCACCCTAAAATGAAGTGCTTAATCCAAACAGAAACGAACTTTCAACCTGAACAATGCATAGGTAGTAAGTAAGTATTTAAATTAATGCACTCAGAAATCATTCTTCGCATTTTTTTTCCTTCTTGAAATCCTTCTCATTCCTCTAATTGAAATTTATTGCGCTCGAGTGTCAATTTTTTCTCTTTATCAAAATGATGAAGATCTGCGAAATACGTTACGTCAATTTCGTAAATCGTGTACTTTTTTTTTTTTTTTGATTTTTGATTTTTAAACTGTTCCAGGACGGTTGCACTTGCAGAGTGATTTCAACATTTTTTTATTTAATTTTTTGAAATGGAATTTTGAAAAAAAAATTCAAGAAAAATTCGTCCAAGTATTTATTCTATAAATATATATATTTTTTAAAACAATTTTCTTCTATCAACGGATTTTTAAAGAAATTTTTGTAAAAAGAATCTTTCAGCGAATTTAGATTTTTTTCTAGAATTTTTCTTCTAAGCAATAATTTTTCTGTGGAAATTTAATTCTTCATGAGAGATTTTTCTTCAAAATATTATTCGAACTATAAGAGATTTTTTCATTTTTCAAGTTCAAGAGTTTTTTCCAAAAGAGCATTGGATTTTTTTAGAGTAGGTAACTATAATCATTTTTTTAATAAGTACTGTAATTTTTTTGACACAATTTCTTCTTCAGAGGATTTCTTTGGCATATTTTTTTTTTTCATTAATCTTCCTTTCTATCTTAAAAAAAAAAAAAAAAAAACCAGAAAGATTGAAGGATTAGGTATTCATTTATTATTATTAGATATTATTATTTTTAGTTAGATGCTTTACTCCCCTCCCAAAAATAAAGTTTTTATTGGATAATTTTTCTACCATTTTTTTCATTCATAGGTACCAACGAATTTTTTCGCAACTTTTTTTCGAAAAATGTAACAAATTTTCAATTTTTCAATTTCTTTTCGAATTTTTTAAAGAAATTTTTGAAAAAATAGGTACCTGCTCTTTGAGATATTTTTTTGAGAAAAATTTTTTCGACAGTTTTTTAAAATATTTTTTTACAATTTTTTTAAAAACTTTCAGGGTGGCTCAACACTTCTTTCTTTGCTCTTCTGTATAATTTTTACGTGAAGTAGCATTTATTTTGATTTTTTTAAACTAAAAATTTTAATTTAAAAAAAGCCAAAAGAACGAAAAAGACAAATTAATTGTAATTAATAACAAAAGAATGAAATCAAGTCCATTCACCACGTTAAAAAAGAATTATCCCCGAATTTCATACCTATTTAAAAATGGTACATACAATCTCACCATTTTTTTAAAAATCAGCACAAACTTCTTGAAATTTTAATTTCCTAAACTGTGTAATTTTTATACCACCTCGTAATTTAAAACACGTATTTTATACATGAAATAAATCACCAAAGTGCAACAAGACAACCTCTTATAAAAATAAATCCATTATTTTTTTGTTTATGACCACACGTGCCAAAAAATCACCCTCTCCTTCATACCAAAAATACATTGTATGTACTTGTAAGAACTCACATAAAACTTAATGACAGTAGGTACTTAAGCAAACGTGTATTTATCACTGCATCAAATTTTTAGCCAAAAGTTGAACCACAAGTACATACTTGCACCATACAAATCAAGTACGTATTCAATTTTTTTCAAGTATAGGTAAGCTACTGTCTTTTACGAATCACTGAAACATTTCCCAGCGCAAATCTGTTCAAGGTACCAACTCCTTCTCCGCTTTTAGAAGCCTTAACCCGATGCGATGCATCGATAAAAGAAAACTTCTCGAACAATGTATATTTTCTCGGACCACTAGATAATTTCTCAACGCGGAAGGTCGAATTAGGCGAACGAAAAGCATATTTCGAACGAGTAGAAAAAGCCTGTTGTTTAAATAGTAAGGACGCGAAAGGCGATAATGGTCACGGTGGCTTCCTTCCAGTAGTTGAACTTACGATACACTTTGGTTACTCGTCTGTGAATTGAGAATTTTATAAGCTCGCAAAAAGCTTACGAATTATTAACCGCGCGTTCGTGCGATTATTTCAGTGCTTTTAAACCGAGTCGAAGATACAAAAGAAAATTTAGAATATTTGTAATTATCAAACTCGTCACGGGCATAACGTACCTACGTAGTTGTTACTTTGAATTTTTTTCCTGTTTTCAAATTCGATTCAAACGGACTCTTTTGTTTGTAAATTTTTAAAATGTTGGGATAATTGAGAGGTCGTTAGATTTTTAACATTTTTCACTTTTTTTTTTTTTTTTTTTTTTAATAAAGCCTGCGTATTTTTTTCTCATTTTTTTTCATTTGTACAGTTCGTGAAATTAAATTTATTTATCTTCGTTTTTTCCTTTATTAAATATACTGGTAAAAAAATTTCTCACCGTTCACGACCGAGCCAATTTACAAGTAATCTGTGAATCGATTTGAAGTTATGTGAGGTTTTCCAGATTGGACGTACGTTTTATTAAACGAATTTCTATTACGAGAATTTGAAAAAATCTAACAATTTGAGAATACTTGCTCTACTGCGAAAGAAACACGAGTATAGATAAAGTTCGGAATTTGAAAAATCTGTTGAATAACTCGCGCCAGTAGGTAGATAATAAACAACGAATGAGCAGCTATTATAATTCTTTTTTCACTTTCATCGCTTTAATCAGGCGGCATAAAAATTTCAAAAAAGCCAACTTTTATAAAAGACTTTACATTAAAGAAATATTTAAATTACGAAAAAATATGAGAAATAATTATTAAAACACTAAAGTAAGAATTTTTACAACAAAACGGTGCCAAATGGTGCTAAATTTTTGGCAATACATCATTCTTGCGCGAGGCACGTTGATTCAGATAAATGTCTCCGCCAAACAAAGTTTACAAAAATTTTAAGAGAAGGTTAAAAAATCGGGATATCATTTTTTTCTAAATTTATACCAACACTAGAATATCTTAATATCCTAAAAGTTCATTTTAAAAACACAAATACAAAAAATTGGGACCCTCCCCCTAAAAAAATTGGGATCCAAATACAGAAAAAAATTATAATGGTTCGAAAAATCTCAATGTTCTTGTTTAGGTATATAGATGAAATTGGTTTTTCAATTTTGATTTTTTCACTACTTTTACTCCAAAATCACTACTTTCACTACCTTGTAGACAGTTCGACACCCTGTCAAAATTTCTACTTTTCAAAAAATATGAATGTTTTTATTGATTAATTTTTGTTACATCAATATTCAATTTTGAAAAAAAAAACAGATTTCAAATAGAATTGGGTTTAAACTGAAAATTTTTGAAAATTTTCAATTAGTGATTCAGGAGCATCTTTTTTGCATTCGATAACATCAAAAACAAACTCGAAAAGTTAGGAAAAACATTCAAAATTTGGTTTTCAAAAAAAATTAAAATTCAGTTTTATTTTTAGAACAATTTTTTTTGAAATTAAAAAATTGATTGATATAACTATCAATAAAATTACACTCTTTAAATATTTTTTTCAACCAAAAATTCAATACTTGTCTTATCTACTATCTACCTAAAGTTTTTCAAAAAAAAAAAAATTAAAAATTAACTTTTTTTAAATCAAGAATTGAAGTAGATGTAATATTTCCTTCTTCAATAGGTCACTTTTCGGGTTGATCTTCAAAAAATAAAAATAAATAAATAAATAAATAGATTTCGTATTGTTCCAAAAAAAAACTCAGAAATTTTTCACCAAAAAATTAACATAATATTTTTTCTAACTGAAAACAGATTTTTTTCTCCGATAAAGTTGAAAAAAAATTATTTATTTTTTTACTTCGAAAAAATCAGTATACTGACTCAAAAAAAATATATATTATATTTTTTATTGTAAAAAAAATCAGATTTTTTGCATAAGAATTCAGTTTTCTTTTTCTCCAAAAATTAAGAGATTTTCTTCTCCAAAAAATTTTTAATTTAAAAAAGGTCCAAAAATAGATATTTTTCAAACAAATTGAGAATTTGGATTTTTGCTAATTCATAAAGATACTTTTAAATCGAAAATAATGAACTGTTTAGGACGCGATTTGGGCAGATACAAAAAATTATGGGGTATTCAAAATTACCTGATGTTAAAAAAACATGTCACTCTCGATACTGGCAATTAAAGATTTTCCAGTTGGAAATGAAAAACTCACCTGAAACAAAAGAAAGAAAACAACTAATATTAATTTACGCTAATAAAAAAAAAAAAAAAAAAAAATCAAATTCATTGCTTTTTGGGTAAACAGAGATATTTTAATTATATTGTTCCTTTCGGTGCCGTAATCAACCACCAAAAATACTCCAAACCTCACCCCTTAAATAAAAAAGTTAATTTTCAATATTAAATTTTGACAAATTTTGACTGTTTTGAAAATTTGATAAATTTTTCAAAGGCACTTCATTTTTAAAATTTCAATAAATCTTCGAAAAATTCAAAATTAAATCATTTTTAAATTTTAATAAAAATTTTCAAAGTTAGATTAATTATTTTCACATTTTTTTAAAATTTGGTTATTTTTTAATTTTAAGTAACTTCTGAAAAAAAATCAAGAGGTGAGCAAGGGATTATATACTTACTCGAAAATTAAAACATGGGCCAGATGTAGGAGTAAAAGAAAAAAAACTGGATTTGGATTTTTAAATACAATCATAAAAAAATAATTTTAGATTTTGAATTTCAAATCCAGGCTCGAAAAAGATTTTGGATCTTGCATTTCAAATACAAATATCACAATAATTTCGGATTTTGATTTTAAATCCTCGTTTTCCAGAATTTTGCCAAATCCTGTTAGCAAACGACCTTTCCTGTAGATTTTTCCACGAGCTAAAAAAAGGTCATTTATAAATTTTACTTCTCTGCTGTATTCAATATATACCTTGGTTTGAAAATTTGCATCGCAAATATCACCAGTTCGAAGCATATTTCCATCTCACTTGGACACGAAAAGGCGAAAATAAATTTCGATAATTAAACCATCGATTAGAGCGTGGTATTCGACCATAGCTTCGAGTCATGTTATACATTAAGTAATTAAATTATTACATGGAGAGAATGTCGACAAGAAATTTTACAAATGAAGTATCGTCTATCGCGTGCAACTCATTTGGGTTTAATTTTCATTACCTTTCGATGAATATTCGAATTCGTAGGTTCGCTTTCTTCACTCTTCATCGAGGCAAGATCGAGGAAACATTTCGCCGAGGATTATTTTTAGCCACACGACGATTAAAACTAAAAGCCATCGAAAACTAGTTACGACTACGACCGAAGGCGTAATTAGAAAAATAGCTTAATCTCGTGTCTCGATGAAGGCCCATGGGTTATTTATTTGAAATCGATGTTTACTCCCAAATAAGAAAGTTAACCACAATTGGCACGCTTTACGTATTGATCTTTTATATTCTACAAACACAGTATACCCATCTATGAAAAAAAAAAAAAAAAAGGTTAGCTAAAGAAATATGCAAAAGCTGTCGAAAATATTAACCTTTTTTTTGATATTTTTCCGGCTGCTGAAAATGCTCATATATACTCGAACTTTTGAGCATAACAGAGGTACGCGAGGCGCGTTTCGATGACATTTAAAATATCGAAAACGTCTACGAGGCTTTTTTATAAAATAACAAAAGAGCGATTTATATCGAAACGTAAGGTGCTTCTTGTGAAGATAGAAAATCGCGATGATATGTTGATATTTATTGGTAAACTACGGCGTTTAATTTATGAACCCAGAGTTGCTGGTTTCGTTCTACGTAAAATGTGATTTTTTTTTGGAAGGAACGATGAAAATTCACGTTGCCATTGAGATGCTCGTATCGCGCGCAAGAAGGTTTTAAATCTTTTGTTAATGGAAGTTTGTTCATTATTCTTTTGAGTTTTAATTCGTTCGTGATAAGGTCGTATACACATGGTTGTTGAAATTTCATTGTTTTCGACCCTCGCTATATTTATGTTAACGTTGTAGCCAGCGCGTATGTTGAATAATAAATGATTACATAAGAGTCAAGCGTCAAGTCGAGCCCTGGCCACGTTTCGCGAGCATTTTTTTCTCCTGCTTCCAGTTCGGCTATAAAATGTAATTTATTCGACGTTATTTCGGGGGGTTAAGATTGTTCAAAATGATCGACATTGTTTTTGAATTTTTCCTCTATTATGGTCGCTTTAATGGTCGAGTAAAAGTTATACCAGAACGTTGGCAAGTTTCACTCGAGTTGGATAATGCAAATGGTAAGCAAGAATAACCATCAAAGGATAAATTCCAAAATAGAAATATTTTATTCGGCTTTACTCGACGCGACCTTTTACACGCGAAACTTGGTCAATTTTGCCATAACTTTGTGTAATACACAAGGTCGTGTTTGTGTCGAGTTCATTCGACGAGCTTTGTAAAGTTGAAGAACTTTTTTCCCTAGGTAATGTGGATTAACTTCTCGATGGTTTTTCGATCGAATAAAATCAAAAGATAACGACATTATTGTTTTTAATTTTGATTTTTCCAATCTCTATTATAATATCACACTTCCTCGTTACGTCCCTGTTCCATCGTCCCAGGAAGTATCATCAAGAGGTTCCAGGGTCTCTCTCTCTCAAAAAAATAATTTATTTTAATAATAAATTCGAAGGTTATTGAAATTTCAACAATGGTACGATCGACGTGCCGTTAATGGAATTCCCACTTGGCTCGAAGAGAATTTTTTTTATAAATGTTATTTATAATTTTTAATACGATAAACGCGGATAATCGCCGAATTAATCCACCTCCCCACGATTTTTTAAACGAAAACGACGTACTTAGGTACTTAGGTATTGAAAAAAAAAACGCAATTTATAATGAAATTTCAATCGTATAATTTTATAGCGTCCTTGCCCCATAATTTTACTTTT
The DNA here is from genome assembly GCA_959613365.1 of Balanococcus diminutus. Lineage (NCBI taxonomy): Eukaryota > Metazoa > Arthropoda > Insecta > Hemiptera > Pseudococcidae > Balanococcus > Balanococcus diminutus. Next base: position 23,767,465 of record OY390715.1, read on the forward strand.
GTTTAGGTCGAATCGTTCGTCTCGAGAATACAATTTAAACGCGTTTTTGTTAACCGTTTTAATGACGCGTGCGCGACTGCGACTGCGCGCGCGCCTTTCGCGGTTTAGCAAAACGTTAATTACAAGTTTTAAATACGAGCCAGAGCCAGGCAGGCGTCTATTGTTTGGACAGAAATCAACGATGCCACCACTTTGCGGTAATTAAAAAACCGGCCATTAATTTAATCGTGGCCACACGACTCGTTTTAATTGAACTTGATTAGTAGAATCGTTCGTTCGCGCCTTCTATGCCTGTTTGATATATTCGAGTGTTTTTAATTGAGCAGTGTTTGACAGCGTGGATAGGAATATTGGGAAATGTAAAGGTTAAGTAATTTTTCATTTTGAAAAAATCCAATTTTTGCAATTTTTACAAGACAAATTACTAGACCTAATTTTTTTCGAAAATTGTTTAGTTAATTTTTCCAAAAAATCAAAATTGAAAAATATCGTGTATTGAAAAATTTTTGTAATTTTTTCCATGAGCAAAGCTTCGAATATTTTTCGAAAGATGTAATCGTTAATTCTTTCAAGAAAGAAAATTGCGAATAATTTGCAAAAAATTTCATCAGATGGATTTTTGCAATTTATTGCAACAGCAGAATTGCAAATATTTTTCGAAATTTGTTTCATTCATTTTTTCAACAAAAAATAAAGTTGCAAAAAAATGTAAAATTATTGCAAAAAAAAATCATCCAATATTTTTTTCTAATTTTTTATAAGGTCAAAATTGCGAATAATTTGTTAAAAAATTTCATCAGATGGATTTTTCAATATATTACACATTATGCAACAGCAGAATTGCAAATATTTTTCGAAATTTGTTTCATTCATTTTTTCAGCAAAAAATAAAATTACAAAAAAAATGTAATAAATAATAGCAAAATTTCCAATTTTTTACAAGGGCAAAATTGCGAATAATTTGCTAATGAATTTCATCCAGATAGATTTTTGTGATTTTTTGCAAGGGCAGAATTGTGAATATTTTTCAAAGATTGTTTCTGGTAATTTTAAAAAAAAAACCAAATTGCAAAATAAATTTTAAAAATTGTAAAAGTACTGAAAAAGTTTTCATTGTTCAACTAATCTTTTCAAAGAGAACGTTGTAAATAATTGGCAAAAAATTTTCTTCAAATGGATTTTTATAATTTTTTGCAACCGTAAAATAGCAAATATTTTCCAAAAAATTTCGTCGGACGAGTTTTTGGAATTTTTTGCAAGAGCGGATTTGCGAATATTTTTGAAAAATTTTTCTGTTAATTAAAAAAAATCGAAAAATTATGAATTGAAAAAGTTTTGCAATTATATTCGTAAAGGCGAAGGTGTGAAATTTTTTGAAAGTTGTGATCGTTAATTCTTTCAAAACTGAAAATATCAAATAATTTTTCAAAAATTTTCGTCAATAATTAATTTTTCGAAAATTTTTAAAAATTCACCCAACAATTTTTTTAAATTTTTTATAAGGGCGAAATGATGAATAATAATTGTCACAAAAAAAATGATCGTCAAATGATTTTATGTAATTTTTTGCATGAGCAGAATTTGAGAATACTTTTCAAAAATTGTTTTTGTCAACTTTTACAAAAAAAAAAAAAAAAAAAAAAAAAAACAATTTGAAAAGGAGAAAATCCAAGAAATCATGCATTAAAAATTTTTTGCAATATTTTCATTTTGGAAGTGCGAAGTAGCAAATATTTTTCGAAAGTTATTTATTTTTTTTTTCGAAATGGAAATGGCGAATAATTTACAAAAATTTTCGTTGGATGAATTTTTGCAATTTTTGGGAGGAGAAGAATTTGCAAAATAAATTTTTCAAAATTTTAATCTCATTACCTAGTTTAAAAAAAAAAAAAAAAAAAAACGGAAATAGAAAAAAAATCTTTAAAAATTGTTTCTTCAAGTTTTTTAAAAAAAATACAACTAGCAAAAAATTTCAAAAAACCATCCAATAATTCCCTCCCCTCATTTTCAATAAAAACAAAATTGTGAATAATTTTCCAAAAAATTCGTTGAATGAATTTTTAAAATTTTTCACAAGAACAGAAATAATTGCTAATATTTTTCAAAAATAGTTTATTTTTTTCAAAAAAGCCGAATCGCAAAACAAAATGAAAAGATTTGCAATTTTCTTCAATAGCGAAAAATATTTTTCGAAAGTTGTTATTGTTAATTTTTTCAAAAATAAAAATTACGAATAATTTCTAGTTTTTTCAGCAAAAAAAAAAATTGTCAAAAATCACAAATATTTCTCGAAAATTGTTTTATTAAATTTTTTTCAAAAAATGCAAAATGGAAAAAATTGTAAATAATTTTCCAAAAATTTTCGTCAAAAGAATTTTTGTAATTTAAAAAAAAGGAAATCAGACTTAAATGGAGCTATAACCCCCTCTTTGGAAATTTAAAAAAACATATGCAAGAACGAAGAATCTTATAGTGATCATTTCGTTGACCACTAAACTTCTACTTCTGCAATCGAATCTCCTTAGAAGTTCCAATACCCACGTCAATCATTCGAAGACCATCGGCTAAAAATAATATCATCTTCACAATAAACATATTTCGCATCAAATCCTCTCTATAAAAATCACTCGTAAAAAAAATGAAAAACGAACGATAAATCATTCTACGAAATAAACCATCGGATAAATTCCTCAGATGTGCACCTCTGGTAAATTTTTTTTCCACCTCGTAAATGTCAATTACAATTCGATTCGAATGTGAAAAACGATCCGGTCGGCTCGCACACATGTGCACATTTTTCATACGTGCCATAAGTAAACCGCAATCATTCAATGGTCGTTTGTTTAATAAAATATACATAAATAGATCAGTACCCCGTGCGAAAATGATAAATATTCCAGCAAAACCACAACAAACCACACGGTTAATTGGACATAAAGCGAACTCCAGTCTTGGATTAAATTATATGTATATTACGAGGGCAGCATCCTCCAATTCCATACTCTGTGGTACAAATATTTATGGGCATTTCGATCTCCTGCGATATTTCCTTTGTTTGTAACACGGAAATTCATTACGGGCTACCGAATGAAATTCGAACGTATTTTTCGTTCGAATTTTGTAATTAAACCGCAAAAAGTACTCTGACTCATTTGAATTTTAAAACTTCGCACCACTTTAGACTTTTCGTTCGGTTCGATGTCGATGACGGTATCGCGAATAATCAAATTCAATTACTAACGCCCTCTTCTAGTATATGAATAAAAAGGTAATGAAAAATCAATTCGTGTTTCCGGAAAAACGATTCGTGAAGAGTTCTTTAGTACGTTGCAATGTACGAAGTACGAACACTGAAATCGTATTACGTGTGAATAAAAAATCAACATCATGTATCCTTCGGTTTGTAATTGTAGGTGTGTTTACTTTTCATCTTCTCGTTGCTATTTTTTATTATTTAAATAGCTTATTGTGATTTTTACGTAGTTTCCTGTCATGGACTAGCATCTCTTCGCTTTATTATTATCACGAGTCAATTTGCAAAATTATTCTTACTTCGAGTAGGTAATTGTTATTTTAATATATCAATCTTCACTTTCAATTTTACCAACAAAAGTCGTAAAATTTCCAATATTCGTGTTACGACAAAATCACCCCATACGTGAAACGACTTTTACTCAATTTAGTCTATATTTCGTAACACGTGGGTACTTTATGGCTCAACGAGCAACAAATGAGTACAACTTTGACCCAAAGCCCATCATTTGAAAAGAAACGAAACTCTCATAGGTCATCAGCCTTGATCGTTGATACGGAAACTTTGAAATCCACACACACGAGAAGAAGAAACGTCGCAAGAGAGAAACCTCGTTACACAAAATTTACAAAATTCGCCAGCTCAACGTGAAAACGTAACTTGATGTTTTCACATTAGAACATTCGGTAGGAAATGTCGCATATAATACGAGCATTAGTTAATTTCCGCACTGCTCGTAATGGGAATGAGATCACTATGTCATGTACCACGGTCCATGATGTTGTAAAACGAAAAGCGACAGTATATAAGTAAGCTAATAAATAGCGCCAGAGATACATATTTTCAAGTTCACTATGTCAGTGGCCAAAATGACAATCTTAATCACGCAGTCGATTATAAATGTTCCGCAATGGCAATCGTTTTTTAAAATAATAAATTATTCGCTACGTGATACGCTAGATGATTTTTCTCAATTTGTATTTATTACATCTTCTATCTGTGCTGTTGGCGTTGAAGTAAATTAATAACTCTCATTTATCGATAACGACGCCAGCTGGTGACTTGAATTTTACGCATTCCGAAGAGAAATATGTAATTGCCTCTTTAACCTTTTGATAAAATTAAAACGCTGGAAACCTTTTTCATTCTTTTCGTTTACTGAATTTAAATTTGTAAAGGTAGGTAAGTAAGGTACCCAGTGTATTTTAATCGGAAAATAAACACTTCGTTAGGTCGCTAGATAATTCAAAGCATTCGTCACATAATTGTCACCTTGTCAGATTTACTTTTACCAAATCAAATAACGTGGAGTCTAATTGAAAATTGAAAATTTCATCTTTTCTCTATTATTTTCCAAAAACTACCAACTTTCTCGCCTGCTTAATTTGTAGCTTCTTACATTAGTATAATGAAACTGAAGTTTTCATTTTCACACTTCGTCGAATTCTTCAAACTCGATGCTAGATTTATCGAATTTTTGTTAAGTAATTAAAAAATGCTTGTTTTATTCATTTTGATACAAGCCAGACGAGTATTTTGAATTAATTACGAAATATGTATTTTTTTTAGACGCTGTGGTCGGTCGAAATTTGCGTTATAAAAAATGTCCAACAAAAAAATATACTCTGACAAGTTTTATTATGTTTCATAAAACGCGGAAAGTATTTTTTTTATAGGTTAGAAAAAAAATAGAGAGGAAAAAGAGAAAAATGAAAGGGACGAAAGTAAATTGAATGGAAAATTATGAATTGGCTGAAAATTTCAACTATAAGGAAAAAAAAGGTGAAAGGTAAAAGAAATCAAAATTAAATTAAATATTGAAAATTCAAAAATTGAAATAATAATTATAAAGAAAAATGAAAAAATTCAAGCTTTAAAAAAAAATAATAATAAAATCAGCAATATAAAAAAATCAACATCGAAAAGAAAACCAACGAATAGGATAGGTAACTTTTTATAAAAAAGTGTTCAAATGAATTTTCAAAAAAATGTTCAAAAATTTTTTTAGATTTTTTTTTCAAATCACATCTTGGAATTTTTGAAAACTATAATTTCGAAGACATTCCTGAGTAGACAAAAATTTTTCATTGAAAAATTATTGATATTTTCACTTAAAATGATCACAAGAAAATAATTTTTCACTGCCTAAAATTGTCACTAAAAAATTCTCAATTCTGTTAACTACTAAAAATTATGAATTCAAAATTATTTTTATTGAAAATGATCACCCGAGATAATCACAAAAAATGACTAATTTTTCACAAAAAAAAATAGAAAAAAAAAACACTAATAATTTTTGAATACGTAGGTCTAGGTATTAAATTACTTTTTTGGCCAATTTTTCAACCAAAATGTGAACAAAATTCGTTCATTTTTTCCTAATTTTCTTCTCAAAATACCAGAATGATGCCATTTTGGGACCCAAAACATACTCACAGATGCCCTAAAGGGCTTAAAATCTAAGTCTGGACAATGACATAACTATTTCAACCCGCTATTTGTTATTTTCCCTAAAAATAATCACTCGAAAAGTCGAAATGATAATTATTGAATTCATTTTTTCACAATAAAAATATTCACTAAAATTTTCAATTTTGTTACCTACTTACTAAAAATTATTATTGTAAAATTATCAATTTTTCAATAAAAATGATCTCCAGAAATATCACAAAAGAAAACAATCAATTTTTCACTAAGAAAATATTCATTACAAAATCTGAAAATAATCACCAAAAAAATCACCAATTTTTTCACTAAAAATGATCACAAGAAAATAATCAATATTATTTCATTAAAAAAAGATTCACTAAAAATTTTCTGAGCTGAAAAAATATCACAAAAAATAATTAATTTTTCTCAAAGAAAAAAGTATTAATTTTCAATAAACTTTTGAAGAAATATTAACAATTCAAAAATGAAAATGAACTAAGTTGAGCTTAGATAATAGTCTGATTAAAATACGTACCTATTAATTAATATTGTTTTGATAATTTTTAATTTTATTATAAAACATAAAATTAAATAGATATACTTAATTAAAAAAATTATTTTACTATTTTTAACTACAGTGTAGGGTTTCATTAATTAAATAAATAAAAATTTGGAATTTGAACATTTATTTTAATTTGAAAAAAAAATTCAAAATGAAAATAAATTTCCCCAAAAAATAGGTAGGTACCTATATAATTTTAATTTTGAAAAAATTGTCAAAAAATATCTCAATAAAAAATTGAACGGACTGGATTTTTTCATTTCTTCCCCTTTTCTGTCTTGTTTATTTGTTTGGTGCTTTCAAAAAGAGATATTCCACTAGAAAGGGATCAGGGCTGATTTCTACGTGTATTTAGACAAATTTTCCATTTGCATATTTGCCTACCGGGCCCGTAGTTGATAATTTTATAACTCATAAACACAAATGAGATGAATTCAACTCACGCTTCTACGAGAAATGTATGAGAAAAGTTGGGAAATCTAGATTAACGGCATCAGATGCGCCGAAGGAGGGATGCAAGTGGGTATAATTTCACCTATGTCGGATTTTTGAAGAATAATGCTTTTATATTTTCTCTAAATTTTTAAAAAATCGTAAAAATTAGTCAAATGGAGAAAAATCTCATACTTATACTTTTTTTTTAAATTCCTTAGAAATTTTAATAAAAATAAAACTACAATATTCTCAATTCTGGTCTTTGCGAAAAATTCAAGTATTCAAAATATTCGCAAGTTTTGCAATTTTGAAAAAAAAACTTTTTAAAGTAAAAATTTTATAAATTATCTCTGCGAAAAATTGGGGAAACCTGAGAGTTTTCAAACAAAATATTCACAATTTCAACCTTGCAGAAATGTTTGCAAAAAAAGGCTAAATTCGCAATTTTTTTTCTCACTAAAAAACGTTTGAATTGTATTTTTTTTTTTAAATATTTTCAGAATTGCCTTTGCAAGAAATTTCAAAAATCAGAAAATTCTTTTCAAAACGTTCACAATTCTCGCCTTGAAAAAAATGCAAAAAAATGATTGTAATTGCAATATATTCAAAATTTTACTTTTTTTAAATTCTCGAAATAAAATGTTTGAAAAAAATATTTTAAAAATTGTCTTTGGTAAAAATTTTGAAAATTTCACACTTGATAAAATAATGACGAATTTTCATAGAATAAAGTAAATAGGAGTAATTTTCCCACTATAGATGTAAATTTTTGTTCGGAAGGCATGAACAGCTAACGAAGTGTGACTCCAGACGGTCCTGACTAACCTTGCATTATGCTGTAATCAAAAGATGTCAAATGTCTTTACTTATCTAACACATATAATTATTTTGAAAAATTAAAAAATCGCTGGCAAAATTTCAATCCTACTTTAAATTAGCATTTTTTCTGCAATTGCAATTTTCCCAACTTACCCAAGGGCCCATTCTGATCTTGCATTTCACCAGCTTTACAATCCCAGCCACTGATCGTCAAGTACAATACTTTCCAAGACCCCACATCGATCTCCAACTCGACATGGAACATCATAAAACCCATACCCATTACCGCAGCAGACACTTCGACGACCCTATCGCAAATATGGACATTACCATCGCAGACTACCAATTTTCCACACTCAACTGCTCTCACGTCTACGTCTCAACTCATGCAACGTAAATCGAAAATTACATAACCGCTCGAGTTACAAACAATCGCAAGTTAAACACAAAAAACCACCTAATAACGCCCTCACATCGCAGCACACAAACCTCAGCTAAATTATTCGACTATGATAAAGATGAACGACGTCTTCGAGAGGAAAAAAAATGCCAAAAACATGCATCTATCGTCTAGGTCACATCAGTAGCAGTATATCTAACTATCCGTGACGAATAAAGCAATCTCTCTCGAACATCAATTTGGTTATCTACACTTCTGCATTACGTATTTCGGCAGCTTGGTGATTTTTCATCTCACACAAAGAACACGTCCGATTAATATTTCTTTTCTTTTTTTTAAAACCCGTCCTTAGGATAGGTACATTTGCGATGAATTTACGCCTAATTGTCGTTTATACGCGTGTGCCTCGTATATGTGTGCATAGTTGATCTTTCTGGACATATAGGCAAGGCGTGCAGCCACAATCGACGGTTCACTGAAGAAATACGATGATGAAATTAACAAATGATGCGGATACGTACGTAGATATGGTGTACGTACAAATACATAAAAAAAAAACCTCGGTATAGAACTTCGCAAAGTATAGCTCTGTAACCGTAAATGAGCTTATGTATTCGTTTTATAATCAAGGTTGAAGTCACTCTACAGGTAAACGACCGACCTTAACCGCAAGCCATCAGTTTTATTGGTATATACGCGAGTGAAGCGAAAAGAAAAAAGTACAAATCACGAAAAACTATTAAATTATGTGGAATTTGCATGAGCACAATTTTTTAAGCTTCTTTTGAAGCCGAAATAAGACGATACCTTTCGATAACGGGTTAGCTTGGCATTAGGTACTCGTTTGTATGAATTTTCTATCACGCTGAGGCTGAGACATAGATGACCATATGTGATCGCATAATAGACTGTGGTTTGAATATAATACACACTGATTTGCACGCGATAGTCAGCTCGGTTCGTCTTGTTCATAACGGCGCTATTATAGGCGAATTTCTGACACGTTTGTCGTTTAGTTACACGAAGTTCGTTTCGATCAAATATAAAAAGAGAATTTATAACCCGTCAAAAATATCCCGCCAATTGACATCATAAAGAAGACAGATTCGATTTGCTTTCGTAGAGTATTTCAAAATCTCAATAAGACAGCGATCTCGATACTTGGGGTAGGTCTTTCGTCTTTCAGGCAAGAATGAATCAGAGGCGCCCACAGAAATGTTTCAGTATTCTAAATCCATAGTTGGAGCCCCAAATTTTATCATTTTAAATATGCCAAAATGAAAATTTAATGGACAAAAGTATCCATTCAAAGCAATTCTTTAATAAAAATCTACTATTTTGCAGAATAAAATATTTAATTTTTTGGAAATGAAAAAATATTTTGAATTTTGAAAAATTTTCTCATCTTTTAGAGAGGAAAAAAACACAAAAAAACAGATGATTTCTCGAGAGTAACAATATTTCTAATTTTTTTGAAACGCGTATTTTTTCTCGATACTTATTTTTGGAATAAAAATCTTCCAATTTTTTGGAATAGAAAATTGTTTTCAATTTTTAAAAAATCTCAAGGTTTTTTTGACCTTTTTTTAATACTTAAGAATTTTTTTTTTGGAGAAAAGATTTCTCAATTTTGGAATAAAAAATCTTAGAACACTTGAAAAAAATTCCTGTTTTTTTTTTTTTTTTGGAATACCTACCCAAAAAGAGCATTGAATAAAAAGTCTTTATTTTTCAATATTATTGGTAAGAAAATTTCTCGACCTTTTTTGAATTATAATTTTCAGCTTTTATTCTTTTCTTTTTTGGTGAAAAAAACTTGATTTTGTTAAATGCTTCAATTTTTTTGGATAAACAAATATTTTCGGTAATCATTGTTTTTTTTTTGTTTTTTTTTTGAGTACCTAAGCAATAATAATTTTTTGGATTACTTGAAAAAATTCTGGACTTTTTTTGAGGGGAAGGGAAGGGAGAGGGAATAAAACAATTTTCGAATATTTTGGAAGAAAAAATATTTTGCATTTTTCAAAAATTTCCCAAGTTTTTTTGAATACAAAAATTTAATTTTCAAGTAGGTAAGTGTAATAATGTGAAAAAATTCTCATAAAAATATCACTTTGATTGGAAAAATCTTGCAGTCAAAAAGATGATTTAAAAAAACCTTTTTTGTGGGAGGGAGGGAGGGAGGGAGGGAGGGGAGTTAAAAGAATTTCATGCAAGATTTTTCAGGTAATTTTTTTCTTCAAAATAATTTTATTCTGTGAGGAGATTTTTGCAGGAGAATTTTTTATGAGAAAGTAATTTTGCAAAATTTTTTTTAAAAAATGAAAGGATTACCTATACTTTGAATGAAGCTTTTCGAGATTTTCTCCTCATAAGAAAATCTTGCGGGCGGCCAGCTAAACAATCAATTTTCAGAAAAAAAATTTCGGTTTCAATGTCCTCGTGTTTTTTTTTTTTTTTTTTTTTGGCATCGTTCTAACAATTTCCAAGTGCAGTACTATATACTCTTAGATACTAGATATTCAAAATTGGAAGAGAAGGAGGGGTACAATCAAAATATTTGTAATGACCAAAAATATTTTTGAACTTTAAGCTACAATCTTTTATTTGAAAATTTTTTCAATTTTCAATTGGACCCCTCCCTCCCTATCGATTTCACATAACACTCCGAAGATATTAATCAAAAATTAAAAGTGGGTAGGAGAGAGAGGCAAATTGAAAAACAATTCAAGTTTAAGTTGTAGATTACGTAAGATCCTGAAAATAATTTTGGTTATTATAAAAATTTTGATTGGATCCCACCCTTTCCTTCGATTTCACATAACATCAGGTAAATACTTTCTCAAAATTGAGGGAGGGGTCGAATGGAAAAAATTTTCAAACAAAAGTTGTAGATTGAAGTACTAGAAGTAATTTTTGTTATTGTAAAACTTTCAATGAAATCCTCCTCTCCCCTCCAATTTTGAATAATATGCATGAGATACTTGCAATATTAAAAACTGGTCGAGGTATCGGTCCAATTGAAAAAAATTTCACAGAAAAGTTGTAGCTTGAAGTCTTAGGAATATTTTGGGTCATGACAAAAATTTCGATCGGACCCCTCCCTCCCCTTCAATTTTGAATATCTGGTATGTAATAGTAGACTTGGCAAATTTCACGACGATGCCAAAAAAGCAGTACTGAGACGATCCACTCGTTTTCAGACCAGCCAACCTTTGATTCTTGTAAAAGGCACAAAGGCGAATTTCGTACTTCAAACTTCTCAAAAGGCAGGGCTATCATTTAGAGCGAAGATTTTCAAAACTTAACCACTTCTAGCGGTCGTATTCCCTACGACATGCGGTTTATAATTTAATTACACACTGGAGAAGTTTTTCCAATCTTAGAGCCTTTCCTCGCGATAGTAATTAATGAAAGCAGCGTGTCTACTTTAGCGTGCGAATCTTGGCGAAAAGATATATTACAGCTCTATGCCATCAGCATCATCGTCGGCAATTCTAACCAGCGCAGCATAAATACAATTACATTACGTACCAAATAATAGTGTGAATATTACCTTCGCACAGATCGTCTATCAAGTCTCAATTGTCAAGGTAAAGAACATGAGTCGTTATGAAAAATTACATATAAATGTACGAGTACGAGTGCCTTACCCATCTACCGAGCACACGGACTCGACATCGCATCGTTCGTCCCATCGTGTGGCTAGCGTACTCGATTATCTCATCATTCATTGTCAGATTTATTCGCATTGTGAGACGGTTAATATGAGAAACGTGTTTGTAAGGGCGTTAATTAGGTACCAGTACCACGTACCGCGCAATTCCTCGCAATGTTCTATTCGATATGGTACTTCTATTTAAATACCCGACGCCGGATAAATATGTCATTTAGCTTGGCCATCGTCGCATCGTTTCGATATTGTTTCGCCTTTCGCCGCTTCGAAGTTCATTATAACCTGTTGCCTGGCCCGGCCTAACCTTAAATTCGCACGCTTTCTGGTAGGCTAGAACGTTGACTCGGGAAGATGAAGATCACCGACGATGAACTCGACAAGTCGAGGAACATCCAGGTTGTTTTTTAGGGATCAAACATATCAGACTGAAATATTTTCAAAATAATTTTCATGGTTAGAATGGGTGTATTTATTAGAAAAAATCGAGAAGAGTAAAAATCCAAAGAAGTACAGAAATTTTCAAAAAATTGAAAAAACAACCACTTTTGGTTCCAAAATTGACATAGGTAGTTGAAAATATAAGTATGAAATACCTGATCATTTTTTTAATTATTCAAGTAGATGGATAAGTAATTTAAAAAAATATGTATGTAACAAGACAGATGTTTTAAAAATTCAATTTTTGACGAATATTCAAACATTTTTCTGAGATTGGCATTTACCTATGGTTATAACAAAACGGGAACTAACATAATAATTATAGTTTTTTTTATATTTTCAAAATAGCCACTTTTCATACCATTAAAAAAATCAATTAAATCAGGCAAATTTCAATGAAATTGACAAAATTTGACCAATTTTCAAAAAAATATAAAATGAAGTTGGATCAATTTTTTATTTTCAAATTCATTATAATAAATTTTAAAAATTAAGTCAAGTTTTAAAATTTGGCATTTTTTAAAAAAATCAATAAGTTTTAAAATTTGACCAAATTTTTAACAGAAAAAAAATTGAGGGTCAATTTTGAAAATTTGATCAACTTCCATAATAATTTTTGGTAAAAATTCAAAATCGAGAAATTATTAGAAATTTCAATTGAATTTTTGAAAATAAGTCAATTTTTTGAGTTTAGTTATTTTTGGAAATTTTAAAATTTGGCATTTTTTAAAAACATCAATAAGTCTTAAAATTTGACCAAATTTTCAACAGAAAAAAAATTGAGGGTCAATTTTGAAAATTTGATCAACTTCCATAATAATTTTTGGTAAAAATTCAAAATCGAGCAATTATTAGAAATTTCAATTGAATTTTTGAAAATAAGTCAATTTTTTGAGTTCAGTTATTTTTGGAAATTTTAAAATTTGGCATTTTTTAAAAACATCAATAAGTTTTAAAATTTGACCAAATTTTCAACAGAAAAAAAATTGAGGGTCAATTTTGAAAATTTGATCAACTTCCATAATAATTTTAGGTAAAAATTCAAAATCGAGTAATTATTAGAAATTTCAATTGAATTTTTGAAAATAAGTCAATTTTTTGAGTTTAGTTATTTTTGGAAATTCAACCAAAGTTCAACAGAGTTTTCAAAAACGTTCAATTTTCAAAGTACATTTAAAAATCAATTTTTAAAATGTTGTGAATTTTTTAAAATCAAATTCAGAGCGTAATTTTTCAAAAATGAAAAATCTGCTCAAAGTACCTAAAATTTATTAATTCATTTTTTTTGCAAATTTTTTTCTCTTTAAAATTTTTTTGAAAAAAATATACTTATTTTTTAAAAAGGCTTTAGAAAAATTAATTGAATTACTAAAATGAAAGTAACTCTCAAGAAATCGTGTTCAAATAATTAAAACAACGCATAGATATTGTTCTGACAATGACGAAAATATTTTTCATCAGAATCCATAAATTTTTTTGAAAAAAATACTCATAAAAAATGGATAAATTTTTTAATTTTTCGCCAATTTTAAAATTTTGAACGTTTTGCAAAAATATTTCATTTCGAAAAAAATCAATTTTTCACATTTTTGCAAAAGTTGAGCAGTAAATATCTGCAAAAATCTATTTTTTCATCATTTCTGTTCAAAAGCAATTTTTTAAAATTTGTTTCAAAACCTAAAGAACGAGTAGATGTTTACTGTACTTCTTCGAAAAAAATTTCCAAGAGAACTTTTTCAATTTTCTAAATTTAATCTTTACCTAATTTTTAAAAAATTAATTTTTTTTTTTAATTCTCAATTACAATTTTATTAAAATTAATTTCACTTTTTTGGGAAATTTTCGAATCAATTTTCAAAAGTTTTGCCAATTTACGGGAAATAATATTTATAGAAGAATGTTTTGCTAAGCTAATGTTTTCAAAACTATTTTTTTTTGAATTCTGAAAATAATCGCCTAACCACCCCCCCCCCCCCTCGTCATCCATCAACCAAAAAATATAAAATAATGAGAAAAAAAATCCCCTGTAGAATAAAAAAATTCTCAATCTCAACAAAAAAATCTGTTTGACAAAATACATACCTATAAATTTTAAAAAACGATAAGTTCAATTCAATTTTTTTTAACGAAGAAAAAAATAGTTTAAAAATAGATAACTTATGAAAATGTGTTTATTTTGAAAGAAATCTCGTGGAAAAGATGAAAAGAAGTCCTTTTTAAAAACATTTCCAACTACTATCCATAGTTCAATTTAGTCGATTTTTTTTTCTTTTTTTAGACTTCTTCTTCTTCAAAAATTACCATTTTCTCGAATCGAATTTTCTCTCAACCACACTCTCAAAACGCTAATAAAAGTATTCTCGCTATGAAATGAAATAAAACCCAAAAAACACTATCGATAGAATTTTTTCCATGAAAAATTCATTTTTACTACGTATCTCTTTCAAACGCCATAAAAATTGGAAATAACCATTTCATTATCTTTTTCATTCGATTTGATATTTTTTCGCCAGCAAAACGACACCGAAAAATGTTCGAATCAACAAAGGCGAAAAAACAGATGTAAAAATAAAGCTCCGTGGTAATGACTGGTCATTAAACGAAGGCCTAAAACATTTACATTATTACCTCATTACCATTACGTGTACACAATCCAACCCCTACTCGTCTAATAAAAGCACACACGAGCAGGGTAGATCGATGGTAGACAGAGACACTCGCTCGCACGTGAAACTCATACCACAGAGAGATGAACCAGCACATTCTGCTGAGTTACGACATCGAGCAATCCATAATAAACACGCCGAATGCGCGTACGAGAGTAACTGTCTATTTACCCAGAGAGTCGATAAACAATGGAAAAAATAAACGACGAGACATAACAGCTCCGCATGAATGCAAAAACAAAATTATCATTTCCCTTTCTTCGATAGGTAGGTAGGTAGGTAGTTATGGAACACGAAAAACAAAGCAGAACAACCATTTTACATAAATATTATGCATTATACGTAAAATACGTTTGATCGCAAAATAAAAATATACTCGATGTTGAATTTTTATGCTGGAACGTGAAGTGAAAAATCACGTCCCCGAATACTCTAGAGTCTAGAAATACCTCAGAGAAGATGAAAATGCCAAGATGTGCTGAAAGATTAGGCGCCATTCAACGACTTTTTAATAGATCCACTTATGTAATATTGGAATTAAAGCCATCGCGAGTCATTATCATTCTAACATGATGAAAACATCAAACTACTTACCGAAGTTTTGGTAGGTATTTGAGACGATCCGTGGCCACCAAACGCCTTCGAGCCTATCGTACCTGAAAATATCAAGCAATGGTTAAATTTCTGTACGTAATACGTTCTTTAAATCATTACATTGGTAAAAGAACAACATCCTAAGCACTATACACTATACCTACAGGGTGTCCGGCGAATGGTCTGCCAAACTTGAAATTTGGATATACCTAACCGAGTATCAGAGTAGGGCAGATCCGAATCCTAAAATTTGAAAACTGGATCTAAAGATCCAAAGATCCAAAATTTAGTTTAATTGCAGAAATGATCTGATCTGGATCTTTAAATCCTCAAATTTTCGAGAAAAAAAGCAGATCCAGATCCAAGAAAAATTTGTTACTTCAATACATCGTATTTTCTCTGTGAAATGAATTTTTCATTGATGTTCCCAATTGTCCAAAAATATAATCGATAAAATGAATGAAAATAAACCATTTTAAAAAAACATCAAATTTAGGATTTTTGTTTCCTTTTTAGGGTTATTTTTATTTATTTCACAGATTAAATATTGCAGAATTGAATCGCCTATTTTGAAAACCTGCTAAATCCAGTTTTGTTAATTTTGGGAAAACCGCAAAAAACTGTCATATTTTTTGCAGAACGTGTAGAGAGGCGGTTTTTGCTTTGAATATTTATTAAGGGGATTTCTTTCATAATGCTTAAAAATAAATTCGAACTAGTTAATATTTTCCCATTTATTAGAGTTTGAAAATCACGTTAGTAGGTTTTCATTCCAAAAATGGCGTTTAGCAGGTTTTCAAAAAAAAAAAAAATGACTTTAGTAGATTTTGAAACAAAATAATGTAGATTTTATTCCGAAGACCTTAATCTTCAACATTATGTTTGAAAACCTTTTCAATTAGCCGCCCAGGGTGAATTGAAATTAAATTACATAACCAAGAGGCTGAAAAGTAAACATTTTATTATTATTGGACAAAAAATAATCACAGTTTTGGTAATAGGTACAAAAAAAAAGAAAGAAAACTTCTAATAAATTAAAATTTCTACATTGGTAGATTCAAATAACAAGAACCAAGTAGATGAAAAATAATAAGGAAACAAAATCGACAACTCCACTTAAATTAAAACATCACTACGTCTGGTATACTTTGATTAAAGGACTTGTAGAATGATTACAAGAAATATAACACCCTTTATTCCGATCTTCCCTCTTCTTCTTTGCCTCGATTGATGATTTCCAGTTCTCTTGGTTGAGTTTTCGTTTGCTTGCTCTCAACGCCAACTCCGGTTTTAAAAATTCTTCGGCTGCCTCTTCCGAATCTCCCATAACACTGTCTAAAATTCACTTCTTCGAAATATATTTCGATACTCGGTCGTATTATCACAGAATCCACGAAAATCAATCGAAAAGCAAAAAATACCGGGAAAACGCAAAAACGAACACCTGACTAACAATTTTTCGGTTTTCAACACACACATAACCACTTCACAACAATATTCATAACCACTTCACAACAATATTCATTGCCAACTTTCAAAAAAAAAAAGTATTATGCCAACATTTTATTTTTTTAATTCAAATTTAATTTCTCTTTTACTTTTTACTTTAATTATTTCTCATCAGTTTACGAGATTAAAATGGATTTTACACGTTTTCATTCAAAAGTTAACGCAGTTCAGGATTATATTTAGGATTTAGTAGTTTTTGAAACGAATCTACACTTTAGTAGGTTTTGAAACTAAAAAGAAATTGGATTCAGTAGATTTTCATACAAAACCAGATTTTGATGTCATAATTTGAGTAGGAAGGAGTGGATAAAAAAAAATTAAAAATCACCAGTCGATTCTAGAGGTTTGAAACTATCAGAAACAATGCTTAACTCATTTTCGATAAATTTGGCGTTTAGCAGGTTTTCAAAATAGGCGATTCAATTGTAAATTGACATCATAGAAAGAATTTTGGTTATTATAAAAATGTTGCTTGGACCCCCCCCCCCCACAAATTTTGAATAATAAGCTTTTACTCATTTTATACTTTATAGACAACAAAAAAAATTACTCAAAAATTAAATAACCCCCCCCCCCCCCTCAAAAAAGGATCTATCCTCAGCAGGATCTGATCTGGATCTGGATCTTTTGCAGATCCAATGAGGCAAAAGACCTGGATATCATTTCACGAATGGATCTGCCCATCTCTGCAGAGTATACCATACTAACAAAAATCTTCAAGTACACATGTTGCCTATCTCGATTTTGAAGGGGCAGCGGAGTACAAAATTTTCAAATTTTATGAAAACAATGCACGAACCAGGTGTAACTTTTTAAAAGGAACAAAAATAGTTATATCAAAAATTTGCCTATCTTTGAAAATGAAGGTGCTACAAAGCTTTGAAAATTGGTATTTTCGAAATTCAAGGCTCCGCAGCGCATAAATTTTCAAAGATAGGCAAAATTTTCACATGACGTTTTTTGTTCTTCTCAAAAAGTTACACCTGTTTCATGTATTTTTTGTCCGAATTTCGCAATTTTCATGTATCACTATTGCGCCGTAATAAATTGAGGTAGGCAATATTTTTGACAGAGATTTTGCGTTGCTTTAACTCCTTCAATTTCAAAGATACGCAATCTAATATGATTACAACTTTTATTGCTTTTTCGAAGATTCCGGCGTTGAAATTTTTTTTTAATACAGGGTTGCCAATCGATGTTGCTAGGTAAAATACCGATTTTAAAACCTATGTAGCTCCTTCATTTTCAAACTTAGGCAATATGCGTATATAAACTTTTTTGTTAGTCGTACTCGGTTATATCCGAATTTTGAGTTTGGCACACCACTCACCGGACACCCTGTATATGTATACAAACACAATACAGGTTATTTTTTAAACATTATTTGCGCTTTCATCAAACACACCATCACATACACGATGGCGACGATGGTGCAGCTGCAGCACATACTCGTCACTTAACGAGCATCGCACCGGCCAGCACATAAAACAATAGCTAGCTAGGTAAACCGCAAGATTAAACAATACCAAATGAGTTTCGTAAACTTAACCCATCAGTTCTTCGCTACTGGTCAATAATTACGTGAATTTTGCAAGTACATCGCGTACACGAGGTGCCAGTTAATGCTCAGCAATAACACAATGTTGAACAAGAGATGTATAAAAAAATAACCTTAAGACGTTTTACCAAGTTTCAAATCGTTGAATCAAATTGGTCTTGATTTTCTCATCTGTTACGTGCAACATAATGTAAAAAAAAAAAAAAATTACCGAAGATAGTAACCT